>JAJOZX010006196.1:202500-280068 GCA_023014485.1 Bathynomus jamesi
TCCATATATAGATTATGGTGTACCTCTCTCTTCTTCTTTCCAGGGAGTACAGATTTAGTTTACGTAGTCTTTCCCAGCAGTTGAGCTCTTTGCAGCCATCAATCTTGGTTGTGAAATGTCTTCGCGTTTCTTCTAGTTTATTAGTTTCTTCCTTTTTATGGGGACGTCAAAACTGAGCAGTATTATATATATATATATTAATATATATATATATATATATATATATATATATATATATATATATATATATATATATATATCGCTGAGATTCATGTTAAACACGTAAACTTCTTTATTCTGAAATAACCAACAGGAAAAATAAAGTACTCCGAGTACTTTCGAGTAGATTTCAACTTCTCCTTCGTTGAAAAGGAATTGCGTCTGCAGCTCAAAACTAAGAATTTGATTGAAATGTGTGTGTGTATATATGTATGTATGTATATAGTGTGTGTGTTGTGTGTGTGTGTATACACACACACATATATATGTGTGTATATATATATATATATATATATAGAGAGAGAGAGAGAGAGAGAGAGAGAGAGAGACGGTGTACATAAATTATCTGTATAAATTCAATTGTAATTTAACTGAATTTGTGAAGATAATTTGGGGACACCCTGTATATTCTTTAGGAATAAGTCGATAATTTAAGATGAGAGCAAAATGTGACTTCAAATCGATTAAAACAAAATGAAAGAAAGAAATCTGACACACTTGACAAAACTCTGAAATGTGAGGAGAGAGAGATTGACTCTCCTTTCTCCGATAGTGGAAACGTTAGCATCTGGTAAACAAAACAATACCTCTGAAAGCGAGAGAGAGAGAGAGAGAGAGAGAGAGAGAGAGAGAGAGAGAGATATGTATTTATTACAAGAATGAAATTCCAAATGAGAACTTTTCGATAGATGTAGAAAATGTTAGTTACCCACATGGGCAGAAGAGCGAAGAGGTCACATAAAGAATGAAGAAAAAAACGACACACACAGGAAGTGTCTGACACTCGGAGTGCCTTTGAAAAGGGTGCCAAAAAGACAAGATTAAAATGGTCCCAAAAATAAAAACAATTTCTCATTTTTATGTAAAAATTTATAATTCGTTTTAAACAATAATTATAAAATTATAAATACACAAATTATAATACACACACACACACACACACAATATATATATATATTATATATATATTTATATATATATATATATATATATATGGTAAAAGATCTACACTCTCCAACCCCCAAATATTTTTTTCTGTGGTGATTTTAATTTCCCATTCATGAAATATAAAAGGATAGGAAAAAATATATGTATACACCAGGACAAGGGGGGCACACGAGAAGACCAGGAGCAAGTAAAAATGCTACTAGCTCTAGCTGATAAATTTATGTTAACGCAAGAAATAACAGAAAACAAGAAAAAACAACTACCTAGATTTGGTATTCACAAACAACAGTACTCTAATTGATAATGTAGAACTATCCCCAACTATGTTATCGGACCACAACATCATTGAAATAACAACTAATATAAAGGCAACAGGAAAGGAAAGAACGCACAACAGAAAGAAGCAAATTCGAAATTTTTAATTTTCACTCCAAAGCTATAAACTGGGAAGATGTGACATCCAGCATGGAAGTAATAAATTGGAAAACCATTTTCGAGGCCAAGACAACGGAGGAGGTGCTAATGACGTTAGAGGAGAAGACGTTAGAAATTGTGGAAAAATATGTCCCAAAGATACAACAAAGAGGAAAGAGAAGCAGGTTCGAAAGACAAAAGAGGGCATTGTTTCGAAAGAGAAAAAGAGTGACTGCAAAATTAAGTAATTGTAAAGATAACAACATCAGAAAAATATTAAATGATAAACTGCAAAGTATCGATGTCGTCATCAGGAACTAATCGAGAAGCATACAGAAAAAGAAGAAGACGACGCTATAGAAGCGATAAAGACTAACTCAAAGTACTTCTATAATTTAGCAAAAAGAAAGTCGAAAAAACCATGCGACTATCGGACCTTTAAAAAATGAGAACAGTGCTTTATCTGATGATCTAACAGAAGTATCTGAAATATTAAGAGCTCAGTACGAATCATCTTTCAGTATCCCAAAAACTGACAAATTGATATGCGATAGAAACGAGTTCTTTGAAGAAGAACCACAAGGGGAAAGTATAACGGATTTCGACTTAACGACGGATGATATTACACAAGCCATACGGAAACTAAAAACACACTCAGCGGCAGGACCGGATAAATGGAATGCCACACTGATCAAAAACTGCAAGAATGCAATCGCTTAGTCCCTATACTGGATATGGAGACGATCACTAGACACGGGAGAAATACCGGGCATCCTGAAAAGCGTGAGCATAGTCCCAATATATAAAGGAGGAGATCGATCCGAGGCCAAAAACTATAGGCCAGTATCGCTTACATCCCATCTCACTAAAATATTTGAAAGAATAGTTAGACAGAAAATCTATGACGTTTTGGAAACTCAGAAAAAATTCAATGATAACCAACACGAGTTTCGGTCAGGCAGATCATGCCTATCACAACTAATGGAACACTACAACAACATTATTGATTCACTTGAAAGTAATGAAAACTATGATGTACTATACACAGACTTTGCTAAAGCGTTCGACAAGTGTGACCACGGAATCATAATACATAAACTGAAATATATGGGAATAACAGGAAAAGTAGGGAAATGAATATATAATTTCCTTAGTGAGCGGCGGCAAGTCGTTACAGTACAAGGAGTATCTTCATCAGAATCAGAGGTCCTCAGCTCAGTACCACAAGGAACAGTATTAGCTCCACTACTCTTCATAATCATGCTAACTGACATAGATGAGGACGTTACCAGAGACAGCACAGTAACATCCTTTGCGGATGACACAAAAATCAGTAGAAAAATAAGAAACCCAGAAGACATAGGATCTCTACAAACCGACATAAACAAAATCTACAAGTGGACTGAAGACAACAATATGAAGTTTAACACCGAGAAATTTCAGCTATTACGGTACGGAAAAAGAAAAGACCTAAAATCCATGGAATATTATACCCCAAATGGACAGGAAATTCAGAGAAATTCGAGAGCAAAAGATTAGGGGTTGTAATGACAGATGATACGAAATTTGAAACACAAAATAAGATAGAAGTAAACAGAGCAAAGAGAATAACGGGACATATATTGAGAACCTTTAAACGAAGGGATAGAAATGTAATAATTCCTCTACTGAAAACCCTGATCATACCCAAATTGGAATACTGCTTGGTCCTAACATCCCCATATAAAAAAGAAGACATTAGACAGCTGGAAAGGATCCAGAGAAGCTTCACAGCCAAGATCAATGGGTGCAAAGAACTAAATTACTGGGAAAGGTTACGCGAACTAGACCTATATATATTCACTGGAAAGGAGAAGAGAGAGATACACCATTATTTACACTTGGAAAATAATGGAGAAACTAGTCCCTAATCTTACTCTGAATCCTATAACTCCCCAAACAACGGTGGAAAGTAGAAACGGTAGACTGTGTCGTATTCCCAAATTGAAGGCGAGACAGGGAACATCCTTAACCCTGAAAGTAAATAGTTTTGTAGTGAGAGGACCAAAACTGTTTAATCAGTTGCCCAAAGACCTAAGAAACACGAAGGGAGTTGCAGTGGACATCTTCAAAAGAAGATTGGACGCCTGGCTCAGAACAATCCCCGATGAGCCGGGCGTACCTGGCTATGTGAGGTGGAGAGCGTAAGAATCCAACTCACTACTTCACCAGGCCAACTCGAGAGGAGGGGCGACAAGCTTGACCCTCGCAAAATGAGAATCATCGCGCGAAACTTTTGTAAGGTTGTTAGGTTTTATATATATATATATATATATATATATAATATATATATATATATATATCATTTCCACTTAAGCTGTGATTACGAATGTCTTGAGCGTTGATTAGTCCCTCTATAATCGTCCCTCTATAATCGTCGGTAATCGGTTCCATGAACAAAAGACGATTAAGGAAACGACGATTAACAAGTCATTGAAATACATGTACTGTACTAATGACAATTCGTTCCAGACCACCTGCTGTACTGTACTTACCAAATTATGAAGTGGCTGGCTGCGCATGGAGGGGGGTTGGTGGGTTTGGTGATGGAGTTTTATTGCTTGGTAGGTGAATCACCCTCCATCAGCAGATCAGGGAGATCTACTGCTGTTGATTTTTAGTTTAATCTCCAATGTGGTCACATTTCTAAGCCTTTTACCTTTACCACCACTTTGTACATTCTTAGGAGGAACCATTTTCACTTAATTTTACTAAAGTGAATTAAAAAAGCAAATATTTTAAAGTAAATTGCGTACTAAAACTGCGCGACGTTTGACTCCACTGAGCCCTCAACGAAGACTGATACCCCGCGGGCAGACGACGATTAATAGAGGGAGGACGATTAACGAAATAATGGTGTTAAATAGGGAACGACGATAGATCGAAACGATGATAGTCGATGCCGACGATTATAGAGGGACTACTGTGTGTGTGTATATATATATATTAGTAATAATATAGTGTGCCAAGTGTGATGCCAATTTGCATTTCATCATACAGATCGTGATATGGATTCATTAAAGAAATTTTACCAATTATAAACTATTCGTTGTTGAAATAAGATTTATGAGACCCAAAAAATGAAACACAGAAATGCATTTCGACAAATAGAATGTAATTGTGCCTTCACATACTGTATTTCTTCAGTCAAGTTTTACGAATTTGTATGCTTCAACTTTGTACCAGGGTATATTGTTGTTGTTCACAATCAAGCATGAACATATTTTCCATAAAATCATTACTATTCTTTAGAAAAAATATGGAAACCAACATTTAAATGTTGGTAAAAGTCGATACTTTAACAGCTGTAATTATATGCGATCCTACAAATAATAATAATGATAATATAAAAATAATAATAATAATAATAATAATGTTATTATGGAAAACATCGAAATGCATTTCTGTATTTCATTTGGGTCTTAAAATTGTATTTCAACACGAATAGTTTATATATATATATATTATATATCAACGTAAAGAACGACGCTTGTATAGGAGAACATTCCGCGCAAGATGAGGAGGGAGAACGAACAAATGAAAAATGAGGTAACCACCCGGGAATCGAACCCGGGATCTTCCGATTGCCGGTCAGATATGATAACCACTACACCATGGTCCTCACTCGATCAGAGGTCGTAATTCTCCTACATACGCGCAGAAACCAATGCCCCGAGGGGCACCTCCCGCATGCTGCACCTATATATACATTTCAACTGCAAAGAACACGCAGTATAATTAATGTTCTCCTATACAAGCGTCGTTCTTTACGTTAATTACTGCGTGTTCTTTGCAGTTGAAATGTATATATAGGTGCGGCATGCGGGAGGTGCCCCCCTCGGGGCATTGGTTTCTGCGCGTATGTAGGAGAATTACGATTTCTGATCGAGTGAGGACCATGGTGTAGTGGTTATCATATCTGACCGGCAATCGGAAGATCCAGGGTTCGATTCCCGGGTGGTTACCTCATTTTTTTCATTTGTTCGTTCTCCCTCCTCATCTTGCGGGGAATGTTCTCCTATACAAGCGTCGTTCTTTACGTTAATTATACTGCGTGTTCTTTGCAGTTGAAATATATATATATATATATATATATGGTGTTTCAGGTCAACCATAGAAATATGAAATTGGCGGAATTTGTAGTTTGTATTTGGTAGAACCTATCTTGTATAGTATTTATTATACGTAAACAATAATACAATTAAACAACACATTATACTTCGTCGCTTCTTATAGGGTCGACCTGAAACATTAAATTTCTACCTACTTGCTACAAATTCCGCCAATTTCCATATTTCTAGGGTCGACCTGAAACACCCTTCATATGGAAAAGTAATCCGTGTGTGTGTGTATATGTATATATATATATATATATATATATAATTATGTTTGTATCTATGCGCAAAAAAGCCAATTTTAAACTTTAATTGACTTTATTTCACCACAATTAAATGTAAAAGGCGAAATTATCCTTTTAGAATTGATTTAAAATAATGATGGGAACCAGTCAATTTGGATCCCTTTTTGCGCACTAACGAGTTATGTTTATGAATATAATTTTCAATATATTCTTCATAGACACATTTCCTCATACTCAATGGACAGTAATTATTAGCGTGTGAGTGACTTCTTTCCTGCTTCGTTTTTTTTTTAGAAATTATATTTGATATAAAATTATACCCTCATTTTGACATCGCCTTACATTACAATTATAATTATTAAATACTAAACCCACATTTGTTCATCATTTCTACTCAGTTCTTTACAGGTTGATATATATATATATATATATATATATATATATATATATATATATATATATATATATATATATACAGGGTGTCCCATAAGTCCGGCATCATAGGAAAAATAATAAAAAAGGCAAAACAAAAGCTTTTATTTACAGAACGTGCTCATATGTCCACCATTGTTTTCAATACACAAATTCAGACGTGATACCCAGTTAGCAAGCACACGGTGAATGATGTCAGGAGTAATGGTGTTACATGCCCCAATAATGCGCTGCCGCAAATGTTCAACACTCCTAATTTTCTCTGCGTATACCAGCGCTTTCAAGTGGCCCCAGAGATAAAAATCTAATGGCGTGAGATCCGGGCTTCTAGCTGGCCATTCCACAGGCCCTCGACGTCCTATCCAATGACCAGGGAATTGTTGGTACGGGTATTCCCTTACTTGGGTGCTGTAATGTGCGGGAGCGCCGTCTTGCTGGAACCATGTTGGGAAATTTCCTTCTTCGTTCAAGACACTGGGAAGTGCTTCTTCCTTGAACATACGTAGGTAGGTGCCTCCAGTGACATGTTCATCGAAAAAGGGGGGGGCCTATGATGCGATCCTTCCAAATGCCACACCATACCATCACCCGAGATGCACCTTGTTCCTTTGAAGAGGTATACCAGTGAGGGTTGTTTTGAGACCAGTAGCAGGAGTTCTGTCGATTTACCTCACCATTTCCATAAAAAACAGCCTCGTCACTGAACAGAATGGTGGATGAGAAATTGGCATCACGAGCATATTGTTCCGTAGCCCATTCACAAAATTCCATCCGCCGGTCGGGATCATCGCTTAATTTCTGTAGGATCTGAAGTTTATATGGATGCCATTTGTGAGCCTGAAGAATGCGATGGATGCTACTTTTCGATACTCCTGTCTCGGCGGACAATCGCCGAAGAGACTTACCGGGACTTCTGTTAAAATGAGCCAGGATAGCAGTCGCTGTATCATCGTCAGTGGACTTTCTTGAAGGTCCACTGCGTGGTTTATCTTCTATGGATCCTGTTTCCTTAAACTTTGCAACAAGTCTGCTAACACAACTCTGTTTTTGGCTCGCGGTCTGGATGCAGTCTGTTAAATTCTCTATGAGTAGAATTATCTGGATTCGTTCTTCCTTGCTCACAGACATTATGGCCTGTAGAAAGAGAAAAATATGAATTATGGTTTGTAGAAATAGAAAAATATTAATTTCTCCTATGATGCCGGACTTGTTATATAATGTTATAATGTTTCAGACCAACAAAGACCCTAGGATCCACTCATGGCTGGTCTACCTAACTGTGTTCGTAATTATGTATGTCCTCCGTGGTGGCGGAGGGGACCTACAATTTTACGTGGGTTCCGAACCACAAAAATAAGAATTTATGCAAAAACTGCCTGTACATTGGCAACGACCAATTTTTACAAAACTAAATAATTATCAATTTAAAACTAATTAATTATCGATTTAAAACTAAAGATAGAATCTCTGGATCCAGAGGATCAAGTCATAATAGACTACTATCCACAAATATGTTACACTATATATCTATTTATAACCGACATGCAAATATATCAGATCCAAAGAATCCAGTCAATTTCATTACGGTATCCGACACTACTAGTACCTTGCCAACGAAAAATAAGTCACGGTCCATATCGATTGCGGACTTATGGGACACCCTGTATATTAGGGTGGTTCAAAAAAAATTAAAATGAAAAATATATTTCTCATGACATTTGCCCATATTCCACAACAACTAACGATGTTGGAAATAAAAACTGGATCGATTCGTGCATATTTAGAGGTGGCGCAACTCGAAGCCTTAATATCATTATACAGTTTGGGGGTGGCATATTTCTTCAAACTTGCGCCACCCTTAAGTATTAATGGGTTTAGCTCAAATTCCGAGCTAAGGTCTTTTTCTATATACATAATTAGAAAATGTATCAGGAGGTCTTATTTGTGCATTTTAATTTTTTACCATATATGTTTGGTTCACCTATACACTATATGATCAAAAGTATTCGGACACCCCATGGTTTTGGGAAAAATGGTTTTATTATGGCATTTAGTAACCAGTAGGTCCACCCTTTGCTTTTATTACAGCGTCAACACGTCGAGGCATACTTTCCACCAGTTTTCGGTAAGTCTGTGCAGGAATGGCTCGCCATTCTTCTTGCAGAGCTGATGCAAGAGATGCAAGTGAAGCCGGGCGTGGTGTGCGGTTTCGTATCCGTCGCTCCAGTTCGTCCCACATGTGCTCGATTGGGTTGAGATCGGGGCTCTGAGCAGGCCAGTCTAACAAATCCACCTTATTTTCACGAAACATGTCCTGCACACGCCTTGCAGTATGGCAGGGAGCTCGATCCTGTTGAAACAAACAATGGCCATCTCCGTAGTATTGCCACAGTGTAGGGAGGGCCGAATTGTCCAGAACGTCGAGATAAACGTCAGCGTTCATGGTAGTGGGTATAACAACCAACGGGCCGAGCCCTAGCCAGGAAAAACAACCCCATACCATGATGGACCCTCCACCGAACTTCACCGTTGGACGTACACAGTCAGGAAGAAGCCGTTCTCCGGGCTGTCTCCACACCCAAACACGCCCATCAGACTGGAAGAGTGAATACCGCGACTCGTCGCTCCAAAGAACAGTTTTCCAGTTCTCCACGGTCCAGGAACGACGGGAGACACACCAGGCCAAACGACGCGTGGCATTAACTTTTGTAATCAGTGGCTCGTGTACAGCTGCTCTACCATAATAACCGAGTCTGTGCATCTCTCTGCGGATAGTTACAGTACTAACGGAGGTACCGGATGCTCTTCCTACCTCCTCAGCGATGGAAGCGGCAGAGGACGTGCGGGACTTCTTGACATGTCGTACCAGACTTCTTCTATCACGTTCCGTCAGTTTGCGTGGTCGTCCGGAACGTTTTTTCGCGTTAGTTGCACCGTCCTGCTTCCATCTCATGATAACATCCGCTACAGTCGACTTTGGTATATCCTGTTTTGCTGCAATGTTTCGTATAGAAACGTTACTTAAATAACATCCGATGACGAGTCCACGTTGGAACTCGGAGAGTTCACGTCCGCGCGGCATGGCTTCACAACAGTTACTGATAACTTAACAGAACACCTCAGCATTATAGTTTCGCCACGCTTTTTCCCAGCATACCTTTCGGCGAAGGTGATATTTGCAGAAATGCGGATTTTCCGGGGTGTCCGAATACTTTTGATCATATAGTATATATATATATATATTATATATATATATATATATATATATATATATATAATTTTATATATATAGACTCTACACACACATATATATATATATATATATATTATATATATATGCGCCTCGGTGGTGTAGTGGTTAGCATCGCTGATTACGAATCCATCGGTCCCGGGATCGAGACCCGGTGACTTCAGGAGGCGCGCAGCAAAAACCAGCTGTTCAGTATTTTTGGGAATCTTTCACCATTATGGCGACCCTAATCAAGAGGGTTCGTGTCGCGACTGATTCATGGCTCTTTTGAATAGATGTCTAATTCTTTTTGATAACTTTTCTGACTAATTTTGATAGGTGGAGGCACACCCTCATCGAAATAACTCCATAAATTAACCTTCGGCTTCTTTTTTCAAAGGTTCTTGTTCTTCTCGTGAAACCAAATCAGTTGCTTCATCGCCATAGGTTATATTACGTGCAGGACTAGCGTTAGGTGATGCAGACATAATGATTATCTCATTTTTTACAAACTCAGACACTGTTATGCATGCAAATTTGAAACGAAACTCTAAAACGTGAGAAATCATGCGAGTAATGTCTGCCTTCCACTGCCTGAAACGATTCTGTAACTTTTCTATTAAGTCGTTTTTCATAGTATGAACACGTGCATCATCAGTTATGTTAGGCGAAAATACCACGAGACCCGTTACATCGGGAGACACCATGTGAAGACAAGAAGAATCAGAGGAAAAGTCATTCGTTAATTTTTCAGATCGACTAAGAAGCTTTACAACACACTGAATTAGAGTCCACTGATGATTACTGAAGGTTGCTACAGTATGTCATAGTCTGAGGCGTATGCAACAACAGCAGTTTTTCGTTGAAGAAGTCGTTGTAGCATATTGAATGTAGAGTTCCAGTGTGTGATAACGTCTCTTATAAGTTTGTTTTAGGGTAAATTATGTTGCTTCTGGAATTCCTTAAGTCTGTCAAAGGCTGGAGATGAATAATTAAAATGCAACAGATTGGGCGCGCAATTGCACATATCTCTGAAACAGACTTCTGGTTAAGAAGGGCTTCATCAACTGCGAGTGCTAAAGTATGATTCGCACAAGCAACAAGAGTAATTTTGAGAACGCTAACAGCTCTAGTAATAGTAGCCATCGTCGTGCACAACTGCATGCACACGATCGCTCTTTATTGACCATTCTTGCAATATAAAAGTTTGCAGTTGCAAATTTTTCATGAGTATGGGAATCTGGCAGATTTTTGGTGGCTAAAACATGCTGCTTTTGCTCACATTTACTATTAATTCTATGTGCTCTCAAACTGATAAAGGCTTCAGTTTTTTTATAGTGATGCCTATTAACCCAAATAAAACTATATTCGGAATTCGATATTCGGCCGAATAGTTTTGCACCAAATATTCGGTATTCGGTGAATTTTAGTATTCGGTACATCCCTAATACTCGTATATCTAATGTTACACACAGACCATACATGGAACAAGGAACTCTTCTGGGAAAATTAAATCCACTATAATCTGAATAAATAACAGTCAGTGACAAATACTAAAGTTTTTCTTTTTCATGATGGAAGCCCAACGTGAGCAACGGGTCATGACCGGGTCATGATTTAATTTTCCCAGAAGAGTTCCTTGTTCCATGTGCAGCCTGTGCAACACAAAAGTTTCTCAGGTGACCATTCTGAGTTGTATCGTGTATATATATATTAGAGTGAGCCATACATACAGTATATGGTAAAAAATTAAAATACACAAATAAAACCTCCTGATACATTTTCTCATTCCTTATATGGAAAAGATCTCAGACCGAATATTGAGCTAAATCCATTAATATTTAAGAGTGGCGCAAGTTTGAAGAAATTTGCCACCTGAAACTGTATGACGATACTAAGGCTTCGAGTTGCGCCACCTCTAAATATGCACGAATCGATCCAGTTTTTATTCCCAACATCATTGGTGGTTGTGGAATATGGGCAAATGTCATGAAAAACCTATTTTTCATTTTCATATTTTTTTGGACCACCTTTATATATATATATATATATATATATATATATATATTATATATATATATATATATTATATATATATATATATATATATATAGAGAGAGAGAGAGAGAGAGAGGAGGAGAGAGGAGAGAGAGAGAGAGAGAGAGAGAGAGAGAGACCTTGTGAACAGAAACTTTAAAAAAATTTTAATTATAAATTTGTAAATTTGAAGATTTTAATTTCAATTCACTAAAACCTTCTACAAGAGTATATTTTGGCTTAAGTTAGTCTATATTTGGTCTGCTTCCTTTTTGGTATTATTAATTAACTATTCAATTTACATATCACGTATTTTTTATGTAATAACACGCTTCTCTTACGTTGCAAATGATTTACACAATTTACTTAAGTTTACATTCGTTTAGAACACAATTAAAAATAGAATCATTCAAGGTAGAGTTGAGAACCGCAGTAAAATTTCAAGCGCTTCTCTTTGTATTTAGTTTCTCCTTCGAAAAGGACGAACAGTCAGTTGTCTTTCCGCGCCAGACGATCAGCTAGTCAGTTATCTTTCTGTGCCTGACATCGTACCGAATGACACTATGAGCAACTCTGAACTCAAAACAATATTGAATGAAACCACGCGAGATTCAAAATCTTAAATGTAACAATTCATTTATAGCGATGCATAAAACATACGGCAATTCACCCAATAACCTATAAGATAGGTTTTAAAAAATTAAATTCTCAACACGCAAAGATTTCTACAAAGATTTTTTAAAAATTGGTTTTATGTCATCTACGGGATTAACTCTAGCATTTAGAAAGATCTTTCACCTTAATCCTTTTAATCCAGGAACAAATGTTACAAGTCGAGCTGCTCTTAAATCAAAATACATTTCATTCTACGCTTTCAGTGACATTTCAAAAATTAACATATCACATGTCACACACACATATATATATATATATATTATATATATATAATTATATATATATATATACTGTATATATATGGTGATGCATAAATGTGTTTCATAAATAGCAGGGTGTATTCTTGAGAAAAAAGTAAAGGAAAAAAACATATAACCATAGGTCGAGAAACCCGTAGGTTTCGACAGAAAAATGAAACGCCTAAAGATTTTTGTGTATCCTGACAGGTGGATAGGGCGCAGTGGTCCTATTCCGTGGCCACCTCGGTCACCAGAGCTAAATCCTTTTGATTATTACTTGTGGGATCATTTAAAAAGCCTAGTTTATGTTACAGAAGTCCGAGTACGTGATGAATTGTGGCAACGAGTTCGAGACAATTGCGAAACGATCCGCAATACTCCAGGAATTTTTTAGTGTATCAGACAATCACTAGTGCGACGTGCTGAGGCATGCATTCAAGAAGAAGGAAAGAATTTCGAACATTTATGTTAATAAAGCCAATGTATCACACTGCGTAATAAAATGTAAAAAATCTTTAGGAGTTTCATTTTTCTGTCGCGTTTTCTGACAGGTTTTCTCGACTATGTTTATATGGTTTCTTTTCTTTACTTTTGTCTCAAGAATAGGCTACACCCTGCGATTTATGAAACACATCTATGCATCACCCTATGTACAGTATATGTATATGTGGACATTTCAAAATTTCAAAATAAATTGAAATATCTCTAAATAATTAAGGACAATTTTGTATTCAGCATACAATTACAACATGGTGTGTGTGTGTGTGTATATATATATATATATATTATATATATATATATGCGGTAATTAACATAAAACAGTAAATAAGATGAGACGGCAATTAGCTACTTAGCATTCAGGTAGAAGGCATTCATTTAGAATTACAGAAGTCGTTGTTGGCTGTTAGACAAATAGTGGCAAAGAACGAGATTAAATAAAGCGAGAGGCAGGTAACAAAGCTGACCGACAGAGGAAACGCTTAATGGGACTCCAAGAGAGAAGAATCGTTTCTTTTCTTTCATTTGCGAACCAACTGTTTGACGTGTCAAAATTACATTTGAAATAAAAGGAAATTCAGCCAAATTTAGCGAGTAAATTCATCCTAATTTCTATGCTTATGAGTTAAGGGAGGTTGTCAAGCGTTACTTTTTTGCTACACGTTTGGTGTAAATTTTAAATATTTTGCTATTATGGTTTGCTTTTTCGCAAACAAAATACATAAATTAGTTCTACCTTATTATTTACATGATTTACGTGACATTTCTGGGAACAATTTTTGTTCACTGTTCTTTCATATTTTAAAATTTACGTAGGAAGCATTTGAAAAACTTTAAGCTCGTGTTTATTTCCAAACGCCATAAAAAGAGTTAAGACTCGTTACCTTAGAATGAAATATGACTAATTAAGATCAAGATTTTAAATTATTACCTGATACGCGTTAAATCCGCTTTAGTGGTACTCCGAATAAACGAGACACTCCGGTTAATGGGGACAATGGTGATAAAAACAAAAAGAAAAACTTGGGTTAACATCACTTTTTAAATATACCTTAACGAGGAGTACAACGAGATTCAATGGGACAGATCGAGCGAGAGTCGGCACTCGGAACCTCACGAGAAAGAGTTACGACAACGTATCAAAAGCAGTTTATGAGCCTCGAAAACGTTCACATCGAAATCGAAAGTACGACGTTACTTCACTTTAGGCTCATTTTAAAGTAATGACTGTAAAAATACGTTATTTTTTAACGTCAAAGACGCAGCAACAACTTTTTGACATAAAAAAGCCGAATCGACTTCCATCCGGATAATTATTTAAATCTTTCAAATTGTTATAATAATTATCATAATAAAAACAAAGCTTTACTTTTTACGGGTGAATTAATTTTACTTTATTTATCTTTATAAAACTAAACCACTAAAACGCCTTCATATTTGCTGTTTTTAATAATACACCACGGTCGGTCAAATGAACAAAATTATACTCGCCAAGAGGATTCTATTTTATATATATATATTATATATATATATATATATATATTACTTACTTACTTTTGGTTACTTTTGGCGAGTTTGAACGACGGTTCAGGATTGACCTGCACAGTTGACCCCTCTGCAGCATCCCACCTCATTTGCGGTATATATATATATATATATATATATATATATATATATATATAATGAGGTCGATCCTGAACTGTCGTTCGAACTCGCACAAAGTATATATATATATATACAGTATATATATATATATATATATATATTATATATAATATATAATATATATATATATATATATATATATATATTATATATATTATTATATATATATTTGTGTGTGTGTATCAACGTTTGTCATGGAATGTGGTAACATTAATTCAGGAAGAAAACAACTTTTTCTAAAAAAATATCACTCTGCCCACTTTTTCAGGGTACGAACGGCTCGCAGCATCACTGCCAAGTATGTGAAGGTCAATATACTAGTGAGACTTCCTTACGGGGCTTATTACCAGTAGTAGCAACGATGCTCTGAGTTATGATAATGCAGTGAAGACGCGAATCCATAACCATTTCCTCGCTCGTATCGTTTGTTTACGCTGCGGACACTCCTAGGCATATAAACCCGGGTGCATGATTCATCAGGAGCAAATTTGGGATTCATCTCGACGACGAAGCGGATGCATCCTTTCTAATCACGAGTGTGTATATAGGGTGAACCAAATGTAGGTGGACAGTAAATGATAACGTTTATTTTGAGAATACATATTTAATTTTTTTGTATACTATAATACAAAATAAAATTTAAATAAATTTAGTTATAATATTTAATATAATATAACACAAACACCATAGTTATAATGAACACCATAGTTATAATATAATATAACACAAACCGTATTCAACCTACTGTCCACCTACTTTTGGTTCACCGTGTATATTCGTATCACCCGAGGCTCGCTCTACACAAAC
Organism: Bathynomus jamesi; assembly: GCA_023014485.1. Classification (NCBI taxonomy): domain Eukaryota; kingdom Metazoa; phylum Arthropoda; class Malacostraca; order Isopoda; family Cirolanidae; genus Bathynomus; species Bathynomus jamesi. The sequence goes on from JAJOZX010006196.1 coordinate 218,063, forward strand.
TGAACCAAGAACTCGGAATCTCTCGAATTTCGAGCCTTCCTTTTTTATTCGTACCTTTTAGTTGACTTCTGTATAATACTAAAATAAATTTACGGGTAACTATTACACGTTTTTATACAAACACTTCTTTCAACCTAATTAGAAACAAAATTATAATTTAATCAACTTAACCAAGTTCAACCCCACCGCATTGCAACCAAACTCGACACTATTTTTGCCTAATACATTTAATCGAACTGAACATGCATAACTCCATTAATCATAGCTGTATCTCATAACCTAATATTATCATGCATGCACAATACTATTCCTTTATAAAGCAAAGCTAAATGTAACAACATCTACAATATATATATATATATATATGAAAATGAAAATGAAAAGGGTTATTGGCAGACTATAGTCTGTAATGTCTATAGACTGTAATGTCGAAGTTAAGTGGAGCTACAGACAGACGTTTTCGTACCAAGAAGTCCATAGCTTAGAGGATAAATGGCAGGACTCATGGATAGCTTGGACGATCGGGTTGGTTGATTTTTTAATTCTTTGCATTAGACTGTATTGAGCACGTCTTGTTACCTCCGGGAAGCTCGGGACATTGCGGGTAGCAAACATTTGCGAAGCTGAGCATCTCGGGGGTAATTTATGTAAGAGTCTAAAAGACTTGTTGTACAGCAAATTTAGGGTTCTGCCAGAACCTTTTTCATAATTCACTGCAGAAAGTACGAAAGAGTGTGTCTTTAGCTTCACTTGTACAGAATCGAAAGTTCCTTATGGTCATATATATATATATATATATATATATATATATATAAGTACCAAGGAGACACCTTGGGCAAGTAAATAAATATACAACACCGCTACGCAACGAATCAGGAGTTCGATCCTTCGCTGAGAAAAAGCTACCTAAAGACGTTTTATTAATAAATATAATGTGAAAATCAGTATGATAAAAATTTTTTTTTAACAACTTCGTAAATTTAAGTTTTCCTGTTCAATATGTAGATAAACTAATAAGATCTTTCTTAAATAATGTTTATAGCCCTCAACTTCCCTGTATTTCAGTGCCTAAAGATGTAAAATATTTCTTGGTACCTGAAATGGGTCCCATGAATAAAGAATTTAAACTTAAATTTACGAAGTTGTTAAAAAAAATTTTTTATCATACTGATTTTCACATTATATTTATTAATAAAACGTCTTTAGGTAGCTTTTTCTCAGCGAAGGATCGAACTCCTGATTCGTTGCGTAGCGGTGTTGTATATTTATTTACTTGCCCAAGGTGTCTCCTTGGTACTTATATTGGCAGCACCGTGCGCTCTCTCAGGGCTAGATTTTATTCGCATATATATATATATATATATATATATATATAATATATATATATATATATATATATGAAAGGAAAGCATAGACGAAGCGAGGGTGTTTTCTACCTGTCTGGTTGAGCTACCACCATTTATTCAAATTTATGGTCCCTGTGATGTTGGTCAGTTTTTCCATAAAAGGATCTGGAAGCGACCGTCCAGCCAGCTGGAAAGCATTGGCAAAAGGAATGGCCATCTGGATTAAGATTACGAACTATATCTTTGATTCGCACAAAAAGAGATCTCATTTAAGAACATGGTACAAATAGTGGAGGCTTTCTTTATTTATAAGTTAGTGCTTCTTTTTCACATGCCAAACTCTCTTCTTCGGTTCATTAATGTTTCTTACGAGTTTAATGTTGTAGCTAATTTTTGCCTTCCGAAATAATGATTGTAAAGCCCCCCGCGTTCCTTATAAGTATTCTTGTACACAATATAAATAAACGAATGTCTTTTTTTTTTTTAATATCGAATTTACCTCAAATATAGCAAAGATAGGAAGTATGTGTGACGAGTTAAAATTTGCCTTTTAATTCGTTTCATGCTTCAATTGCCATTAAATACCTTCCCGCGACACCGACAATTTTATCCAAATCGCTTCAATAATCCTTGAAACATCATCCCACACTGGACAACACCATTCCTAATATATATATATAAATATGAACATTATCTCCCTCTTACAAATACACCCACTTCAAATGAATCAAGTCTGGTTTTTTTTAATCTTGAGCGTCGCAAGAGGAAACTAAATTAAAAAAAAAAAAAGCAAAAATAAACTCTGAAAAATATTTTTCATTATATATATATATATATATATTTTAAAGATAGACTCTTTGGGTGTGGTCAGAACTTGACCGTTATTATCAGTTTTTTTTTATTTTATCTTTTTTTTTTTTTTGTTAAATACATCTTTAGGTGATAGGTTGTCTTCAGTTCATTCAATTAACTATAAATTAAAAAGTTAATGATCATTATTCAATTTGTACAAATGCTACAATTTTCCAGGTCTTCTCTATATATTTAATATACTAATGCAGCAATATTGAGACCTTGTAATTTGGACCAAAGTATGACAATGTGTCCAACAAAATTTCATAAAATAAGTAAAGTTACTTATATTAAAAATATAAAAACTTTATCAAATAGGAAATAATAAAAATTAATATATATACAGGGTGTCCATAAATTATTCACCCCATTATAAGCCTTAATAAATTCGTTATTATAGGAGCTATCTTAAAACGGTTTGCGGCAATTAATAACACAACTCAAGAAATTTTTGTTTTAATTCAGTAAACCTCCACGTGAGCCCCATTGGTAGCACGCAGAACATCAAGGCAATAGATGATTTCATTCCAAACATTAAGAAGCATGTCTTGCGTGATGGAAGCTAATGTCTCTTCAATCCGGTGTCTTAATTCTGTGAAACCTTCTTTGCATACACTGTCCTTTGTGTAGCCCCATAAAAAGAAAAAATCCAGAGGCGTGATATCCGGAAACGAGGAGGCCATGGAATAGGGCCATCTCGCCCGATCCAACGAGAAGGGAACTTTTCATTGAGGAACCTCCGCACTCTAATCCCCAGTGTGGCGGTGCCCCATCTTGCTGAAAGAACACACGGGGCTGCATATCCTCAAGCTGAGGTGCAGCTGAGGAGTTTTCTGATATTCCTCCCGAAAACGTCTCTGTACAGTAATTGGAGATTTGGTTTCCCACATCCACAGACACACATTGCTTTCTCCTTCACTGTCGCCATTGTGCCCCTAGTGGATGTTCTGCGAAATAAAGAAAAAAAATTCTTGAGTTGTATTATTAATTGCCGCAAACCGTTTTAAGATAGCTCCTATAATAACGAATTTATTAAGGCTTATAATGGGGTGAATAATTTATGGACACCCTATATATATATAAGTGAAGTGCATTCAGGGTAAGCTAGGTAAGCGCCGCCTACCCTAATAAAAATCTTATTAAAGATATTAAAGACAGTACCGTATTTTTCAGAATAGTGTGCAGTACATACCCACTAGCTAGTTATGAAGTTTATCATTAGTTACTATAATTATATAATACATATGTACAATTTGTACATATAGTGCGTGTGATCGCACGCAGTACCGCTTCCCCTTTACACGTAGCCACCGCACGCCACTGATATATATATATATATGATGAATAAAACCACGAAGGAAAGGAAACACAAAATGGTGCTCAAGCGCTTTCGTCTAATGACATCCTCAGGAACACTGAAGTACATAAAAAGGTTAAGCCTATATATAGGTTACAGAAGAAAAAAGAAAAAATAAATAACATACATACACACACACACACATATATATATACATATATATACATACATATCTATATATACAAATACATACATACATACATACATATATATACAATAAACCGAGAAGTAAAAATAAAAAAATTAAAAATTAAAACCTTAAAGGATTACCAGTGAGGCGTACAGATTTGTAAGGAAAAATATCGATTTTTAGCACAAGATCAAATGGATTATAAAAATACAAATTTATACTGGAACTCTGCCCGGGTTTTAACACACTGCTGCCTATGGTCAGGTTTCGATATATAAAAAAATAAAATGCAAATTAAAAGTTAATCGATTTTTAGCACAAGATCAAATGGATTATAAAAATACAAATTTATACTGGAACTCTGCCCGGGTTTTAACACACTGCTGCCTATGGTCAGGTTTCGATATATATAAAAAAATAAAATGCAAATTAAAAGTTAATAAAGTAGAAGACAAGTTTACCAAAGATTTAATGTTTTACCCTTCTTATCTAAATCTGTTTTAAAGGAATTCAGAATAACAGGATCGAGTTGAAAAGACCTTTGCTTATGTTGAAGTTATTTGAAAGTTGGATAATGGCAGACTCAAGAATATTTCTATTAACAATGTTGCTTGAATGGAATAAAACTGAAGCATTATTCCAATCAATACAGTGGGCTAACTCTGACAAATGGACAAAAAGGGCACTGGACAACTGTCCTGTTCTAACGGAATATTGATGCTGTTTTATACGTGTGTGCAAATCCTTTCCCGTCTGACCTATGTAAAAGGAATCACATTGTTTACAACCAATTTTATAGATAATGCCTGAATTATTGGTAGGGCTATTTTTTACTATGATATTTTTCACAATATTGTTATATGAAAATACTACATTAATATCCAAAAGTTTAAGTACATTAGCAATGCCTAAAAAGCCCGGGAAAAATGGAAGTACTAAAATATTTTTTGACAAAGTACGAGTGTTAATATTGACACGATAGAAAGTTCGTTTTGCCTTGTTGAGACAAGATTCCATAAACGCAGATGGATAACACAAATCACTTCCAATACCGTTGATTTTTTTCCAATTCGGCATCGATGTATTCCGGACTGGCGATCCTAAGGGCGCGGAGAAACATTGATGAAAATATGGCCTTCTTAGTGGGGGTATCATGTCCCGAGTAAAAGTGTACGTAGGACAAATTGTTTGTCGTTTTCCGATAGATACTAAACTTAAAACCTGGGCTTTCCCTATGTACACGCACATCCAAAAATGGGATTGAATTGTCTTGCTCAACTTCTAGAGTAAACTTAATGGAGGGGACTTGATCATTTAACTGAAGGAGGAAGCTATCCAGGTCACGATTCATGGCCAGATACACAAAATATCGTCGACGTACCGCAACCAAGGGATGCCAACCCCCAGGATTCTCGGAATATAGGTAATTTCGAAAAACTCCATATAAATATTGGAGAGGAGGGGCGATAAGGGGTTGCCCATAGCCATCCCAAAAACTTGTTGATAATACTCGTTATATTTTGTGTATCTGGCCCATGAATCGTGACCTGGATAGCTTCCTCCTTCAGTTAAATGATCAAGTCCCCTCCATTAAGTTTACTCTAGAAGTTGAGCAAGACAATTCAATCCCATTTTTGGATGTGCGTGTACATAGGGAAAGCCCAGGTTTTAAGTTTAGTATCTATCGGAAAACGACAAACAATTTGTCCTACGTACACTTTTACTCGGGACATGATACCCCCACTAAGAAGGCCATATTTTCATCAATGTTTCTCCGCGCCCTTAGGATCGCCAGTCCGGAATACATCGATGCCGAATTGGAAAAAATCAACGGTATTGGAAGTGATTTGTGTTATCCATCTGCGTTTATGGAATCTTGTCTCAACAAGGCAAAACGAACGTTCTATCGTGTCAATATTAACACTCGTACTTTGTCAAAAAATATTTTAGTACTTCCATTTTTCCCGGGCTTTTTAGGCATTGCTAATGTACTTAAACTTTTGGATATTAATGTAGTATTTTCATATAACAATATTGTGAAAAATATCATAGTAAAAAATAGCCCTACCAATAATTCAGGCATTATCTATAAAATTGGTTGTAAACAATGTGATTCCTTTTACATAGGTCAGACGGGAAAGGATTTGCACACACGTATAAAACAGCATCAATATTCCGTTAGAACAGGACAGTTGTCCAGTGCCCTTTTTGTCCATTTGTCAGAGTTAGCCCACTGTATTGATTGGAATAATGCTTCAGTTTTATTCCATTCAAGCAACATTGTTAATAGAAATATTCTTGAGTCTGCCATTATCCAACTTTCAAATAACTTCAACATAAGCAAAGGTCTTTTTCAACTCGATCCTGTTATTCTGAATTCCTTTAAAACAGATTTAGATAAGAAGGGTAAAACATTAAATCTTTGGTAAACTTGTCTTCTACTTTATTAACTTTTAATTTGCATTTTATTTTTTTATATATATCGAAACCTGACCATAGGCAGCAGTGTGTTAAAACCCGGGCAGAGTTCCAGTATAAATTTGTATTTTTATAATCCATTTGATCTTGTGCTAAAAATCGATTAACTTTTAATTTGCATTTTATTTTTTTATATATATCGAAACCTGACCATAGGCAGCAGTGTGTTAAAACCCGGGCAGAGTTCCAGTATAAATTTGTATTTTTATAATCCATTTGATCTTGTGCTAAAAATCGATATTTTTCCTTACAAATCTGTACGCCTCACTGGTAATCCTTTAAGGTTTTAATTTTTAATTTTTTTATTTTTACTTCTCGGTTTATTGTATATATATGTATGTATGTATGTATGTATGTATGTATTTGTATATATAGATATGTATGTATATATATGTATATATATATGTGTGTGTGTATGTATGTTATTTATTTTTTCTTTTTTCTTTCTGTAACCTATATATAGGCTTAACCTTTTTATGTACTTCAGTGTTCCTGAGGATGTCATTAGACGAAAGCGCTTGAGCACCATTTTGTGTTTCCTTTCCTTCGTGGTTTTATTCATCATAAATATTTTTCACGTGTTACTTTCGTGAAATAATTTTCATATATATATATATATATATATATATATATATATATATATATATTCCTTCGTATGAAGAGAGACCAATGCACGGAACTGCTACGAGCTTACAAGTGTATATATATGTATACATTAAAAAAAAAAAATATATATATATATATATATATATATAATGCACATCCACAGGCAAAAATAAAAAGCGATTCCAAAGGCTTTCGTGTATTCAGCACCTCATCAGGGACTGAATGCACGAAAGGCCTTGGAATCGCTTTTTATTTTTCTCTATTAATGACTTAGGGTGGTCCACCAGGAGTAACCCAAATTTTTTTTTCTTTCTTTTTCCCTCTTCCCACCCTCCCATTATGTTCCAATGCCTAAAAGAATAATTCAGACCAAAATTGAAGAGGCTTATTATTTAGAGGTTGACAAATGAAACGGAAGATTTCAACATATGCAGGGTGTCATACACCCAGTACCTTTCAAAAAATAGGAAAACAGGATTTTTGCATCTGAAAAATTAGGAAAAATTGGAATAAAATTTTTAAAAAATAGAAGCAAAATAGGGCTATTATTATCAAAGATGGCTCCCAACTGATAGAATACCAAAAAATATATACGTATTTGTATAATATATCAGTTTATTTCGGGACCAGTTATCACTTTTCAATTGAGATAAATTTTTGCATGGGATGATATCTACCACATAAGATCAGAATGAGAGGTTGGGAATAAAGAATTTGGACCACCCTAAATTAATTGAGTGTGTATCATTTCTTATTTTTAAGCGTTTATCGTGAAATTCATCCCTTCTATATATATACATACAGGGTGAATCAAAAGTCTTGAAACATAGGAACTGCGTTTTTCATTGCAAATATAAGCACACCGGACAAAAAATTAGTCACCCCTCTCAGAATGTACCTAATAACGTGTGACGGCGCCTCTGGCCTTGATAACCGCACGAATCCGGCGAGGCAGAGACTCTACGAGGTTGTGCATGTACTGAACATCGATTTGCTGCCACTCGTTCATCAGCCGGTCCCGAAGTTCCGCCAGAGTCCGTGGGTGTCTATTCCTGCGCTTCACTTTCTGTTTCCAGCCTGAACAACACCTTCGACGCATTCAGGATTAAAGGCTTCATTGGACCTGCGATGTACTCGTCGCCTCCCATCATTGGAGAACAACAAAAAAACGGGACTCATCGGACCAAATTACACGTTTCCAATCTGCCGCAGTCCGGTTTTTGTGCCTCTGAGCCCATTTATAACGTGCCAATTTGTGACTTGCTGTTAACAGCGGCCTCTTCCGTGGTACCCTGCTCCAGATGTCCATCGCATGCAGTTCTCGTCGCAATGTCCGTTCGGAAATTGGTCGCTGGAGAACCTCATTGGTTTCTTGGAGCAATTGTTCTCTGGTTTGAAAACGATTTGCAGTTACTAGACGAGAAACATGGCGGCGGCCCCTATTGTCGAGAATTGTTTTCCGGCCACAGTTACGCCGTCGATTGTCAGTTGATTGCGAACTACACCACTCTTTGTAAACTCGCTGGACAGTACGCGTTGACACACCAACAAATTGGGCTACTTCAGACATTTTGTGTCCGTGGACTCTGCCAAACACGATGGCTCCTTTTTGCCACTGAGTAACGTCTGCCTCACGACCCATTTTGCAGACTATATCCAACACACACTTTGTTCTTCACCACCTCACGAAACAGATCTGATCCTGTGTGCTACGTCACCGCTACTTGTCACTTACCAATGCTACATCAGCGCCCTCTGTGTGACCTTGAACTTCCTACTATCGGTGCTATTAGGGGTGACTAATTTTTTGTCCGGTGTGCTTATATGTATATTTGCATTGAAAAGCATAGTTAGTATGTTTCCAGACTTTTGACTCACCCTATATATATGTATAATATATATATATATATACACATTTTAACTGCAAACAACACACAGTATAATTAATGTAAAGAACGACGCTTGTGTAGTAAATCGTTCCGCACAAGATGAGGAGGGAGAACGAACAAATGAAAAATGAAGTACCTCCCAGGAATCGAACCCGGGATCATCCAATTGCCGGTCGGATATGCTATCCACTGCACCAAGGTCCTCGATCAATCAGAAGTCGTAATTCTCGTACATAAGAGCGGAATCAAATGCCCTGAGGGGGCACCTTCGCATGCCGTACATATATATTTCAACTGCAAGCAACTGTTGTAGTGGATAGCATATCCGACTGGCAATTGGATAATCCCGGGTTCGATTCCTGGGAGGTACCTCATTTTTCATTTGTTCGTTCTCCCTCCTCATCTTGTGTTGAACGCTCTTCTACACAAGCGTCGTTCTTTACATATATATATATATATATATATATATATGACCCCGCAAGGGGGTTCTAAGCTCGTGCTCTTGAGTGCTCGTTTGTACATGCTTGTTCCTGGAGGTTTCACGTGCACCCTCCCGGCCCTAGCACCCAAGGATAATGGGGCTCGACCCTGCAGTCCTTGTCATCCTTGGTCTTTTTCCACTTCGACTGTCCCCTCCACCCTTTCTTTTTCCTCTGTCTTTCCTCTCACTTTTTCTTTGTTTTTCTGCCGAGATATGCCCTTTTAAATAGAGGCGAATCGGTTCTTCCCGAACTTAAAAAAAAATATATATATATGACGTAACGTAATATCGTGCCGTATGGTTATAAACCATATTATTATTGTGAGCGCAAAAACGTTGTGAAACAAGAAATCAGTCCCATTTTCTACAATTTTTTATACTTATAAATCACCGCCTCACTAAAAACCTGAAAGGAACTGCTTCGAAGGGCGTAATGATACTGCAGTGAAACGCCGAATGCCAAAAATGTTGTCGTAAAGGGTGTAATTCGTGAAATCTTCTGACATGATGGGATGGATGACGGCCCGAGAAGTTACGCGTTATCTTTGAAAACGTAGCGAAATAGAAAGTACGGCTAAACACTTACTTGAAACGATATGCCATTATTATTGGGTTGGAAAAAAATCACACACACACACACACACACACACACACACACACACACACACACACACATAACACTGAAGCAAATACGAGTAAATTTTTTTTCTGTCTCACTTTGTCATATACAAATATTTAATAATAGCACCCCACTTTATTTTAAGTTTTAATTAACTGTTTGTGTTCAATTGATTTGGTTGTTTATATTCCATATGGATGTGGTTGTCTTTCTTGCCTTGAACGAGTTTAGTTTTTAAACACTTTTTCTGTTTCATCTGATTGATCAAAGACGTTCTGCATTCCTATATCCCACCACGGCATCAATGAAAGTAAAACAAAATTGTATTTTTGAGACTTTTCACCTGTCAATCTATCACCACTTTCATATACAATATATATATACACAGTATATATATTATATATATATATATATATATATATATATATATATATATATATAATATTATATATATATATATAACCTTACAAAGGTTCCGCGTGATGATTTCTCATTTCGCGAAGGTCAAGCTTGTCGCCCCTCCTCTCGAGTTGGCCTGGTGAAGTAGTGAGTTGGATTCTTGCGCTCTCCACCTCACATAGCGAGGTACGCCCGGCTCATCGGGGATTGTTCTGAGCCAGGCGTCTAGTCTTCTTTTGAAGATTTCCACTGCAACTCCCTTCGTGTTTCTTAGGTCTTTGGGCAACTGATTAAACAGTTTTGGTCCTCTCACTACAAAACTATTTTCTTTCAGGGTTAAGGATGTTCCCTGTCTCGCCTTCAATTTGGGAATACGACACAGTCTACCGCTTCTACTTTCCATCGTTGTTTGGGGAGTTATGGGATTCAGAGTAAGATTAGGGACTAGTTTCTCCATTATTTTCCAAGTGTAAATAATGGTGTATCTCTCTCTTCTCCTTTCCAGTGAATATAGGTCTAGTTCTCGTAACCTTTCCCAGTAATTTAGTTCTTTGCACCCATTGATCTTGGCTGTGAAGCTTCTTTGGATCCCCTCCAGCTGTCTAATGTCTTCTTTTTTATATGGGGAAGTTAGGACCGAGCAGTATTCTAATTTGGGTATTATCAGGGTTTTCAGTAGAGGAATCATTACATTCCTATCCCTTCGTTTAAAAGTTTCAATATCTGACCCGTTATTCTCTTTGCTCTGTTTACTGCTATTATTTTGTGTTTCAAATTTCGCATCATCTGTCATTACAATATATATATATACACACACACATATATATATATATATATATGCTTGACAGTGGAAATAAATAAATAACAAACAATATATATATTATATATATATATATATATATATATATATATAATTATATATATAATTATATATCATTTCTGGCAATAACTGAGACCAATATATGGCATCATTCATATATATGTCGAGAAACTTGCTAAATATAAGAATTAAACGAAATATATTTCATTGCTTGAAACTGCTTTTATAATTAACATTAAAAAGCCAATGAATCTTCCTTGAAATTTATTTATTACAAAATTGAGAAATTTAAAGAAAATTATATTTCTTGTTTTGAATTTCCATCATTAAATGAAGTAATTGTTTAATAAGATCACGGATATCTTTAATTACTTGAAAATGTATACTTTTTATATGGATTAACCATAATAGGAGGGAAACATTATAAGAAATTGGCTTTATAGTTTATATTAGGGTTAAATGTAAGTCTTATATATATATATATATATATATATATATAATTCTCCTATACAAAGCGTCGTTCTTTACGATATATATATATATATATATATATATATATATATATATATATATATATATATATATATATATATATATGGGATGAATTTCACAATTAAACACGTGAAATGAATGAATGCTGCAAACCCACAAGGAAAAAGAAAAACGATTCCAAGGCAGCATATATATATATATATATCTTAACGTAAAGAACGACGCTTTGTATAGGAGAATTATCCGCGCAAGATGAGAGCGAAAGAACGAAATAAATTAAAAAATGAGGTAACCACCCGGGAATCGAACCCGGGATCTTCCGATTGCCGGTCAGATATGATAACCATTACACCATGGGCCTCACTCAAACAAACGTCGTAATTCCTCTACATACGCGCAGAAACCAATGCCCCAAAGGGGCACCTCCCGCATGCCGTAACATTATATACATTATAACTGCAAACACGCAGTATAATTAACGTAAGAACGACGCTTTGTATAGGAGAATTATCCGCGCAAGATGAGAGCGAAAGAACGAAACAAATGAAAAAATGTTATAATGTTACGGCATGCGGGAGGTGCCCCTTTGGGGCATTTGTTTCTGCGCGTATGTAGAGGAATTACGACGTTTGTTTGAGTGAGGCCCATGGTGTAATGGTTATCATATCTGACCGGCAATCGGAAGATCCCGGGTTCGATTCCCGGGTGGTTACCTCATTTTTTCATTTGTTTCGTTCTTTCGCTCTCATCTTGCGCGGATAATTCTCCTATACAAAGCGTCGTTCTTTACGTTAATTATACTGCGTGTTTGCAGTTATAATATATTATATATATATATATATATATATATATATATATAGTGTGTGTATATATGCTAACAACCTTGGAAGAAAAAACGCTGAGAATTTTAGAAAAATATGCTCCGAAATCACAGCCAAAAGGAAAGAGGAGCTGGCTAGAGAGGCAAAAGAGAAGACTTTTCCGCAAAAGAAAGAGAGTGGAGGCGAAGTTAGGCAACTGCGGAGATAATGACAGGAAAGCAATAAAATAAAAACTGGAGGGTATCGATAGGGAAATACAAGCCCTGATTAAGGACCATACAGAGAAGGAAGAGGAAAAGGAGGTAGAAGCAATAAAGGAAAATCCAAAATACTTCTACAGCCATGCAAAAAGGAAAACAAAAACGCGCACCGCTATTGGGCCCTTAAGGACGAGAAATAATGAACTAACCGACGATCCAAAAGAAATATCTGATACATTGAGAGCTCAGTATGAATCAGTTTTCAGTACCCCAAAAAGTGACAAAGCGATACCTGACATAAATGCATTCTTTGAAGAGGAATTGCCAGGAGAGTATATAACAGACTTTGATTTTACACCAGAAGATGTAGCGAGGGCTATAGGACAAATGAAACCACATTCAGCTGCAGATCCGGACAACTGGAACGCATTATTGATTAAAAACTGTAAAAATGAAATAGCTACACCTTTATACTGGATACGGAGAAGATCCCAAGGCACTGGGGAAATACCGAGCATCTTGAAAAGAGCAAACATTGTCCCTATATATAAAGGTGGGGACAGATCTCAAGCAAAGAACTATAGACCAGTGTCAGTGACGTCCCACCTCACCAAAGTATTTGAAAGAATAGTTACAGAGAAAATTTATGACTTCCTGGAGACAAAGGAAAGATTCAACGAAAATCAGCATGGATTCCGATCAGGTAGATCATGCCTATCACAACTAATAGAACACTACAACAATATCCTAGATGCCTTGGAAGGCAATGACAACTACGATGTTATATACACAGATTTTGTTAAAGCTTTCGACAAATGTGACCATGGTATAATAGCATATAAAATTAAATATATGGGAATAACAGGCAAAGTGGGAAAATGGATCTACAACTTCCTCAGAGAACGTCTGCAGGTCGTCAAAATTCAAGGTATATCATCGTCAGAATCGGAAGTACGCAGCTCAGTACCACAAGGGAAAGTACTGACCCCACTCCTGTTCATTATCATGCTAACAGACATAGACAGCGGAGTAAACAGCAACAGTATAGTAACATCCTTTGCAGACGATACAAAGATCAGCAGAAAAATCAGCGATGCCCTGCTAAAAACACTGATTATACCAAAACTTGAATACTGCTCAGTTTTGACGTCCCCCATATAAAAAGGAAGAAACTAATAAACTAGAAGAAACGCAAAGGCATTTCACAGCCAAGATTGATGGCTACAAAGAACTCAACTACTGGGAAAGACTACTTAACTAAATCTGTACTCCCGGAAAGAAGAAGAGAGAGGTACACCATAATCTACATATGGAAAACGATCGAAAAACTGGTACCAAACCTAAAACTAAACCCAATTACCATTCAAACAACACTGGAAAATAGGAAAGGCAGAATGTGTAGTGTTCCCAAATTAAAGGCCCGACAAGGGACCTCCTCAACTCTGAAGGAAAATAGCTTGGTTGTCAGGGGGCCAAGACTTTTCAACCAGCTTCCAAAGGACCTCAGAAACGTAATGGGGGTCAAAGTTGAAGTCTTCAAGAGAAGACTGGATGCCTGGCTCAGGACGGTACCAGATGAGCCGGGCGTGCCTGGCTATGTACGGTGGAGAGCGCAAGAAAGCAACTCGCTCCTCCACCAAGCCAGACCTACAGGCGGGGCCACCAGCTTGACCTCCGTGTGAAGAGAGACCAACGCACGAAACGACATAAGGTTCATAAGGTTATATATATATATATATACACACACATGCGGTTTGTTCAAAAAGTATCCGGACTGATGCGATTATAGTACTTACAGAGTTTGGGGTTTAATTTCCCTCAAAGTACGCTCTTTCTGAAGTCACACACTTTGCCCAACGATTCTGCCACTGTTGAAAACATTTTTCGAAAGCACTTTTCGGAATAGCCAAAAGCTGCACCGTCGAATTTCTTTTAATGGTCTCAACATCATCGAATCGGTGTCCTTTTACGGTTTGCTTGAGCTTTGGAAACAAAAAAAAGTTGCATGGAGCCAAATCTGGCAAATATGAAAGCTGCTGTACTTGGGAGGTAGCGTTTTTGGCCAAAAATTGCTGGACAAGTTGCGACGAGTGAGATGGCGCGTTATTGTGATGAAACATTCATTCTCCGAACTTCCACTTCTGCGGCCGTTTCCTTCGAACTGCTTCACGTAGACGTCTCAAAACTTCAATGTAAAATTCCTTGTTCATTGTTTGTGCCTGGGGAGCATATTCATGGTGCATAACGCCTTCACTTTCAACACGTTGCCCGGTACTCCCCGACATTGTAAGAAATCGCCGTGAAACAAAGCGCGTTTACCTTTATCGGCTCATCACAGTGGACTGACGCTACACACTGAAATGCAACTCTATCAGTCAATTTGTCTCAACATGCAGAGACATGTTTAGCATAGTCACAACTCCAAGCGTGACCGTGTTCTAAAAATAAACACCCTGTCCGGATACTTTTTGAACAGACCATATATATATATATATATATATGTGTGTGTGTGTGTGTGTGTGTGTGTGTGATTGACTCAGAATGGTCCCCCTGAGGTTTTTTCATGATACACACAGACCGTGCACGGAAGCAGGAACTCTTCTGGGGAAATTAAATCCACTTTAGTCCGAATAAGTAATGGTAAATGACAAACACTAGATATAGTTTTTTCTTTTTCATGATGTTAACGAGTGACCCGTTGCCCACGTCGGGCTAACATCATAAAAAAAAACTAGTGTGTTTGTCATTTACTATTACTTATTCGGACTATAATGGATTTAATTTTCCCAGAAAAGTTCCTTGTTCCATGGACGGTCTGTGTGTATCATATATATATATATATATGACGGTCTGTGTATCATAATATATATATATATATGACGGTCTGTGTGTATCATATATATATATATATAAAGCCATTCTTTGTACAAATTAAGTATGTGAAAATATTATATTTTTCATACATTCATTTGATATAATTTAAGTGTTTTTTAATCACTTATTTAATTTATTTAATTATCTTTATACCAATTAGAAAACGTAGATCACCCGGTTTTTGCCCCCCCAAGTCATCTTTTAAAGGAATAACTAATCTATATTAACTTTTTAACGTTCTTTGAATAAAATATTGTAATAATTATCTTCTTCCTCTTTCGCAGAGTTAATATATATATATATTAAAATTATGTTTATATTCGCTAAAAATTGTTTACAATTAACGTGTAATTTGTAACACTATTTGCGTTCACTCAACTACAAACACCATTTCAATATACTCGTAATTGTTTAAAAAAAAAAAAAAAAAAAAAAAACTTGGACAGATTCCCATTCAAATGTTTATTTAATCTCTTTTTGATCATTAAACTTTTATTATTTCTTCTTTCCTCGACTTCTATATTCACGTCTCGAAAGAAAGATAAAAAATAGGAGCGACATTCATTATTTCATTTCTAATTTTCGCGGTCTTTTTTCCCAAATTCTCTCTCGTTTGTAGTTTACGAAAGAACTAAAAATACAGATTTTGGTCCGAATTAAAATATATGTTGAAGGGAAAAAGTGAGTCGGATGCAGTGAAGATTATTATCGAGAAAAGATATTATCAACGAATCTCGCTAAAACTGGGGGAAAAAAAAAATCGTAATTAATTTTGTCGAAGGAAATGATTTAAAAAAAATAAAATATTAGGAATATATTCACGTCATTCCACCCACGATTCGTTTGATATTCGAGGACATATTTTAGCTCTGTTTCAGTTTAAGAAATGTTGGAATTTCGAGTCTGCTACATGACTCTTTGTTGAACCGGTCGTGTGTATATATATATATATATGCAAACGTGGTAGGTGGCACAAATTTGGAATGCCACACATTTCGGAGACGACTTATATGCGACATTTTAAAGAATTTATACTACGAGACCGATTCATACTTCTCCCGAGTTTTATAATTTTATTAAGGTACACGTCCGTTGACAATATGGGTACTGTAACAGCATGCGAAAAATGCCTTTTACGGGATATCTTTAATATACGAGTATATAAATTGCTAATTTAAAAAAAAAATCAAAACTCCACTTCTTTTGTCTCGTTTTATTTCATGTTTTTTCCCACTCATTTCCTTCCTCGCCTTCGCGTTGGTGCCCATAAACTGTTTAACGACATTAGCCATGAAGGCTAATAGGGTAATTCCGATGATCAAAGTTGGCGTATGACACCGTTCGGACTCCTTTTGGGAGACAGCTATCGATTCCTTCACTTGTCTCATAATTGAGTTCTGCCTTGGAAATATTGTTTGTGAGCAATTCAAAATGCAAATACAATCAAAATTAATGATACATTTAAGGAAGTGTCTCATATTTATGACGTTTTTGAAAGTGACTCCATTAATAATATACAAAATAATTATTAATGCTTAATTCATAACAAAATTACTGAGTTTCTTTATTCGGTTCATTAAATACCAACTGCGAAAAAGAACATGAAAGAACAAAATTAATTTGCGTGGATTTAACGATAAAAAATACAACGGAACAATACGTACCAAAAATAAATTAAAGCTAATTATCTCAAACTACCAACCCCTCTACCTATAGCACCCTGTCGAGACTCTGTTTGGCAGTCATTTAACTTGGCAGTGGCATTGCCACTTCGTATAGGGGTGCCAATTGTTGATATGCCAAGGCAAGGTCGTTTCCCGTGTCTCATGCACGAAAGAAGGGCAAATAATCTGGCGATAAAGACTCGCTTTAATTCGGACAACGAAGAGACACAAATTCCATTTATATCGATTGTCTGCAGCGCCCAAAACTCTACACCGCCTTTCAACAATTCCTTACGGCTACCATCACACACACATATAATATATATATATATATATATATATATATATATATATATATTGTTTCGTGGCTCAATCATCGGTTAGAGCGCCGCCCGGCAGTGCTGAGACTCCGCTCATCGTGGGGTTCGAACCCCAGTGCTGCTTAGATATAGGCAGTTGTCTTTTCTGTATTTTACGTCACGACGAAGCGGCGGGCCGGCCCCTCCCCCTTTAATTGACTCTGGCAAAGGTAGCCCAGGCTCGGTCCCCTACACCCAATTCCTTGGGAAATATAGGTCATGGATATTACTTTACCTATATACAGCATACACACAGTGTCTCAGAAGTTCTACCCCAAAGGCTAATATCATGGTGTATATTATGGAGCAGGACTTCTGGGCACAACATATATATATAATATACCTGTGTGTGTGTGTGTGTGTGTGTGTGTGGTGTTTCAGTGGATGTGTATGCATGCCTGCATGAATAAGAGTTAATGATTTATATTCTAGGTTCCATGATTCCCTTTTATTTGTGAGGGTATTTTATTTTAGTATAGTCCACACATGTTATATTTAAACAATGTAGATAGCAAAAAAAAAAAAAAATGTCTTAAAATGAAAAATCTTTCTTTGTTTCCCATCTTTGTTTTCTCCGCCCACAGAATACCAATTTATGGAGGAAGCGCTCCTTATTACTCTCTCTCTCTCTCTCTCTCTCTCTCTCTCTCTCATACATACAATATAGAGAACAATTAAAGAGTGCATTCGTAAATATAAATGATGAGAGAGGAAAAAAGATAAAAGTCATGAATTCTGAGAATCAAAAAATTGCAAACATTTTTTGAGGATTTTAGAATTATTCTAGCGAACTTCCGTAGCGATTCCATCAGTTTGCGGCGTCTCAGCGACCGTGTCTGATCGCTTCACTATTAATATAATGTTCAAAAGGCTTTATATCGCGTGGTTAGCTTTATTGAGTTGTTTTCATGATGCTTCTTCTCTATAATAAGGGAATAGGAAGGTAATTAAAGAGATTACTCTCTTCGCTACGCATCGGCTTTTATTCTTGAGCGTATTCTTACTTATTAAGTAGGTAAAATGTCCATAGGGCTTATATAAAGAATATAGTGTTCTGTATTATATTGACAGTCATTATAGCGGGTAATGAACTAATTAAATTCAAAGTCTTTTGAAATGATGCCCAGTTTTTCTCTTCAATTACGAACCACACGCAATCTTTACTCTTCAATTTAACCTCGTTTTGCGTTTAACTTTGTTAAAAATACGTTTCACTCAAATAGATTCCTACCACGCATTCATTGAATTGATTCCCCATCACGCGTCCAATTCACTTAAGTGAAAAAAAATAGCTACACTCGTTTGAATAAATACATACCATAAACAGAAATTCCAAAAGACAACAAATTCGTATAAAAGATCGAACATTTGCGGTCCTTTTGCGTGCCAACGCCGCGTTTATAATTTATTTTTGTTCGTTCAAAACTCGCTTCGCTCAATGACTGAACAGAAACGAACTCACGAAACGAATTCGTTGTTCCTCACAGAAGGCAAACACGCCGATGGCGTCCTTCCGATGCACCAAAATCGCGTTCAAGCCTCGAATCTTCGAGTTAACTTTAAGGACTATTTTTTTTTTTTTTTAAAAAAAGGTTCCCGAAGGAAGCCGAGTTAGGAGGTCCCACTCGTTAGGTAAAGTTTTGATTAGAGGTCACTTGGAAGTGCTTAACGTTTAAGTTTATTCAGGGCGTTGGAAATACTATTACTGTAGAATCGTTTAACTGTTTTATCGTCATTTGTCGTATGAGTTCAGACAAAGGTTATGATTACAAATTGCAGGAAGTGAAACATATTGAATGTATATTCAGTTGCAAATGTTAATAACATATGGTACAGTACGCACGCGCACGCACACACACACTCATAATATATATATATATATATATATATATATATATATGTGTGTGTGTGTGTGTGTGTGTGTGTGTGTGTGTAATTTACTATAACATTTATACCTTTAACGAGGTTTAGAAAATTACAAATAAGGCATAATTGGCTTTTAGAATTCCTTAGTTAACTAAATTCTTAAAATATTTACTTTTTTTGTACAAAAAGAAATTAAATTTGGAGGAAAGTAAATAAAGAAAGTAAAATAATGCTAAACAATTTCACGAGAAATTGACCCGTTTTGTAAATAGTAGATAAACTACGTCTACAATGTCAAAAAAGACCTTTTTCAAGTTACATTAAAACCAATAAATAATGACAAAAGTTTATTTCAAAGATAATTTTACTACAATTCAATTTATACGTCTCTTTTACATAAAAAATATTGAAAAATACTTGATATAATACAAAAGTATAACTTAAATATGACTCATTTCCATAAACTTCTCACGCACACAATAGATAACTCCGTAATATATGCTATGTACACTTTATTTGGGTAATGTTTGCGCTATTTATGGCCATTTTAGTGGTCAATATTACTCCCACTTTGGTGACTATGACTTAATTCTGAAAAACATCAGCTCGGAAATATTGCAAAGACGGCTTTGTCATCATGACTTTAGTCTTAAATTTAAATCTAACTTAGAGTGAAATGTTGCCTCGTAGGTGTGTGCTCAGACGTACGTCATCTTGCCACCAAAAAACAATAACATCAACAATAAGAGTTCTACAAAGAATTATTTGTCTTTTCTTCGAAACAAAAACAGACAAAAAAGTACTTCTTTATCGCTACTTTCCACTTTACTCATCCCCAAAATTAATTTATTTCTTCTTCACTTACAGTTTTTATATATATATATATATATATATATAATATATATATATATATATATATATATATATATATATATGGAAGACAAGGGACCTTGAAGACAATGGAGAGTTTTTTCATCCTGAAATTTAACCCCCACAATTTTTCACTGTCCTGCCAAAGGGCTGAAGAATGATTATTGTGGCTACGTCCAAAATGAAGGATCTTACATCACACACACACACACACACACACACACATAATATATATAATATATATGTGTGTGTGTGTGTGTGGTGTGTGTGTGTGTGTGTGTGTGTTGCTAAATGTTAGTAAGCTCTTATCGTGTACCCCTTTTTGCATTAGTTAGTCTGAATATCATTTACTAAAATTTGGAGCTAAGTCAAATAAGCGTCACTTTGCACCTCGGTGGCGTAGTCGTTAGCATCGCTGACTACGAATGCACCAGACCCAGGTTTGATTCCTGACGAGGGCAGGCGGCGCGCAGCTCACCCAACTGTTCATCCTTCCACAAAAACGTTGGTTAGTGGATAAATGGGTACCCTGGGTCAAAGCTGGGCACTTGCGGGTTTTTTTGCGGTACTGCGGTACTGCGGTACTACCGCACTACCAAACCGGTACCGCATAACGCAGTACCGCAAAGGATCGCTGAAAGTACAGCAGTACCGCTACCGCATTTTTTGCGGTACTGCGTTATGCGGTACCGGTTTGGTAGTGCGGTAGTACCGCAGTACCGCAAAAAAAACCGCAAGTGCCCAGCTCTGCCCTGGGTAGCCTAGTGGTTAAGACGATGGAATGATGATTGAGGAGGGGTCGTGAAATCGAGTTCGGGCGAGGAATTTGTAATTTCTGACCATCTGCGATGGGTCGTCGTTCGGATTCCACGTTAAGCTGTAGGTCTAAGGTGAGGCAACAAGCTTGATCTTCGTCCGAATGAACAATTCAGACGAAAGCAAAGCTACAGTACGTTTCCGATACACAACTATGGAAGATGTACCGAAAATGACATTGAATCCAGTAGCCACTTCCACCCGAATCGTTCTTTCTGACGAATTTCAAGCTTTTTGACCCACCTTCGGAGGCCCACAATTAACGTGGAATCCGAAACACAATTCTCTCCAAGGAAGACTCAAAGCTAACATTTCAATCTTCGAAATAGGAACTCACAAAATCTAATCCAATCCGAATCTGCGTCCCTCAGATTTGCAGTCCGGCGTCTTAACCCAAAGGCTGTCAGATTCGTGTGTGTATATATATATATATATATATTATATATATATATATATATATATATATATATATATTATATATATATATATATATATATATTACAGACTAAGAAAAAATTGTATTCCCGAATTCATTTTAAAATAAGTGTGTTTTATTGTAACTTGATGGACCTTTATAAGCGTATCAAATCTCCCTCTTTCACTCTTCAGTTCCAGATCATGAGAACATTCCAAAGCAGCTCTCGTAATAAAGGACCCCCAAACTACATCAAATACAGCTGCATATATAACTTTATGCTTGGTAACTCTACATGTAATATTAACGCATTTTATACCTTACAGAATGTTCTGAATACTTTGATGTAGAATGAAGATGCAGGGTATGCTATGTGGTATGTGGCGAAGCTAATATTACAGTACATAAAACTCGTCGTTATTTACAGTTTCCTTTAAATATAAAATCTCTCTCTCTCTCTCTTATATACACTGTAAGAGACTTAAATTTTAAATAACTCTTTTATAGAAAAAGAAACCATATGTGCCTGTTACATTTCTTAACCCTATATTGGGATTTCTATATAAGCATACAGGATTGAAAAACCATGTTCATACATATATTATTATGTAAAATTTATGTATGCATAAATATATGCCCATCTGATATGTCTGTATTTATTGTTGGATCATTTCTTATAATAAACTTTATTTATACATATATACAGAGTATATATATATATATATATATATATATATATATATATATATATATATTTTACCTTTAATATAGTCGAATATTATATATTAATATATAGTCAAATATTTCTTGTCACGTTTACCAGAAAATGTAAATTGAGAAAAAAGAATACAAATTTGAGATTGATCCACTTTCGCGAAATCAAAAAAAATATATTAAAAAAAAACCCAGACTGAAAACTCAAATTTCGATAACTTTAAATGGTTTTGCAATATTTTTAATTCCTACGATCATACGACGAATTTTAAATCAACTAAATTTATTATTAATTTTTTGCGTTTTGTTTATTGGATAGATGCCCATCCCTTATTCTTTATGCCCGTCCCATATGCCCATCCTTTATGCATACCTATCCTGTTATTGGAAAGTATTTTTTCCATTAAGTTATTAAAAAACTTAAGATTTACATTAAATCAACTTTTACGACAATATCTGAAAGAATTATATACTGTACAATATATATATATATATATATATTAGTGGTGGACCGGATATCCGCATCCGCATCATTTTTAACATCCGCATCCGTACTTCTGACTGCGGATGTTATGCGGATATTACCTCTAATAAATTATGCAATTTACAATTAAATTAGCTTATAAAGTAGCTAAAAGGCCCAGTCATGCACATTTCATGTAAAGTATTAATTCACTGCACAACAATGAAAAAAAACGGAAATGAGATCATTTTTATGGCTAATTGTATGCGTAGATTGCGAAAATAACACTCATTTATTTGTATCACCCACCGATTTTATGAAAATGACCCTATTTCATTGTATCATTTTGAGAACCACTGGTTCTCTGAACGCATCTTTTACATTTTGTTCAGTCATGCATATGCTGTGGTGGTGGTGGTGTTCGGCTCTGTGTTTCCACTTAGATTTTATGAAAAATTTCTTTCATTAATCATTTAAAACAAAATTGTCAGCCATATTTTATCATAAATCGGTGCTATAAGTGAGTATTATTGAATAACAGCTATCAAATTATATATATTTCACCGACAACGTCTATATTGTGTGAAATTGCAAATTGATCTATCATTTTCTTATTTTACAGGTTTTTATTGATGTTATGCTACAACGCCTAGAGAGTGCAAAAATTCGCCAGACAGTTTTTGTTATATTTGTGGGACATTAACGTTAAAACAGTATAAAAGAAAGTTGACTTCTCGTGTGAAAAAGCTTTATGAATTCACTGGGGAACAAATTTCAAATTTTTGTCTATTGAATTAGATTTGACAGTTGCTTCTAGGTAATTTGGGTGCGCTGAGCACGAATGTTTACTCGGTTTTGCTCTATCAGGTCCTGATTTTGCTCAACACCCCTCCTCTTTCGTCGTATTCATAAAAAGGTTTTTTTCTCAATACTCGCTGTCTTTTTGCAGTTACACATTATGCAACTAGGTTTTATCTAGGTATTTGTACCTATTGTTATGGTATTGTTGTATTATGTATATTTTTATATGTAACACCCTAAAAATATTTTTAATTTTGTCATTTTTAACCCATTTTAATATTAGTAAATTAAGCTAAAAATATCATAGAATTCTAAAATTTTCTCGAGCGTTCCTGTTCTCTGTAGAGTATTCTAGAGGGACAACTAAAATATATAAAAGCGACTCGTTTCCAGAGTTAATCAGTCAATTCAATCAGTCAGTCAGTCAGTCAGTTGAGTTAGTTAATTAAGTTTGGGCATTAACATAATTTTGAATTGGCATATGATTTAGTGAGTAATTTTGTCATCGTGATTTAATATAGTTGATTTAATTAGACGTAATTTATATTGTACCTACTCATCCGTGTTTCTAGTTTAATTTCATAGATTGTAAGTACCTATTTCATAATAAGTACCTATTTAAACTAATTTTTGTGTTTATATTTCAGATTTTCTTAAATTTATATGAATTAAGGGCTTTAAATACCTTTACAAATTGGCAGAACAATCAAGCAATATGTCATCAAGCACTAGAAAGTTCAGATGCAAAAACAACCCTGATTCCTTCTGTTATATATGTGGAAATTTTACACTTCCACATCAACGAGCAAATATAACTGACTTCGTAAAAAGAGCTTACTTAGCTTATTTTGGCATAAAACTGGGGGACCAAGATAAATCGTGGGCTCCACATAAAGCCTGCACTATATGCATTGAAAGACTGCGACATTGGACGAAGGGTTCGGATTCAAAAATACCTTTTGGAGTTCCGATGGTAAGTTTATGATTTCATAAAACTACGTAATTTAATCACTAGTATACTGTAACTTACCTAAATGTAATTGTAACTTAGGTACATAAACAAAAATTTACAGAAAATGTTTATAAGAATCTCAAATATTGCATAAGGTTGAAACACATAGAAATGTTAAATGTTTGGGTGATAACTTTTGATAAAATTCATAAAAACAAGTCTCTCGTCGCTTTTGTTAACGCTTTACAATTTTTTTTCCATATCAGGTGTGGCGAGAGCCTACTAACCACGAGACCGATTGCTACCTTTGCTTTGTCAAGACTTCGGGCTTCACTAAGAAAAATAAACATTGTATCGAGTACCCAAATTTCGACACCGCGATACGACCTGTGCTACATTCAAATGAGATTCCCATTCCAAAATTTAAGGGTCTGCCAACTCAAGAATTAGTTGAAGATGTTCCTGAAAATATTGTTATGCACTTTGAGGAGTCAGACACCGATTTTGACCCAAGCGTATTTGAAAGTCAAAACGATCCGCAAAAGTTTAACCAGGCCGAGTTGAATGATCTTGTAAGGGATCTAAATTTGCCAAAAAAGGCTGCGGAAATTTTAGCTTCAAGACTTAAAGAGAAAAACTTGCTTACTTCAAACACATACATTTCATTTTACAGAAAAAGAGAAGAAGAACTTGTTAAATATTTTAGAACAGAGGATAGTTTAGTATATTGCTGCGACATAGTTGGTTTGTTAAAGAAGATGGGGGTTGAGTCTTACGATGCAAATGATTGGCGCTTGTTTTTAGACAGTTTGAAAAGAAGTCTTAAGTGTGTGTTGTTGCATAATGGCAATCTATACGGCTCGATACCGATTGGGCACTCAACAAAATTAAAAGAAAAGTATGAACATATAGAAAAGGTTTTAAATCTTATCAAATATAGGGAGCACGAGTGGATCATATGTGTTGACTTAAAAATGGTTAATTTTCTGCTAGGACAACAAGGAGGGTATACTAAATATCCCTGCTTCCTTTGCTTATGGGACAGCAGAGCCAAGGAAGAACATTATTTCAAACAAATCTGGCCAGCACGAACATCACTTACTGTCGGAGAAAAAAACGTAATTAATCCACCTTTAGTGAGCAGAGATAAAATCATATTTCCTCCTCTGCATATAAAACTAGGCCTCATTAAACAATATGTAAAAGCTTTAGATACGAACGGCGAGTGTTTCAAATACATAACTTCAAAATTTCCAAGTTTAATTTATGAAAAAATCAAGGCGGGAATTTTCGACGGTCCACAAATAAGAACAATGATTAAAGACAGCAATTTTCCTAATGTCATGAATGAACGCGAAAAAAATGGCTGGTTCTCATTCGTGGACTTGATAGAAAACTTTTTAGGCAATTATAGGGCAGATAACTACGAAGAAATCGTAAAAAAACTTTTAAGGGACTACAAAGAGTTAGGTTGCAATATGAGCATAAAAATGCATTTTTTGAATAGCCATCTTGACCAATTTCCAAGTAATTTAGGTGATGTAAGTGACGAACAAGGGGAGAGATTCCACCAAGATATCAAAATTATGGAGGAACGGTACCAAGGCCGCTGGGATTCCCACATGATGGCTGATTACTGCTGGTGCTTGAAAAGAGACCTGCCATCAACAAGCAAATACGCTAGAAAGTCTTACAAAAGAAAATTTTTGCCACAGTGAAAGCTTCATATCTGTTTGTTTTTTTATTTTAAGTCATTTCTATCGTTATAATGTAATTTTACTGTATTTGAACTGCTTGTATTCATGAAACTTGAAAAAAAATTTACACATGACTTAATTTTTTAGTCCTAATTTGAAAAATCTGGAAAATGGCACATAGGCTGTCGACAAGAATCAGGACCTGATAGAGCCAAACCGAGTTGAAATTCGTATTCAGCGCACCCAAATTACCTAGAATCAAGTGTCAGATATCATTCAATAAAATACGTGTTGCCAGTGTTATACTTCGCATGCAAAGTTGGTGATCAGGACAAGCACTGGGCGCCTCATATCTGCTGTGTGAGATGTACAAGCTCGTTATCTGCATGGTTCAAAGGCACCGGTCCTGGTCTGGGCTTCGGTGTCCCAATGGTATGGAGAGAGCGCTGGAATTCTACTACTGCTTAACGAACATCACAGGTTTGAATCTTTTATTTTTCTGAATATACGTCAAATTTGGTGTTTTTAGCACATTTTAGCATATCCTGCTCTGCATAATGTATTACAATAGCTATCTTAAGTAGTCAACAATGTCTATTGTCTCACATTACAGGTTGCAACAGAAAAGGGAAAAAGCTATAGTCTACCCAAATCTTCGTTCTGCTATGCATCCTGTGGAACATTCTACAGATATACCATCCCTCGTCCTCCAGCTGAAATGCCGACCGATAACACAGATCTGACAAATCGGAATCAGACGGCGAATGCTATGAAGCTCAAGTCGAGTCCAAGAAAGAACACATCTCATCACGCAGCCTGAACTCAATGATTTGGTCCGTGATTTAATACTTACCAAGCAACAAAGTGAACTGCTGGCCTCACGTCTACAAGAATGGAATCTGCTGGCTGAAGACGTACGAATTACAGCATTCCGAAAGCGCTCCTTGGATTTGCAGGAATATTTCACAATGAAGAACAATCTTTTTATTGCATTGATATACATGGTCTGTTCGATGCTCTGGGTTTGTGCTATGAACCGAATCAGTGGAGATTGTTCATTGATGCATCTCTGTACAGTGTTAAGGGTGTACTGCTACACAATGGGAACACAATGCCTTCTGTTCCGATCGCTCATTCAGTCGTCTTGAGAGAAACGTATGACAATGTGGCATTTATTCTGGACTGTATAAAATACAATCAACATGAATGGCTTCTCTGCGCAGATTTGAAGGTTGTGGCTATTCTCAATGGACTGCAAACTGGCTATACGAAATACACGTGTTTCCTATGCAAGTGGGATAGCCGAGCAAGGTCTGAACACTACACACGCTCAGTATGGCCGCCGCGAAACAATTCCTCACCTGGATCTCACAATGTTATTCACGAACCACTAGTACGAAAGGAAAAGGTTATCTTGCCGCCACTTCACATAAAACTAGGGCTGATGAAACAATTTGCAAAGGCGTTGAAACAGGATAAGCCTGCCTTCAAATATCTAAAGGAAAAATTCCCAAAAATAAGTGATGCCAAGATTAAAGAAGGCATATTCGTCGGCCCTCAAATTCGCCAACTCATGCTAGACGAACACTTTGAAGCGGTGATGGATGAGGTTGAGTTGGCAGCTTGGCGTGTATTCAAAAACGTGTGCAGCGGTCTACTAGGAAAGACTAAATACGACAACTATGCTGCCTTGTGGATTAACTTATCAACTCATACCAACGTCTCGGATGTAAGATGTCATTGAAAATTCATTTTTTGCATTCACATCTCTCATTCTTTCCGGAAAACGCATCTGCTGTTAGCGACGAACACGGGGAGAGATTCCACCAGGATATAGCCACAATGGAGAGCCGATACAAAGGGAGTGGAGTCCTGCTATGCTGGCCGATTTCTGCTGGAATTTAAAGCGTGACCAACCAGAAGCATCACACAAACGCCAGCATAAATACAAATAATGAGTTGAAAACAGTATAATACGAGAGTTTTATGTTAATTTTGTGCATATATGTTGAAGTAGCAATAATTAAACTGTTCCTATGATAAAGCCTATCTGTTTATCAATATATTCTTATTTTTTGGTATGAAGATTTAAGCAGTATTACAAAAAAACGTGACGTGATAGAAAAAAACTATTTTCAGATTTGGAATCAGCACACTCGAAATATTAAGAATGACCGAATGTTATTCCCGTTTTTTTCTGAACCGAAAATTTGTTGTACATTGAATTATTATTAATGAACAAACAAATATATAAACCTTAAAATATAAATAGCTGGTAACACAGAAAATTGAATGAAACTTGTTTCATTGAATTTTCTGTGGCTGAAACTCTTGAGAAAGTTATTATTTTTATCATAATGAAAACATTAATATTAATTTTAATTCTTATGCATTGCCTGCCATAATAGTAATATCACGAAATTTGAAAAATTATGTCATATATTCATAATTCTATATTATATTGATAGATTAACTAAATATCCGCATCCGCATCCGCGGATATTGAAATTAAAGATCCGCATCCGCAGATGTTGAAAAACTTACATCCTTTCCACCACTAATATATATATATATATATATATTAATGATGAAAATAACCACGAAGGAAAAAGGAAACACGGAATGGTGCTCAATCGCTTTCGTCTAATGACATCCTCATTAGACGAAAGCGCTTGAGCACCATTCTGTGCTTCCTTTTTCCTTCGTGGTTTTTTATCATAAATATTATTCACATGTTACTTTCGTGAAATAATTTTCATATATATATATATATATGGTGGGGTAGTGGTAAGCATCGCTGACTACGAATCCACGGCCCCGTATTCGATTTCCGCCGACGGCAGGCGCCGCGCAGCTCACCCAGCTGTTCACCCTTCCATACAATAAAAGTGGTTGGTAAATAAATGGATATTTTCGGTAGCCTAGTGGTTAAGAGGCTGAGCTGCTGATTGGGAGGTCGTGAGATCGAGTCTGGGTGAGGACTTTGTAATATCTAGCCACCGTTGGTGGGTTGAGGTTCGGATTCCACGTTAAAGTTGTAGGTCTATTGTGGAGCAACAAGCTTGGCCTTCGTCAGAATGAACAGTTCGTACAGAAGTAAAACTAAGATTTTCAATATATATATATATATATATATATATATATATATATGTGTGTGTGTGTGTGTGTGTGTGTTTGGAAATGAAGAGCCGTTAAACTAATTTTACTTTGATCACACTTCAATCAGCATTAATATCAATCATAAAAAAAATATAAAAAAAATAAAAATTTCGATTTGACAAAACTTTAATTTGCAAAATTTTGAAGACTTTTTTTTCTTCTTTATTTTCTTTTTGAAGAATTCTAAAACATATTTTAACACAAAGTATTGTGGTAAAAATAGAAGCCTAAAAACTAAAAAATGTTCTGTGCCTATTACGCACAATGGCCGAAATAATAATTCTACAAAATTACTAGAATAAGATTTTATTTTGTGTCACTCAAGATCAGGACACTTCCTTTCCCAGGAAAACTTCAAAGCGGTCCAAATTGAACGTTTCCTATATCTGACTTCTCTTATGCAAAGCTTTATATGAACAAATTTATTTACAGTTTCTACAAGTCGTTTTGTAAAACGATATATATATATATATATATATATATATATATATATATATGATGAATAAAACCACGTGTCACTTTCGTGAAATAATTTTCATATATAGGTACAGGGTGTCCGAGAATTATCTGTACAATTTCTGGCTGTTATTAAAAGTCAACCATGAAGTGTAGAAATTCCAGTTTGTCCCATTTTACAGAAGAATCTCATTAAGTTTTTTCTGATACCAAGTTTTGACAAGTTTTTAGAAATTCCAGTATGTCCGAACATTATCTGTACAATTTCATCTTCTAATAAAATTCTTGATAACACACGTAAAATTCTTAAACAAGATTATTTAGAATCTGTATTTTCAAAAGTTTCTTTTATTAAAGTAACGTTGTTACAAACATTCGATATGTGCACCATTAGTGATTCGCAAAACATCCAATCGATACTCCAAATGTTGCCATGTACGCTGCAACATATCCACATCAATTCGCTCAATAGCAGCTGTGATTCTTGCTTTTAAATCATCAATGTCTGTCACCCGCGTACATTTCTAAAAAACTTGTCAAAACCTGGTATCAGAAAAAATTTAATGAGATTCTCTGTAAAATGGGACAAGACTGGAATTTCCAAACTTCATGGTTGACTTTTAATAACAGCCAAACATTGTAGAGATATTTCTCGGACACCCGGTATATATTTGTTTTATATAAATTACATTAATTTCAAGGTTTCGTAACGTACGTACCTTTATACAATTGTTATACTTTATTAAATGTAACTTTATATTATTCTTTATAATAATACTCTCTATAATTATTTAATGTTTACGTAAGCCATGACAAAAAACAGGCACTAAAAAAAGTTCGGGTTTTTTCATCAGGTGTATGGATGATATTAAAGACGTTCTTCTTTTTTCATCAGGTGTATGGATGATATTAAAGACGTTCGCTTTTTTTTCATCAGGTGTATGGATGATATAAAGACGTTCGCTTTTTTTTCATCAGGTGTAGGGATGATATTAAAGACGTTCGCTTTTTTTTCATCAGGTGTAGGGATGATATTAAGGACGTTCGGTTTTTTTCATCAGGTGTAGGGATGATATTAAGGACGTTCGGTTTTTCATCAGGTGTATGGATGAAACTAAAAGGCAAGAAAGCTGACTCTAAAATTGATTCTTTTTCAGCCCAGAAACCTTCTCATAACTTTGTATCTATAACATACATACTAGAGTAATTTCCAAATTATGTCACTCCCGTTCCTATCCGCGATCTGAAAGTGGGGATCGAAGTAGGAATTCCAAATTTGGGAAAAAGTTTCCTGTGACACAGTCGTATACCCGAAGGGTATTTTTATATTAAAAAAAATATAACTTAAAGCGGGAAACCCTGTACATTATACGAGTAGGAATGGATCAATTTGAGAATTGCTTACTTTGAGATACCCATTTTGGATTTCTCAATCTTGGACGAAGCCAGAAATGCGAATGACCGAGATTGGAAAGAGACAAAATTAAAATGTTTCAGTTCTGGCGAACGACAAACCTTTTTTAATGAACACTCGCCGACTGTAAACAATTTAAGTGTTTTTAGATTTTTTTCCTCGCAATTATTTCAGCCAAATAACAAACGTGTGTTATTATGTTGTTTATAGATTAAACTTTTTATACTCACGTATGGACAAATAATATCAACTTGTATCGCGCAAAATTATAGAAATAACAAGAAAATGTATATTACTGCAATTATGTGTGATCAAAACAGTTTATAATAATTTTTATATACAGTATATATATATAATTATATATAATATATATATATATATATATATATTATTTCTAAGGTCGACCTGAAACACCCTCTATATATATATATATATATATATATATAATATATATGATACAAACCCAAAATGAAAACGAAAATTTATTCTAAGGTCTTTCATGTATTCAGCAGTACACCTCGTCAGGAAATGACAAGGTGTACTGCTGAATACACGAAAGGCCTTGGAATAATTTTTTCTTTTTCTTTGTGGGTTTGTATCACTTTTTCATTTCACGTGTTTAATTGTGAAATTCATCTCATATATATATATATATATATATATATACCTTACCTTACCTTACAACCTTACAAAGGTTTCGCGCGATGATTTCTCATTTCGCGAAGGTCAAGCTTGTCGCCCCTCCTCTCGAGTTGGCCTGGTGAAGTAGTGAGTTGGATTCTTGCGCTCTCCACCTCACATAGCCAGGTACGCCCGGCTCATCGGGGATTGTTCTGAACCAGGCGTCTAGTCTTCTTTTGAAGATGTCCACTGCAACTCCCTTCGTGTTTCTTAGGTCTTTGGGCAACTGATTAAACAGTTTTGGTCCTCTCACTACAAAACTATTTTCTTTCAGGGTTAAGGATGTTCCCTGTCTCACCTTCAATTTGGGAATACGACACAGTCTACCGTTTCTACTTTCCACCGTTGTTTGGGGAGTTATAGGGTTCAGAGTAAGATTATATATATATATATATATATATATATATATATATATATATATATATATATATATATCAGACATGGGGTAATTGTAATTAGTCGCAGTTAATTACATTTTCATGTAATTGGCAACTAATTGTAATTGACTACATAAAATTTAACTGTAATTGTAATTAATTACATCAGGAAATTAAGGTAATTGATACAATTACATGAATATTAAAATTAATGGGTCATACTTATAGTTTAAATTGCATGCTCATCATGTCTGAGGGAGCTTTCTTTTGAAATAAAATGTTATTCTTGTAATATGAAATAAAATTATCCATTTATTTCAAATGTTCCTAATTAAAGTGCCAGTTTTTTGCCCTTATTATTTTGATAAAATAAATGCCAGTTCTTTTGTCTTGTATTAGTATTTTTTGAGTGCCTTATCTTTGGTTTTATTAGACCATATCACATACATATGTCCAATGTCCAATTGCCCATAGCAAGAACTGCTTGATGAAAAATGCAATTCCGTGCAATGTTAAAAAAAAAAGAGTACATTTTATTGACCTAATATTATCTAGTTTTCATTCAAGATGATGGCCAAAACTGAAAATGAAATTGAAATACCTTGGTAGAAAAGCATGACATAAATCAAATAGTGTGTATTTATGAAAACAAAGCAATTCTTTATAAATGTAATTGTAATTAATTACTTTACTAAGTAATTGTAATTAAGTATTTCACCATCTACAGTAATTGTAATTGTAATTAATTACATTGACCAAGTAATTGTCCATTGCCTGATATATATGTTACTTTATGCGAGTTTGAACGACGGTTCAGGATCGACCTACGGTCGACCCCTCTGCAACATCCCGCCTCATTTGCTGGATTTGGTGAAGGAGAGAATTGCTGTCTAATCTCTTTCTGCCCTCGTAGCCAGCCACGCATGGCGGGTCAAGGACTTTGCACAGGAATCTATCCAGTTGGTTCTTGAATTTATTCAGGTCGGTGTGCTGGAGGTTCCTCATTTCTTTTGGTAAGGCATTAAAAAGCTTTGGGCCTCGTGTATATACTGTATGTGTTTTGCAATGGATTTGGTTGTAGGAAACGCTATTATATAAGGAATAAATGTATTCCCGTTTTAACCAATTTCACCATTCTTTATCAACAAAACGTTTCTTGAATCTTTTTCTTATTTTAAGCACAACCCAGAAAGAAAACAGAAACTAACAACCGCCCCCACTCAGAGCCCTTTCGAGTTAACTGCAATTCATCTATCTGGGAAAGAGGAGCTGAAAAAGTCTAAAGTACTCGGAAGAAGTGTACTATTTTCTCTAAATCAAATAATAATAAATAATAATAAATAATAATAATAATAATAACAAAAATAAAGTACATAAAAACTAAGAATAACATTTGCAAATTGCGCTGCATCAATAATGGGTTGTATTTTATGTCGCAACTTTTCAATCATGAAACCATTTTTTTTCCATCAACATTTTTTGTAATTGACAAAAAACAAAAAAAGATGCAATGAATGAAGTTAAAATTAATTAAGAGGGAAACATAATTGCCTGAAATAATTTTGTTTTTAAATAAAAATGTTTACCGGAAGTTGTTAAATTTGGTTTATCGGAAGTAAGAATCTTCCTTTCGCGCTTCCTCTCTTACTTCCGTTTCCTTTTATCTCGCCGACTAACTATATATAACGCTACCTGATCTTCATCTTTCTCACATTATACACACACACACACACACACACACACACACACACACACACACACACACATATATATATATACTTGCCAATCTAGTTTGCTTATCTTGGTAATCGTATTACGGTCAAAATTGGTTCGAGGTACGAGCATTTAAATCGCGATAAAGAGTCATTTGAAAAGAGATCACTCTAAGATCTTTGCGATAATCGCTGTGTGGGAATCCGCGCCGGGATTTAATAAGAAATTTAATATATGTAATTGATGTTAATTGTAATAATAGAAAGGAAATACGAATCTAATGAAAAGTGTACATCTTGAATTAATGCGATCCTTTTATGGGAAAAGTATTTAGGCGAGTTGATGGCCTCCGGCAAGTCCGTTTTAAAACATGTGAAACCGATTAGGGAGAGGCCCCCAACACGCCCCCAGCCCCGTCGCATCTATTCGATTGAACTTCTTTCGTTCGTACGTGAAAGCACCTTCGTCACGATAATCCTCCTGCGGTATGCTCAAGTAGAAAGTAATGAAAATACTGATCATGTGGATTGACCGCAGTTCAAATAATTTATTGTGTGGTTACAACACATGCAAAATCGTGTGTAAAAAAAAAAAAATATATATATATATATATATATATTATATATATATATATATATATATATATATATATATATATTATATAGTACAGGTATGGAAAAAAAGTTCGACTAAACGTAAAATTTCAAAAAAGCATACAAAAATTATGGACCTTTTCTGTTCTATGGGCACCATTGAAATGAGAGAAAATAATATTTTTTAAACTTATTTTAACTTTTCATTAATAAATAATCATTACATTTTGAATAGGAGAAATTTAATTTATTTAATTTATTTAATTTAACAGCTTTAATGAGCATAAAAATAAAAACAAAAAATATTTGTCGTTTCTTCAAAAATTGGACGATTTATTACATTACATTATCATTATTATTGGTCATACCTAACCTAACCTAACCTTAACCTAGATTAACACAGCCTAACCTATCCTAACCTGACCTAACCTCGTTGGTGCCCATAGAACGGAAAAGGACCAAAATTACTAATCGGTAATATTTTTTTTTTATATATATTTTATTGTTTTTTTTGTGAATATAAAATAAAATTTCGAAAAAAAAAACCCGATCATTTACTAATTGATAACTAACTTTTTTATACTTTTAGATATTTTATAAAGATTTCATATTCATCTATTTCAAAAGGCAGTGAATTACATATAATCAATTTTGGGATCACCCGAAGATCAGGGCCCCCAGCCTCAATTACCAATGATATATCTTCGTTAAAACTAACGAAAATATCACGACTTAACCTAACCAATCGTCAAGGGCGTACAGTTGACCTAACCGGGCATTAAATTTAATTTATTATTATATTTGGTACTGTAAAGCAAAAAACAAGAATACATGGGGGCCCTGATCTTCAGGTGATCCCAATTTTGTTATACGTAATAATAATTACACGTACGTATAATAATTACATGTACATATAACTACACGAACATATAATTATATTAAATGTTTAAAAACAAAACTAATATTAAACGAACCCAATAGATTTTGAACTAAATTGAGCCTCAATGACGTAAAGTACTATGATAATGAAACTTGAAAAACACTCTTCATTCGAAAACAATTTAAACTACCATTCCTGAATGATAACTCGGCTAAATTATAACTTAAACTTACCGTCTACCCGTAATTAGAAGTAATTATAAAAGATGTCTTACTATGAGGGTTTCGCAAAAATAAGATGTAGAGTACATTAACAGATCGTTCTAGTGAAGTAAAAATTAAGAAAAGGTGAGCCAGAAAGACCTTTGTAATTACTCTCCTTGGAAACTCTTCTTATATGCGGCAACAATGGGAAAATCACACATTTTGTCAGTTTTTCGTCCTCAGCAGAAAGTTTAGTTTTCGAATGCTTATTTTGAACTATTTCTTACGGGTACAATTAGACGTTCATTTTATAATATTATATATATATATATATATATATATATATATATATATATATATATATATATATATATATATATATATATAATATGAAAACAAGAGATACGACTCTCAACATTTATTGGCCAAACGTTTCGGTCCACTCAGGGGCCATCTTCAGTGACTAAATAGAAGCATCTAAAAATAATCATAAAACTAAAGTAAATACAAATGTCAAACTGTACAATAATAAAATCTACACAAAAAAGTTAAAAAGTTGTTAAAAAAAACTATCTGGATTATAAAACAAAAAAGTAAAAATAAAACCAACTAAAATTTCAAAAATTAAAAGTTTAAAAATGTTAAATTTAAAATTTAAAAAAATTTAAAATTTTGTAAAAAGGACTGACCTGGATGGTAAAAGTTACAAATGACAAGTGGAGAGAAAGGAAAAAACAACTTAAGTTAGCGGTAGTTGCGTTAAAAAGGTGTTGGTTGGTTAGGAAGTATGTAATTTTATCGAGGAAAGGCTATCGTTTAGTTCTGGGTTTAATTTCTTGATAAAAAGGGATTCTAAAATTTTAAGATCAAGTGAATTAGAAGCAGACGACAAAATAGCAAAGGAGTCCTGGGGGCACGGGTGGTCATGGGTCTCTGAATGATGCCGAATAGCAGAGGATTCAGGAGTGGAAAGAGGGCGAGAAGTTCGATAAGAAAAGCCCAAATGCTTCGAAATCCTAAGTTTTAACTGTAGGGCAGTCTGCCCCACATAACGACTTTGGCAGGTCGCACATATATAAATAAATAACAAAGGATCTCAAAAGCACGGGGAGGTGATCTTTATGGCGAAAAAAGGATTGCAGAGAATTAGAATTAGAATTAATGATTATAAAGTCGTATTGAGGGAAATGTCTGTCCAAAATAAAGTGGACATCTTTATTAAGTTGAAAAGTTAGTTGGTCTAAAAATGGAAGCTTAAGATAAACCTTCTGTTTCGGAACCGTGGGCTGAATTATTTTAGGTGAATATAGGTCATTTAAAAATTTAGAAATTAAAGTCTCAAAAGTCAAAGTACAATAAAAATTATAGTTGAAAAATCTCCTAAGGTACTGAATTTCTAAGTCAAATAAAGACCAACTTGAACAAAGGTGATAGGCTCTAAAAATACGACTTTTAATACTAGCCAGCTTAAAACTAAGTGGAATATTGCTGAAAAAATGAGTACCGAGTTGGGTAGTAGTTGGTTTTCTGTATACTTGTGTTGAGAAGCCTGTACTATGTTTATTTATGGTAACATCAAGAAACGAAATTTTATTGTATCGTTCTACTTCCATAGAGAATTTAATATTAGGATGCTTAGTATTAATGTAATTTAAAAATAAAGGGGCATGATCTTTATGCTTAAAAATGACAAAACAATCATCTACATAACGTTTAAATAAAATAGGTTTAAAATCAAGCGGGCAATCCCTCAGTCACTTTTCCTCGTGAAAACAAAGAAAACTGTTAGCAAAGGACGGACCAAGGGGCGAACCCATTGCCATTCCCTCGTGCTGGTGGAAAAGTTCCTTATTAAAAAAGAATATGGTATCCTGGACTGATAACTTTAAAAGTTTTGAAAACAATTGTCTGCTTAATCCCAAAATGTCATTAGTAGAACCAAACAAAGAATTTATAATAATATCACAAGTTTCTAAAACGTACATTGGTAAACAAAGACTGAACATGAAAGGAATCCATGAAACAATCCTTAAACTTCAACTTGGTGACACAATCAACAAATTCAAATGAATCTTGCAAAGTGAAATGACAACGTGTGAGAGGGTCTATGATTGGGACCAAAAATTTTGCGAGGTTATAACTTGGTGTGTTTATGGCTGCTAAAATGGGACGAAGCGAAACTCCAGGTTTATGGGTCTTAGATAGGCCATAAACAACCCCTGGGCTAGTACCTGAAGCAAAAAGCTTATCGTAATAGTTAATCAAAAGCCCACGACTTTTAAGAGAACGTAAAAAGTTGTTGATTCTGTCCTCCAGTTTTACAATATATTTAAATGGATCAGTCTGCAGTTTCAAAAACTTGGTAGAATCAGAAAGTAAATTATACATTTTATTTAAGTAGTCTCGTCTGTCTAAGATAACAACACCTTTACCCTTATCAGGCTTACAAATAATTACATTCTTATCCCTCCGCAAGTTCGTGAGAACTTTAAAATCACTAAAACTAAAAAGAGGACAAAAAAGCTTAAACCCATCAAACTTATAGTAGAACTTGTTTGCCAAAAGTTTAATATCCTCCACTGGACTAGAGTGCTGAAGGAAAGAGGGAAAAAGACTAATTTGATGGCAAAGTTTTTCAAAAGATAAAAAATAACGACAAAAGTCAAGTTTAAAAATGGGAAGTTTAAAATCCAATCCCAAGGATAAAATTCTTTTTTCTTCAGTTGATAAAACCTTATTGGAAAAGTTAGAAATAATTTCATCTCTATTAAGATTAAGATCAAAATTTAAACCCAACTGTTGAAGCTTAGAATTTTGACGAGTTAATGAGGAGACATAAAACTTTGATACATACCTCGAAATATAACTATTTAAAATAATAAAATCAAGGCGAGACACATTAGACCTAAAATGTTGTGACAATATGAGCAATTGATTGCCCAATTTTAAAACAAGTTTGACTTTGACTTTGACTTTTGAGACTTTAATTTCTAAATTTTTAAATGACCTATATTCACCTAAAATAATTCAGCCCACGGTTCCGAAACAGAAGGTTTATCTTAAGCTTCTATTTTTAGACCAACTAACTTTTCAACTTAATAAGATGTCCACTTTATTTTGGACAGACATTTCCCTCAATGCGACTTTATAATCATTAATTCTAATTCTAATTCTCTGCAATCCTTTTTCGCCATAAAGATCACCTCCCCGTGCTTTTGAGATCCTTTGGTATTTATTTATATACATGTGCGACCTGCCAAAGTCGTTATGTGGGGCAGACTGCCCTACAGTTAAAACTTAGGATTTCGAAGCATTTGGGCTTTTCTTATCGAACTTCTCGCCCTCTTTCCACTCCTGAATCCTCTGCTATTCGGCATCATTCAGAGACCCATGACCACCCGTGCCCCCAGGACTCCTTTGCTATTTTGTCGTCTGCTTCTAATTCACTTGATCTTAAAATTTTAGAATCCCTTTTTATCAAGAAATTAAACCCAGAACTAAACGATAGCCTTTCCTCGATAAAATTACATACTTCCTAACCAACCAACACCTTTTTAACGCAACTACCGCATAACTTAAGTTGTTTTTTCCTTTCTCTCCACTTGTCATTTGTAACTTTTACCATCCAGGTCAGTCCTTTTTACAAAATTTTAAATTTTTTTAAATTTTAAATTTAACATTTTTAAACTTTTAATTTTTTAAATTTATTTTAAATTTGACATTTTTAAACTTTTAATTTTTGAAATTTTAGTTGGTTTTATTTTTACTTTTTTGTTTTATAATCCAGATAGTTTTTTTTAACAATTTTTAACTTTTTTGTATAGATTTTATTATTGTACAGTTTGACATTTGTATTTACTTTAGTTTTATGATTATTTTTAGATGCTTCTATTTAGTCACTGAAGATGGCCCCTGAGTGGACCGAAACGTTTGGCCAATAAATGTTGAGAGTCGTATCTCTTGTTTTCATATTCATATTGAGGATAAGGTTCCCGAAGAACACTTCTATCGTATATATATATATATATATATATATATATATATATAGAAAATGGCAGTGAGGAAAACAAAATCCCTGTACGATTTCTGTCTAAAATGAAGTAGACTTAAGAGCCCCTTAAATAAGATAAGGAAGAAGCGCTATTCTGAGAGTGTAAACTAATGCATAGGAAAATATTTACTTTGATAAGACCTCCGATGACGCATTAATTTGGAAGGAAAGTTATATAAAATTTAAAAACAAATACGTGTAAGCGCGCGTTCTAAAATACTTCCTTTGTTAAATTATGCCATTGAGTTGTTAATAAAAAGGGAGCATTCATACAGCTGGACTGTACTGCAATTGGAACACTATTTACTTATACACATTTTTCATAGCTTCATGATAATAATAATAATAATAATAATAATACTTTAGTTAAATCATTTAATTACCTTTTACTGTTCATTTACAGAAATCCTCACACACATATATATATATATATATATATAGATTAATATCTAATCAGTAAAAGGAACTATTTCTTAAAACGAAACACTACATCATGCTCAAATTATCCATTGGCTTAGTTGCACCCAAACCGAATTCATCATATGTTGTATTCTTTAAAAAATGAGGAGCAACACTATAAATCGAGTGTCATGTCAGTCGCTTCCCTTCTTATATGGA
Source organism: Bathynomus jamesi (assembly GCA_023014485.1). Lineage (NCBI taxonomy): Eukaryota > Metazoa > Arthropoda > Malacostraca > Isopoda > Cirolanidae > Bathynomus > Bathynomus jamesi. Next base: position 258,189 of record JAJOZX010006196.1, read on the forward strand.
AGAAGATAGAAAAAAAAAATTAGAACATAAAATACAAAAGAAATAAATATAAGCGAATTGAGCACACATAACATTTTATATAATTTACAATATGAAAAGACGTTTTAAACGCGATAAAGAACGTTTCGAGGAACAACTTCCATAAATTTTACATTTCAAATTATTTACAGTACAAAAAAAACACCCCGCAATGACACGCGAGTTCAGGTTTTTCTTCTTTATATTTATTCGCATTGTCTACTAAGGTTAATTACGTTTATTAATCGTATTATATCGCGATATAACGTAAGAAATTCTACAGAAATAAATCGAGAAAACGTCCTTAATTTCATAACACTAACTTTGTTTTCAACTTTTAAAACAGACGAACACTATTTTTACTGATATTGATTTTATGCATTCATACACGACTCCAATATGCAGCGAGAATTACATAGTCACAATGTACACAATTACACGCAAATCATATACGTATATTCTAAACATCAAATATTGACATTCTGTTAACAGTTAAGTTTAAATGAACTTCAAAATGTCCGTGTGTGTATATATATATATATATTATTGGTTTTGTTTACCCTCCTTCGCAACATCTAAGGTCATATGACGGAGGGGACCTACAGCTTTACGTGGGATCCGAACCACGGGTCGCTACATAGTTGGACGCAGCGGACGGTTTCCCATCCAACTACTACCCACACCCAATGTCGCTTAACGTCGCTGATCAACGGGAAGCGGTGTTACGACATTGGCTACGACGTAGCCTATATATATATATATATATATATATATATATATATATATATATACAAGTAACCACAATCCAACAGTGTTCCTCTTACCTGGTACACGAGAAAGCAGTGTTGAATTGTGGTTAATTCCAGCTTCAAAGTAATGTCAAGTCCCCAGCTTATTGCAGTTTTCATATATATATATATATATATATATATATATATATATATATATATATATATATATTCCAGCACTTTTGGCACTCGATAATAGAAATATTTACTGTTTTGTAATGTGTATATAATTGCACGTAATTCTCCATTATTCCTAAGTCCTGAAAGGAAAGAAAACCATACCCGGGAAAAACGTGCAGGAAACGAACAAATGAGAATGAGAACAATAACAAATGACTTCATGACCTTTGGTCAATTAAGGACGTTTACACGACATTCGAAGACCAAATGCAAACCTAAATTAATTCACTTTCATAAAGAGACGTGAATAATTTTCAGTGAAATCTCGTTTAACACTTTTCACATAATTTAACTTGGATGTAAATGCAATGATAAATTCAACAGTTTGATTCACTCGTTACTAATTGTACCAAAGTTATGAGGATTACTTTGGCTATGAATTCTGTATAAGGGTTTGATTAGAGAGAGAGAGAGAGAGAGAGAGTTACGAGGAGTTACAAGGACAAGAGAAAGCCTCAAAGCCCTTTCTCTCCAATCAGGGAGAATCCTGTTATTAAACTAGTTCATTTTTAATTATAATAGCAGTAGTAGAAAACTGGGTAGAAAAGCATGAGGCTCTCTCCCGACCTAGTGCTCCTTCCTCGCCAGAGGCGGGTACGGAAAAAGGTTGAAGAAAATATCTTGACTCTGGAAAAGTAGCCAAGGACATTTTACAGGAAAGAGGAGAATACAGTATATAAAACTGCTCAACAATTACGCTATGCAACACAGAAATCGTACACTAGAAAGCATGGTTGTATAAAGTTATAAACTAACATATTAATATATTTGTGCTAATCGTATATCAACTACTTGGTAGCGTTCCAAAAATCTCGAACATATAGTTTTGATCTTATACAAAATATTTACAGCTCCACTTACCTAGATATCGGGCCAACGAAGACCCCATGGCCCATTCCAGGCTATCCCCAAAAAGGTTTAGCAACTCTCCGTGTCTACACCCATGTACACGCGAAGCCATCACGTTGGTAAGGTGATAAAATGCTTCTACAGGAAGGGGTTGAAATAGGAATTCAGAAAGGAAATCAGATTTTCCACACATGCCCTCACCCTTCACATGCACCCAGCCACCCAAGAGAATTAAGACACAAAAAAAAAAGAAGTAGGGACGGCAGAAACGCAACTCTACCTGGCTTAATCCATGCCATGCATTTTTTAAAGTATTTTTTTTTTGTTCGTCATGAAATTATGTTTTTTCTGCAAAAGACTTATCTAGTCTATTAACAAGGCAGGTAAGTGCGTGAGCGTGTTTTCTGTAATTGGATGTCTGTGATGTGTATGTGTCTGCCAACATTTCTCTACATCAGGCTCGCTCAAATTCCTCCCCAACAGAGACTAATCGGTTTTCGGATTCTTGTAATCTATGTGCATTACCTTACATTTCGTCAAGTTGAATTGCATCTGTCAAGTACCAGATCATTCGCCCAACTTATCAAAATCATTTTGGAGCATTCTTACGCCTGTCTCATTACCTACACTATTTCCTAATTTGGTATAGTCTGAAAATATAGGAATTGTACTTAGGAGCCCAACGTCTATATCGTTAATATAGATCAGGGCTGTCCAACTGGCGGTCCCCAGCACTTTGTTTGCGACCTTCGGTTAAGTCTCCAAAATATTATAAATAAACTATTTTTAAAGCGTTTTTAGGTGCATTTGCTCAGGTTAAAATACTCATTAACATAATTTCTTATGATTCGTTGGTTGAGCATGGGAAAATGTCTCCAGCGTTTTTTTGAGAGAAGGAAAGCGGTTCCATTATTTTTGAGGAATGAAATTAAGTCTAACACAACTGTTCTGCAGGAGAAAGCATGTAATCCTAGTTTCCAAATTGAATTGGCCTTCTTAACTGATATCACAAAACATTTGAATGAATAAATTTAAAATTACAAGGGAATCAGCAAAATTTTTCTCATTTGTTCGATCACGTACAGGGATTCCTACGCAAATTACAATTATTTAAACTTGGTCCTGAAAAAAATTACCTTACTCACTTTCCTTCGTATGCAGAACTAGCCGAGGAACTGCGTGAAGTCGCAGGTTTTTCAGTCTTAACTACCAATGTAGAGAACATTTTGGAGGAATTTAAAAATCGTTTCGCAGACTCTAAAACTACAGTATGAAGGATGACATAGCCTTGTTTAGCAATCCACTCAGAGCAGAAATTGCGAACCAACCTCCTCATTTACAGTTGGAACTGTGTGATTTACAGGCAGACCCCTTTTTCAGTGGAAGGGCGGAAAAAGGCGGGGACTTCTTCAGACTTTTGTCCTAAGAATAGTATCCAAAATTATGAGACTTTGGCTTAAGGATGTGATCTATGTTTGGAAGTACTTACTCGTGTGAGAGCGCCTTTTCCTACATGAAATTTATAAAGTCTCGTTATCGTTCTTCCTTAACAAATGAATCACTGTCACACTTTTTGAGACTCGCTACAACCGACATAAATGTGGATCTACTCAGCTTTCTGAAAGAGATAGATCGTCCTCAGTGCTCTCACTAATAATTATCATTCAATAAATCTAGTGAAAGTAAAAGTTAATGGATGTGAAGTTAATAAAGATGCAAGGTATTGTAAAATGTTTTTTATTTTATTTATACAACAGCACAATCTTTAATTTATAATAATTTTTAGAGTGTGGCCCCCTGGCAGATACCTCAAGAGCAATGTGGCTCCCTTGAGGTTAGAAGTAAAAAGTAAAGGACCCAGGACGGAGCCCTGTGGAATCCCACTGGTGAGGGGGACCCACTCAGAAGCCACTCCATTTATTATCACTCTCTGTTTTCTATCCCTTAACCATTCTTTAATCTTGTTGGAAACGAGTCCTGTAATTCCTAGTCCCCTAACTTTAGTCATCAATCTCGCATGAAGAACTTCGTTAAGGGGTTTTCGAAAGCAAAGATACACTATATCTGTTACCCTAGTTGTGTCGTATAAATTGTACATATTATGGACAAATTCTAACAGGTCTGTTAGACAAAATCTATGTCGCCTGAATCCATGTTGAAAATAGAAAATTAAATTGTTTGATTCGAGATGATACACGATACGTTCTGTAATAATGGACTCCAACAACTTGCGACAATTGGCGTTAAACTGATCGGGCGGTAATTACTAGGATTTTGTCTCCTATTCCCCCTTTTAAACATTGCTGTTACACTTGTTGGGATTGCAAAATTGGTTTTCATTAATGGATACGAAATAATAAAATCTATAATACTTAATTGAAAAAAGAAAAAGTTAGGTTCAATAGATACATTATAAAGTTAGGAAATAGGCCTTGGATGAATTTGGAAAAGGTACGTAACTTTTGGCACGAAGTCAGAAGAACAGATTTCGTCGCGTTCATACCCGTCATTTTGTACAGCCCATTAGGCATAAGAATAATGATCAAGTGACATAACGCCTTCCGTTTCGTCCAATCATATATTCATAAACAGTTTTAGTTTAAAATAGCACTAAATATGTATATAATGATGGGATTTAATACGGTTAAATAGGCCAAATAAGTTAGTTAACTAATATACAAGAAGTTGGATTTAGTACAAATTTTAGTACAGAACGTTTTAAAGTTTTGTGTAGTTCCAGGTTTATGAGGAAAAAGGTATCAAAATAGTCTCATCCAACGACATCATTGATGGAAAGTTGTGAGCTATAGTTGAAGATAAACGTTTGAAGCGAGGGGTGAAGTTGAGAGAGCGGAGCTGTGATAGGCCTTAGTCAGAAGACAAAGAGCGGAGTGTATTAGCCCTTCCGTCTCGAGATCTTCACGGGAATTCCATAAAAAGTTTATTCAATTATTTAATTTGAACAATTAATCCAACTGTTCCAAGATCTTAATGGGAATATTTAAAGTTCAATTCAAATATTATAAGATCGTTGGTATAATTTTTTTCTTGTTACCATTTCAATGAATTATACCGTATATATATATTTTTCATTTCGTTTATACATGTATTAATTAGTGTGAGGATTAATTACGCCTTCAGTGAGGCGCTAACACAATCGCTAAAATAAGTTTGTGTGGTAATTATTGTAGTAATAGTTATAGTAATAGTATAGTATAGTTATAGTAATAGTGGTAAGTGTTAAATAGAGAATTTCGGCTAAAAGCCAAATAGGGCATTGTGTAACATGCGAAACTGGCTTACTCTCTTAGGAGATAGGGTTACCGTAGGTGCATCGAAACAGTGCCCCACTTCCACGTATGCAGATAAGCCACAACCAATATAGAACACTCGCAATAAGACCTTATTATCATTTGGAAGAGAGACCTAATATCTATAGAGCGATTTGGGAGAGCAACCCTTCACATTTGCTAATTTCCAGTCGGTTTGAATTTTCCTTAATTCGAATGATTGTTTGAATATGGTTACTAAATCATTAACAATATTGTGACTAACTTCTTTAATACCCTTGGAAGAAATAAGTCAAGACCTGGTGGTTTGTACTTATCTTATCAATTAGTTGCTGTACCTCATCTCTCGTAAAACTTATGGTCTCTAAGGGATGGTCACCGTCATACGTAATTCGGGGATTTGGTACTTCAGTTAAGTCTTCTTTCGTGAAGACTATAACGAAGAATTCGTTTAACGTATTAGCTATATCCATATCACTGAATTTCAGTACGCCATTTCTATCTTTTAGGGGACCTACAGAATTCTTAATCAGCTTTCTGGTATTAACATGGGCAAAAAACTCTTTAGAGTTAACTTTACGGAGTGAAGCAATTCTAGCTTCTCCATCACGTTTAGCTGATCTAATTAAGGATTTAACCCTCCGATGAAGGTTTATATAATTTTCTGAATAAGTCTGGTTGGAATGTGACTTAAGTAGTTTGTAGGCTCAATTTTTTTCCTCATTAGCATTGCTAATTTCATTGTTCAACCATTTCGGCGTCTTGGTTAACAAGCAGGATACTATTTTAGTGGTCTCTATATGACACCGACATCCTCATTTATAAGAACTTAAAGAGTGTCTAAACTACTTCGGAAACTTTAAAAATTTGTTTTAGAGAAAACCAACTTTTGGTCTCGAGTACTAGTTCCAACTCTGAGGTCAAACCTAATCAAACTGTAATCGCTGTCACTCAAAGTTTCACCAATAGTCAGGTTAAAAACTAGGTCATTCTCGCTCTTGAATATGAAATCTAATTTACTGCCCCTAGAAGAACCGTCAACCCATTGACTTAATAAATTATCATCTGCAAATTCCAATAGTCTTGAGCCCTTAGCATCAGCTGTTTTGTTTCCCAATTTATATTACCGCAGTTAAAACCATAAATTACAGTGATCTGATTCAGTGATCTGCTTAATTGATTATACAAGTTTATACTCTTATCAAAAGGGTAATAAGGAAGCCTTACTACAAGAAGTAAGAACAAAAATCAGATTTTCCACACCATGCCCTTACCCGTTACGTGCATCCAGCCACCTATGAGAGAGAAGAGAAAAAAAAGAAATCGTGTCGGCAGAATCGTCAGTCTACCTCACCTAATCCATGCCATGCATTTTTTAGTTTTTTTCTGTTCGCTATGAACAAGAGAGAGAGAGAGAACGATGAACGGCGCTATGCAGGGGGACCAGCGGAGTCTCATTTGGAATGCCACACCATTTATATTGCGTGTTTTAATCGAACTACTCCAGTTTATTCTCTAATTTAAAATCACATAGTCATTTCCAAGATTTCTGGGTAAAATTTTCATTATATATATATATATATATATATTAACCAATAATATTATGCTAAGTATATACGAATTATATGTAAGAGCGTATTCGCTCTTCAACAAATCTTTTCAATTTTTTCCAAGTTTACTGCTATCGTTTCCGGTCCCAACCAACACGTAACGGATTTCATGGGGAACCTGCTTTCGGGTCGCCATCGTTGTTGCTCGAGGGAAGAAGAACTGCGGAGCGGTCCTTCCTTGTTGCGAACTGGATCAGAAAATCAGCCTCCAAAGAGAAGGTATTCTCCCTACCATCATCAAAAAGATTAACTCGTTTCTATAGGAGTGAGCGAAGGAACTAGACAAATGAGAGTTTTTATGGGAATAATTGTGAATCACATTCAGTCGATACACGCAAGAAAATATACATACAGTAATAATAATTAACCTTCAAGCAACATAGCTGCGCACAAGAGTGTTGCCTTTATCGTCCTAATAATGGAAATGCAGTGTTTGTTCAACATGATTACATTCGAGTTTGTTCTACACAAGTGTACACAATAATGACAACGGATGAGAGGATTCCCGCATCTGCTCAAAGCGTGGATGGCTGTACATAACCGATGACCCTATGGTCGGGGTCGTACACACACAACTAATTTTTTCCTCTTTCTCTGACGTTTTGACGTTTGACAACGTTTTAAGTTGTTCATTTTATGAGAGGTTAGTCCTTCCAATTTCATCGTGGTTCACACACTTCTGCCTTTTCTTTGCCCCGCCGACCACATCTTCTCAATTTTCCCATGAGACAAGTTAATACGTAGCTAGTTACGCAGAGCAACACAAGTTAATTAATTCCTTCTACCATTCACTTTATTTAATCTTATAACACGCAAAAATTTATATTACACGATGTTACATAATATATATATATATATATATATATATATAATCTTCGTTTTGCTTTGTTTTTTTGTGCTTTTGCCCGAATTGTTCATTCTGACGCAGGTCAAACTTGTCACTCCACCTTAGACCTACAGTTTAACATGGAATACGAACCACGCCCACCAGCAGCCCAGCGTCTTAACCACTAGGCTACCCAGGGTACCCACTTATCTACCAACCAATTTTTTTATTGTGTGAAAGGATGAACGCTAGGTTTTGCTGCGCGCCGCCTACCGTCGCCGGGTCTCGATCCCGGGGCAGATGGATTCGTAGTCAGCGATGCTAATTAAAGATTTAACCCTCCGACGAAGGTTTATATAATTTTCTGAATAAGTCTGGTTGAATGTGACTTAAGTAGTTTGTAACTTTTATTTTTTTCTTAATAATTTTATTAATTTTATTTTTTAATTTCAGTGTTACACAATTTCGGCGTTTTCGATAACAAGAAGGGAACTATTTTTGTGGGTACAAAAGTGTCCTGTATTCTAAATTAATCCCCTATACGAGCTCTAGATGACACTGATATCCTCACTTCTAAGAACTTCAAGAATGTCTAAACTACTTCGGAAGCTTTCAAAATTTGTTTTAGAGTAAACCAACTTTTTGTACGTCTTTTCTCGAGTACTAATTCGAACCTTGAGGTCAAACCTAATCAAATTGTAATCGCTGTCACTCAGAGTTCGTGACCCGCCAATTCAGCGCAGGACAATTCAGCGCCGACAATTCAGCGCAAGACAATTCAGCGCAAAGACAATTCAGCGCGAAAATACCAACAAAGAAGAAGAAAGAACAAATCCAGAGGGAAGAGAGGCTTGCAACTGTTAGGTTAGGTTAGGTTAGGTTTCTAGTTTTGGAAATAAGATCTTAATTTTAACAATTCTAACAAATTTTGTTTTTTTAAATAAAATTTTAATAATTATACTCCTTTGAATTTTATCTCCGATTTGTCACTCCTTCGTTATGTCACTCCTTCGTTACGGTATTTATGTCACTCCTTTGTTATGTCACTCCTTTGAAATGTCACTCCTTCGATACAGACCCAATTTAGCATATATATAAATATACAAATTTTTCTCTTTTTTATTTATTGCGATTTATTTTTATTATTTTTAACTAAACTTTTAACTGTACTGACTTGCGCTGAATTGTCTTGCGCTGAATTGTCTTGCGCTGAATTGTCTTGCGCTGAATTGTCTTGCGCTGAATTGTCTTGCGCTGAATTGTCTTGCGCTGAATTGTCTTGCGCTGAATTGTCTTTGCGCTGAATTGTCTTTGCGCTGAATTGTCCTGCGCTGAATTGTCGGTGCTCCCTCAGAGTTTCACCAATATTGAGGTTAGAGACTAGGTCATCTTCGCTCTTCAATATGAGATCTAATTTATTGCCCCTAGAAGAACCGTCAACCCATTGACTTAATAAATTATCATCTGCAAATTACAATAGTCTTAAGCCCTCAGCATCAGCTGTTTTGTTTTTCCAATTTATATTACAGCAGTTAAAATCACCATAAATTACACTAATCTTATTATTCATTGATCTGCTAAATTGATTATACAAATTTATATTCTTATCAAATCCTCAAAGGGGTAGTGAAGAAGCCTATATACTAAAAATAGATGTACTATTTTAATGTTCAAATTTAGTTCAATTCCCAACATTTCATAAGCGAAACAATATTACTATTTACCGGGTGTAGGAAGACACGAGCATATAAGTGTATTCTGCTACCCTTCCTTCCGTTCCTATCCTTGTGAAACATTTTGTAACCTACCTCTTCAAATTCTCCTACAAAGTCCCATGATTCGGAATGAATCCAGGTTCCAGTTATTCCTATAATGTCAAAGTTCTCAGTTTTGAGTAGCTCTATAAGTTCCATTAGTTTGTTTCTAATTGACCTAGCATTGAATAGCACAATTTTAAGATATTTTTGTTACTGTTTCTCCTATTTGACCCACATCGTTCCCCGAAGCAGGTGAATCAATTAATGCTAAGGGGGAGCTTGGTCAGACAATGCACTACTAAGATTAACGACTGATGGAGTGGGACTAACTGCTGGGGGAGTAGGACTAACTACTGGTAGAGTAATTTTAGGAGTTGGTGGAGCAGGATCAATTACTGGTTCGGAGTCCTAATTTAAAAAGATTATACAAATTAATATTCAGAGGATCGCCATATTTCTTCTTACCTTTTGGTTAAAAATGAATCCATCTGAGCCAAAGTATTCCCTGCTGTCGAAAAATGCAGGCTAAAAGTCGACAAACTTCATTCTTTCAGTCTCGCAAATGTGTTTCATTCTATTTTTTATGCTAATAGCTTTACTTAAAGTACAACCACTAGCATGCATTCCTATAACCATTCCCGTATCAGTCACTTTTTAATCTTATTGGTTAGTCTTTTAGACTCTTTTACAATGGTCTCAGTCTGCCCTTCTGTCCCTCTTTGAAAAATGTTATTGCTTCCAACATGTACAATGTTGAGGCAACTTTTACTCTTGACGTTAATGTTGTCCAATTCCCGACTTATTGTCTGACTTGTGGTACCTGGAAACATCTAAGTTTTCTCTTGGTCACGTGTTTTGCACCGAAAAAATCATTTGGTTTCTGACTAGGGAATCCCCAATTGAAAAGGACTCCTCGTCTTCGTCAGCAAATAAGTCAAGCCTATTTTTTATGGTAATGGGTTCAGAATACTTGTATTTCGGTCATGCTCTTCTCTATATCCGATGTTGGGTTTTTCTCTGGCCTATTCCATTGGTTTGGATTTCCAGTGCTACAATCCGAGCATTGAGATTTTTTAGAATTCCCTTTAGCTCTTTAACTTCCTTTTAATGGTTTTCTCTAAGTCTACAAAACAAACATACACTCAAAGTTGCAATGTCCCTGAATTACCTACAGGAAAGTCAACACACCAATATTGACTTACATTTAAAGCACTCTACTTTCAGTTTACTGGCCCTGTCATATTCTATGATATTTTTACTGAAGTCAATAAGTACAAAGAAAGCAAAAGTGAAGAACTTTATCCATCTTTTAGGAGGTGACCGTTTTCCCACGACCTGCAAAAATACAGTCTTCAAAGCTAAAGCAAAACAAGACTTAAGGAACCGCGTTGTACTTTGCTTTAACGCTGTCTGCTTACCCACCTAGGAAGTGATTAGCACCTCAAAGATATTTCTCAGACACGGCATAAAAAGCTTTATGGTACCACGTTCGTCACCTAAACTATAATTTCGTTTAATAAATAAAGGAATTTAACCATAATTAAATACTGAAGCAAGGTAAATTAAATATGAGGCACTGAACACTACTGCAAATATGTCACTTTACTGGTGATATAATTCCACTGCAAAACAAGTTTTCATGATCACTGACATTAGACACTCGATCGTACGCATGTAATCACGACGAACAATACACAATAGATGAAGAGAGAGAGAGAGAGGGAATTACAAGGAAAAGAAGTACCTCTAAAGAGAGAGAGAGAGAGAGAGAGAGAGAAAGAGAGAGAGAGGTTATGTGTCAGTGGGTAAAGACTGAATTCGAATGAAGTGGCAACGGTATACAGTAGAAGTAGACTAAAGCAAGGCCTCGGGGGGATAAATGATGAGCAAATCGATGTACAGAATATATGTGTAGTGACCAACTGAAGATGCAGAGTCGTTTGCAAACAACCTATGCAGTATTCCGGCAACAATTAGCGATATACCATCAACTCAAACACGATCAAGATGACGTCACACAAGCACGACTAAGATGACGTTACATCGTGAGGATTCACTCAAGACATGTCCTCATGCCTTGTCTTGCGCTTCAACTTCGTTATAAGGATCTCTGAACGCACCTCGACTTCTCTCCCTTCGAACACCAGCTTTAGTGACCCACGAGCTACCATCATGTGAACATCATTCGTGCAAGCCCCATTTGGGCTTGGAGTCATTCACCTAACTTTATATAAAGATTACTCATTACCGCGCGCGTTATTAAATAACATTCATTTATATTGTAAGCATTAATTCAAGTGTACACATTATTTTCAATGTAAACAATCAGCAATTTTCTCGCATTCTTAAATCAACTTATTTTGTGTAATAAAGGAAGAAAACTCCTTCTATTAATCAACCTAATTAATAACTTAATTAGTAACATTCTTTGATCTGAAAGATCTGGTGACCTTGGCCAAAGCATTTATTAATAACAATCATTTATAACCATTATCAAATAACGGTAATTACCATCATTCCTTATAGTACCGATTTACACATCAAACATGGCTACAAACTGGCCATTAAATACATAATCATAAATTGGCGATAAAGGTGCGGCGGGAAATTATAGGCCAATCAGTTTAACGTCTATTGTAGGTAAGCTATTGGAATCAATAATTAGGGATCGTACAGTCGAACACTTAGAATTGCACAACTTAGAAATACGCAGCACGGTTTTAGACGAAACAAATCTTGCTTAACTAATCTTTTAGAATTTTTTCAAAGCGTGGTTGACGTTTACAATAATCATCGGGCGGTTGATGTAGTGTATTTAGATTTTCAAAAAGCGTTTGACACGTACCGCACAAAAGACTCATTGAGAAAACTAAGGCTCATGAAATCGGGTGTAGTAATAAATTGGATAGAAGAGTGGTTGCGAGGTAGGAAACAGAGGGTGGTCGTTGATGGAGCGGAGTCGTGTTGGGCTAATGTAGCGAGTGGCGTTGTTCCTCAGGGTTCTGTATTGGGCCCCTTGCTTTTTCTTATATATATTAACGATTTAGATGTCGGCCTAGTCAGTACAGTTTCAAAGTTTGCGGATGACACGAAGCTGGGTGGTAGGGCGATTAATGACGAAGATAAAGGTAAAATCCAGGAAGATCTGAATAAAATCGTTGATTGGTCAGTCACATGACAAATGAGAGTTAACGTCGATAAGTGCAAAATTTTGCATATAGGTTCGCATAACGGTAATTTTGCGTATAGTATGTCAGGGAAAGATTTAACAAGCGTAGAGCAGGAAAAAGATTTAGGAGTTATAGTTTAAAAGTAGCGAAACAAAGTACAGCAGCGGTCAATAAGGCGAACAAAGTGTTAGGTTTTATAGCTCGGAATTTTGAGTACAAATCGCGCGATATTATAGTTCCTCTTTATAAATCATTAGTTAGACCCCATTTGGAGTACGCGGTCCAATTTTGGAATCCGCATATGCGAAAAGATATAGACAAAATCGAAAGAGTTCAAAGACGAGCAACTAAGATGATTCCGTCGCTTAGGTCAAAGTCGTACGAGGATAGGCTTAAGGAGTTAAAATTGACTACACTCGAGACTAGGAGGCTAAGGGGTGATCTAATCCAGGTTTTTCAAAGTTATGAATGGGTTCGATAACGTAGATAGAAATAGCTTTTTCGAAATATCTCAATATAATAGGACTAGAAATAACGGGTGTAAGTTGACAAGTAGAAGGTTCGAGACAACAGTTGCCAAAAACTTCTTTACGCATAGAATAGTAAATAGCTGGAATAGTTTGCCGGTAGAAGTAATTAGTAGCACGTCTATAAACATGTTTAAAAATCGATTAGACGCATATGTTGATAGATTGGGTATAGTTTAAGGTAGTAAAATTAAGGCTTTGTGGTGATAGATCTCACAGCTCAACACAAGTGTTGTGGGATATAGGGAGGCAGCATCTTGGGTTAGGGGATACTCTCTGTCCTTACACACCCCATTTAAAGAGATTCCTCTGCCGAGCGGTGGCCTTCATAGTACTGTGAGGTATTGAAAAACTCATGATCTTCACTTGCCCCACAAACACCTTTAAATGGGAGATCCAAAATGGGTGCACACACATTTCTACATTACTGTACAGTCTTTACAGCCACACCTACACTTTTCCTCCTAAGTATATATATATTGTAATGTATATGGTTGTAAATTGTGACTTGGTCCGCAATTGATATGGACCGTGACTTATTTTGGTTGGCAAGGTACTGGTATTGATGGATGCCGTAATGAAATTGACTGAATTCCTTGGATCTGATATATTTGCATGTCGGTTATAAATAGATATAGAGTGTAACATATTTGTGGATAGTAGTCTATTATGACTTGATCCTCTGGATCCAGAGATTCTATCTTTAGTTTTAAATTGAAAATTAATTAGTTTTAAATTGATTTAGTTTTGTAAAAATTGGTCGTTGCCAATGTACAGGCAGTTTTTACATAGTGGAGCCACCTCGATGGGCCGAAGTGGCCCCTAGTGTGCCCACTGTAAAAATTTCTTATGTTCTTGTGGTTCGGAACCCACGTAAAATTGTAGGTCCCCTCCGCCACCACGGAGGACATGCACAATACACAATTACGAACACAGTTAGGTAGACCAGCCATGAGTGGGTCCTAGGGTCTTTGTTGGTCTGAAACATTATAACATAACATTATAACATATATGTAATGCGTATAAGAGATGTTTAGTCACTACAGCATCCAATGTATGTGGCTGTGTACGAAATAGAGTGAAGAGAAAGGCGACTGCGTCGTGCAACGATGAGGTGAAGAATGCAGCAAATGAAAAAAAGAGAACCTAGGGAAGAATGTTACGAACTCAGCCTGACAGTGATGAAAGATGTAATAAGTTATAGAAAGAATGCAAGAATAATGTGAAGTGGATGGAGCAGGAAGGGTGGAATCATCGGCAAAGGAGTGAGTAGAGCAGGAAGTGCGATAAATTGATAAATAAAAGGAAGAGAGAGAGTAACACGACAGAGCCCTGAGGAACACCACTATTAATAGCTTTAGGAGAAGAACAGTGGCCATCTACAACCGCAGCTATAGATTGGGCAGAAAGGAAATCACCGATGAAGGCACAAATAGAAGGATAGAAACCGAAGGAGGGCAGTTTGGAAATTAAGGATTTGTTGCCAGACTCTATCAAAAGCTTTTAAAAAGTCTAGGCACAATAGCAAAAGTTTCACCGAAATCTCTGTCTATGACCTCCCTCCAATTTTTTCAAACACAGTGTTCGGGCCTCTCGAAAAATCTGAATCTTAATTTCGGCTGTCTCCTTCTCCTTCTAAGGTGGGAACATTTTTGTGGGTGTTCATAAAAAAAAAAACATCGGCAGTCAAACTTCCGACCTCAGTGCCTTCACTTCACTTATGATTAGAGCCAAGAATGAAGGATAGTATTCTATTTTAGTTTGGTCAAGTCTAGATAGTGAATGGTGATAGAAGCGTGTAAGGCGTTTAAATGAAGACATTGATCTCGCCGGATGTAACATTAAACGTAACCCCAACTTTGTCATGAAAAGTAACGCTAAATTCCTAAGGTTGAGGTGTATCTTATTCCCGGTTCTGATTCCTTTGTATCTTCGTGCGCATGCGTAATTAATTCGAGTGTTTACGGTCCCGAGTCCGAGCATCGTGCTCAACCTATAGAGAATGGGAAATGGATTATCAGATAATGTATGTATGCTTAAGCAAATCGGGATTGAATTTATCTTTGACTTAAACACCTTAACTAATGATGATGCGCCACGGGAAGAATGTTTTAAATGTTTAAAAATGCGCCTAGGAAAGCCTATTCTAGAGGGTTGTAGTTGACACTGTTTGTATTATGATGCGCTTTTTTTACGTGGTTATATTTATTATAAAGTGAACATTTTTCAATTTGAAAAACGTAATAAAGAGCTCGATGCAGAACCAGGAGATCATCATTATTCTCTCCAACAATGATGAAGAATTTAATTTCATACGATAAAATAAAATAAACTTTAAAAAAAATTACGGTTTTTATCGACTTCTATCGACCTATTTTATTTTACTTTCAGATTTTTGTTACAGTTTGAAAAGCTTTAAAGCTTGCTTGGAGAGCGAACACGCTACTCGCAAAATAATTAGGTTAAAATACAAAAAAAATAAAAATAAAAACGTACCGTACTTACTTACTCTAATGAACAGACAATGATGTCGCAAATGCGAGTCGTAAATAATACCCTTAAAAACTCGATGCATCAGAATATGTTTTGATTCAAATATTTACTACCAACTTAAAACAAAGAATAGAAAGTAGGTTTTCGTCAGTAAATATAGCACATATTTAAACCCAAGTAATACTTCAAATTTTAATGTTTAATCTTTTTGCTATAAAAAATATGGTATTTTATCCGATTTAATTTCAGATTAGAATAGACTCCGAATATAATGGTGATGGAATTGGAATCATCATTTTCCTGTCGGAAGTGGGATCGGAATACAACTGGGCATACATGAAGTCGAGTGTATGATAATTCGCGGATGTAGTGGGGTAGTTTTGTTTTGTGATGTAACATATTTGGTATCTCGGAACACTAAAAATTTTATATATATATATATATATATATATATATATATATATATAGACCAGTGGCGACTGGCGTATAGGAGCGATGGAGCGGTCGCTCCCCCTTGCTTGAAACGATAAATATTAATTTAACAGATAAAAAATATATTAATTTAACAGATAAAAAATATATTAATTGTAAGATATTAAAATAAATATTCTTGAAATATATTTTAAAAATTCATGTGGCATATCATGATTCATGAGGCATTTTGAGTAAGCCTTCATACAGTACATAATATTCTAAACTTATAGCATGGCTTCAAACAGCGTACCGCTGTTTGAATACAAAATAATATTGCAGCCGAATGGAGCGATAGATTTTTCGCTCAAGTAAATATAAATTATATTTTACTGTTGTAATGAAAATATAAGTACAATCGCGAATTTTTTTTATAATAACAACTTTATTTTTACTAATAGTTACTTCAGTAATAATGATATAAGCCATTTATATGTATTTTATTGAAATTATTACTTATTTGTAATTAACTAGAATTGTACGTCTGGCATAGCCGCATATGTTAATACAAGTACTCTTGTGAGCGGCAGTTGGATTCGCGCTAGCCTATTGTGAGTCCGTGTTGTCGTACATGGTACATTATTATGTACTGTATAGTCAAATAGTCTTGTTCAACAATTATTTTTATATTTTATTAAAATATTTTTTAATACAAATTTATGGCTTCTTTTGATATATAAGTACCGTACGGAAGCACCATGTGATTGTTTATGTACTAGAATTCTAAAAATTATAAATTTTATGAAATCGCACCCCCATACATTTATACCACGAGTCGCCACTGATATAGATATATATATATATATATATATATATATATATATATATATATATACTTTTTTTGTTACTTTTGTTGAGTTTGAACGACGGTTCAGGATCGACCCCTCTGCAGCATCCCGCCTCATTTGCGGGACTTGGTGAAGAAGGGAAATGCTCTCTGATCGCCTCCTGCCCTCGTAGCCAGCCACGCATGGCCGGTCAGGGACTTTGCACAAGAATCTGTCCAGCTGGTTCTTGAAGTTATTCAGGTCGGTGTGCTGGAGATTCCTCACTTCTTTGGAAGGACATTGAAAAGCTTTGGGCCCCGTATTCTGAGGGTATTTTCCATCCTCGTTTTCATGGCTCCTTGTCCCACCGCAGCTGGGACCGTACAAAATCTGCCTCTTCTCTCATTCCAGTTTGTTTCTATTTCATTTCTGAGGTTAGGGACAGAGCCCTCAAGTATTTTCCATATGTATATTATTGTGTACCGCTCGCGCCTTCTTTCAAGAGAGTAGAGTTCCAGGGATTGTAGTCGAGACCAGTAGTCTTCACCTTCCGTTTCCTTTATCTTAGACGTAAAAGTCCTTTGTATAGCTTCAATGCTCGCAATGTCTCTTTTTCTGTGTGGGCTTGTGAGTACTTAGCAATAACTAGACTCTTTCATAATTTGAGCATGATGTTTGCTTTTCTGCTGCGGAAGTTCCTCCAGATGTTTCCCATTATTTTTCTAGCCGTTGTGATTTTGATTTTATAGTGCTCTCTGAATTCTGCATCCGACGACATTATTACTCCAAGATCCCTGACTTGTGGATTTAGTGTTATCTGTTTGGCTTTGGCTTGCGGAGTTTTGTACCCTTTTTCTGTAGCTCTTTGTTATTACCATATCTTAGAAGTTGGAATTTTTCTTCGTTGAACTTCATATTGTTGTCTTCTGCCCATTGGAATAATGTTTCAATGTCTTTTTGTAGTTTTCTTATGTCATCTTCGTTCAATATTTCTTTACATATCTTTGTGTCATCTGCGAAGCATGATACAATACTGTCCTTAATATCTGCATCAATATCTTCCGAGACTTCCGATTTAACTCCGTTTACACCACTCTTTGCGTCAAGAAATTAAATATCCACCTTCCTAGCTTTCCAGTAATTCCTGTCTCCTTAAGTTTGTGTGCTATGATTCCATGGTCACATTTATCGAAGGCTTTAGCAAAGTCAGTATATATTACATCAATGTTTTGTCCTCGACACAATGTTCCTAATATTTTCTTCTGGTGGTCTAGTAGCTGTGACAGGCATGATCTACCCGCCCTGAAGCCATGTTGATTTGGGTTGTATAAGTCTTTTTCTTGTAGGTAGTAGGTAGTTTTGCCTCTAATTATGCGTTCAAAACACTTTATAAGGTGTGAGGTGAGAGCCGCTGGCCGATAATTTTTGGGCATTGCTCTGTTACCACCTTTAATAGGGGGGCAATGTTCGCGTTCTTTAAGGGGAGTGGAATTTGTTCTGTGTCGAGTGATTTCCTCCATAGTAAGTATAGCGGTTTTGCAATACTCTCTTTGCATTTCTTCAGAAATGTGGCACTCCATGTGTCTGGCCCTGGCGCTGAATTGTCTCGCATCTGTGATAAGGCCGTAATTACATCTCCTTCCGTGAACTCGAAGTCCATTAATAGGTTTGTGCCGGGATTTGTTCTAGGTTGATCTGTATCAATGTATTATTGTCGGTAAAAAGGTATGTTAGTTCTGATTACGTTAAGTTAGACTAAATTAGCGAGTACCTCACTATTTAATGACTCAACAGAAACCACCCTTTGAGTCCGCAATTGCGTCCAAAAAAACTATTACGCCCTTCTCAGTTCGATGACATTAGCTAGGGTTAAGTTGAAATTAATATTGGTTAATTAGATTTTTAGGTATATGGATTTTAAAAAGCTGATACCTGTGTGTGTGTGTGTGTGTGTGTGTGTGAACATCCTTCGTATTATTACTATCGTTCGTAACTCTTACAAGAGACGAACTTGTCTTAATGGGACGAGCAAAGGGCGTAAACATGCATTTTATGCAATATTGAATTCCATATAAAGCAAAACTACCCAATTTTTATTCGAATAAAGACCAAAAACCTTTTTTGTTTTTTAATTCGTCTTTTTCTCTTGTATTAATAGAAGTGTCACTTTGGTTGAGTTGCTTTAGGCATAAAATTTATAGATACGTATGAAACTATTCTCCCTTTAGAGAGGTGTTACTAAATTATGCTTGGAGCAAATGTAATTTGCGTCCCCCTGTGGTGCCTAGGGTAGTTTACGTTGCCCTACATTATCCTGGTGTAGTTTGCGTTCTCCAACTTTGTTCGCGTATACATAATCAAATAAAACGTTAAACGTTAACGTTTTATTTGATGGATTCATTTAAAAAATGTCTCCTAAAGATCCTAGTGTAGTTTACGTTCCCCAACTTTGACCTAGTGTAGTTTGTGTCCCCTTTTGCGTCAGGGGGACGTAAACTACACTTGCTAGGAAGTTAATATATATATATATATATATATATATATATATATATATATATATATATATTATATATATATATGTGTGTGTGTGTGTGTGTGTGTGTGTGTGTGTGTGTGTGTATTTCCTAATGAAGTTGAAGTCATATTTGGATTTATTTCTTAACCTTCAAATTTTACAGCGCTTAAAAAAAAAAAAAATACAAATTAAATTAAAGTCGATTTGTTTTTGTGATTGTTAATTTTTAACTTCAAACACCAAGTAACGCCCACGCGATTTGCGAGATAAAAAAAATTAACATACTTGTTCACCCTTGTGTCTTTTAACACTCCTTTTTGTGATTATAAGACTATATAATAGTATTATGCAATTATAATGATCATTATCACTGCATAATCGAACGATTAATCGTGTTTCTACGAAATACTCTCGTATATATTTTAGTATTATCGGATTTATTGACACTTGCGCGATATTTATTGTATTTTGATTTAAGACACGGTTCAGATTTTAGTTTTGGAATTAAGTTCTTTTAAATTCTATTTACATTTGCAAATATGGGATGCCTTTAATATTCCAATATGTGAATATTGTCAGAGATCACACATTAACATATTTACGCAAACCATTCAATTATTAATTAAATTGCGTACCGTGTGAAATTTTTATTTGAAATCACAGATTTTAATTATTTGAATTTAAGACTTATTCTCGGTTTTAATTTTGGCTTTTATTAGTTCAGTGGTTTCGTTATATTTGGTTAAGTAAAACGTGTTTCGTTATGCACACAAACGTGACAGGTCTTTTCTTTGGCGGAGTGGTGTTCTCCAATCTGTATTTGGGGAGTGAAATTTATATAGTAAATATTTTATGTTACGAATTACGTATGTTTGTATTAAACATTTTATATGTACGAGTTAGCGTGAAATCTCTTCCTTTCTCCGTCTTCCATTTTTATCTTTCTCTCGCGCGCGCGTTAATATTCGGCTCGTCCACCGGCTAGCCTCAATTGCCCCCCCCCCCTGGCTTTAGTGGGCATTATTGGACACGAGTCCCTTAAAGGACAGGGTAGTGCCTCTACGCCTCTACTTTCGCATTTCCTTTTAGAGATTTATTGGGACTGTTGCCTTCTGCTTTCTGCTGCATACGCAATGATGTCCGTCACTTTTCAAGTCTTTTGAACATGCTTCTTTAGCCACTTTGAACGTTTTTTTTAATATATAAACAACGTTTGGCTCCTCTTTAACGGTCGGTCATTTCAGGTGTATCAGACAGGAAACGCTTAGCGTGTTTTCCGGAGTACGATACCCCCATCTGGCACGCGTTGAGATGGCGTCATTATCGTCACAAAAAACGTGAACGGGACTTTAAATGAGTGGGACGTTTATTTCGGGCACCGAACACTCCTCCATCCATGCAGCGCTCATGTATATAGAAGTTCCGCCCACGAGCCCACTCGTAAGAGAGTGTTCGAATGCTGGTTTTGGCAGAGAAGTAAAACTAAAAAGTGTTAAATAATAAAGTTGATAGAGAGCGATAGCCTTCGCACTTCTCACGAAGGAA
Organism: Bathynomus jamesi; assembly: GCA_023014485.1. Classification (NCBI taxonomy): domain Eukaryota; kingdom Metazoa; phylum Arthropoda; class Malacostraca; order Isopoda; family Cirolanidae; genus Bathynomus; species Bathynomus jamesi. The sequence goes on from JAJOZX010006196.1 coordinate 278,995, forward strand.
TTGATACGGTCGCGTTCTGTAAATTTATATTACATAATATTTCAGAATATTCAAGTTTAATTTTGGCTCGGGAATGGACATTCTGTGTTTGCGTCTAAATACAAGACCATAGATAGGAACGCATGATAAACTAGTGCAAACCAAAAGATAACAGCGATAACACTTATTTATTGTTTATTTACAGTATTTATTTACCTTTTATTTATTTCATATTTAAATATTAATTATTTCTGTTTGCATTTATTTTAGTTAACTTTCTAAGTCAAATGCGTGTACACAATATAACAGTAAAATTTCAGAGTATTTATAAATGCTTCTTTCATTTCACAATGTTCATTTGAAAATTATATATATATTATATATTATATATATATATATATATATATTATATATATATATTATATATATATATATATTTGTAGGTGTTTGTAGGTGTGCCAATGAGTTTATGTGCAAGAGGCGTGTGTGCGCGAATGTCTGTAACTTTCTTGTTTCTTAGCAGGTGCGTTTACAGCGCACTTATTGTATCTCCTGTTTCTGTGCTGCGCCGTGAGGAACATCCAGATCGGGGCGTTATCTAAAGAGGAGAGCCACTCGCTATCATCGCCTTCTGCACCTCCTTCGCCCGTCTATTGGCAGATAATCTTCTAGTGTTCCGAATGCAATGGCTATTTGTCATCCCCGCGCAAACAAACCAGTTAATAACAGTCATTTTTAACGTCAATTCACTACAGCAAGTCGAAATTATTGCGTTCGAGGTTTATTATTAACCGATGCCGAATTTAATTTGAGGCTCTTTTAGAGGGTTTGCGAGCCTGTAATTATTCCGTAAGTGAAATCAATATATATATAAACAGTTTACCATACCCGTTATTACAGCTGAACAATCGCTTGAAGGTACCATGGAATTAAATAAGGAGAAAACGAGAGATAAAAATCCGGGTTCGAATCTTTTGTTATTAAATAATTTTGGGTGAATCCCAGTGATGGCTTAACCTGCTTCAAACAACGTCCTTTATTCGGTACTTAGTGGAAACATAGTAAAAAAAGAACTCGCGTGCACACTAACGTAAT
>JAJOZX010006197.1:2500-132500 GCA_023014485.1 Bathynomus jamesi
AATGGTGCTCAAGCGCTTTCGTCTAATGACGTCATTAGACGAAAGCGCTTGAGCACTATTCTGTGTTTCCTTTCCTTCGTGGTTTTATTCATCATAAATATTTTTCACGTGTTACTTTCGTGAAATAATTTTCATATATATATATATATATATATATATATATATATATATATACTGTGTATATATCGGGTCGGCAAAAAAAGGGAGACCTCGAACTTTAGCTGTAAAATCCAAAGTTATGGTCAGATTTCAATATTTTTTCACACCTCAAACTAAGTAAATTTCTATACAGTGAGCGGATTTCAAAGAAAACTAATGAAACTTACGGATTTAGTGAACATTTCTTTATGCCACTGAAAATTCTCCATTTACACTACTGCAGCATTGTATGTGCAGATAAAAAGTTACAAACCTTGATGTTAAAAAAACTGCTCGATATGTTTACCACGAACTTCAACCTTTTCAGTCTAGGACGGAAAATGGCTTTATGATTTGTTCTTGTGGTAGCTCATCCCATTTTTCCAGAAGCTGTCGTAAATGAGCGACATTTCTTACTTTGATCCGATAAATTCTCTGACAAATTTTCCCAAAGGCCGTAATCGACAGGATTTAAATCAGGACTGTTTGGTGGCCAAATTTAATACCGCTACTGGTATTCTTTTAATATCTCCTGTTTTATCGATTTTCTTGAGAAGCTCGTCCAAACCTCCTGCAGTTGGCTACGTTAATTAAAATCGCTTTAATTATCAACTAACCTATGATTAGCAAAATTTTATGGAATATTCGCCATAAATCCAATTCTCAGCTAAAATGCTAAAAAGATGCATACAAACCATAAAATTACTTAGTACTAACATACTAAAATTTCATGGTTCTATGTACCGTATTTGCCGAGATATGAAGGATTTAAAAGGTCTCCCTTGTTTTTTGCCGACCCGATATATATATATATATATATAATATATATATATATATATATATATATATATATATATATATATATATATATATAAAATTCCCGTATTAAGAATTATTCCATTAAATCTTGTTGCTTTCGACAACATTCTCACAACAGGTTTTCTTCCCGGATCTGATGTTTGTATCCTTCAGTCAGGGTTCAGCTGCAGTTTTCATTTTGATTTTATGAATAATTATTATTATTTAGTTTTTGAAACGCTGGAAGCAACAACCAACTTTGAATGAAAGATTCGCAGTTGAATCGGGATTTATTACATGTTGACCATCGAAACATGTCGATTGCTTTTTTAATCCGAAATGAAGGATGACAATCAGACGAAGTTGCATTACTGGTAACAAACCTGGCTTAATGTTCATAGCACTCGAACCTGTTTCACAATGCAATTTATCTCTGAACCGAGTTCAATACCAGAAGCACAGTTGTTTCATACAGAAAGGGAGAAATGTATTGTAACCAAAGCAAAGTGAAGATAAGCATTACCAAGAATAATAATTGCAAGTATCACGATTAAAAAAAGAAAAAATAATGTAAAGGAATATAGTGCCTTGAGACCTGCATAACCGTCCAAAATGGAGACCACAATCGCCCAAACTCAAACCACAATGGAGGCGGTTTGGGGCTTCGGACTATCCCTTAAAAAATATCCGAATGTATTTAATCTGTGATGCAGTTCAGTTCGGATCTGGATTTAGGCCTAATTTCTGAATATTAATCGGATAACGAACAAAAACAAATTTTAAAAGCACGCTAAAAACCGCATATCAGATTTAGCAATGTAGTAACATGAACAGTTATGGACAATAATAATTTTTAGGCGTGAAAAGGATCTTTTGAATTACTTTGTTCAAATTCAAAGTTTTTTATTGCTCGAACGACATCGAAAGAAAGCAAATACAATTTCAGCATGAAGGACTTACAATTTTAATGAGAGTTACCTTTCTTGGCAGACTTTTACATACATTAAATACAATCTATAAACGTAGGGTTGACGTATATGTACAACAGTAATTTGAATTCATTACCGAAATAATAATTCAAGTAGTACAATACACATTTGTTAATACCGATTTGAATGAATTTAAAATGAGTTAAATATTTTTAATTTAAAAAAAGCGGTAACTTACGTGTGAAATTCATTTTTTAAATTTTAAGAGAAATGAAAGAATAAGATACGAGAAGAAGGATGAATATGTAGAGCGAAGCTGAAGCCACGCATTATTTTCCTTTTTATCAAGTGAATACAAAAATTCGTATGACAAGCATTTGCTTTTAAATTTGTTTCCAGATTATTCCATATAACTCCTTCATACGAGAGAGATCTCTTTTATGTTTGAAGCGTGAAGCCTGGTTTTCAGAAGTAAAAATTATGACGTCTTAGGTTCATTGAATAATTTACTCGGTTGTTTGATACGATTTCCATAATTAACACAGGAGTTTCCATGTACAGTACAATATTTTCTTACGAATATGTGTAAAGATACTCATAAAGAAGATTTAAGGATTTGAATATAAGGCGTGTGTGTGTTCTCTACTGGTTTTGACATCTGATATAATTCTGACATTTTTTTAAGCAATATTTTTAATGGATAAATAATATAATTGGTTGTAAGAGTGCGCTACGGAGTGATATTGATTGAATATTACGTTATATGCAGTATTTTCGAATGTGATGTTTTAATTTATGCAAAATATTAGTAACCTTTGACAATTTATTTAACGTGTTCGATGTGTTCTTTGAAAGTTAGTTTTTCATTTAAAATTACATCTAATACTTCCATCTCTCATACTTCATCTATAATTACGTGTATATTTGAATTTATAATCTTTTTTCTATTTGTTTTAATCATAATAATTATATGAAGAGGTCTTTGATAGATTTAACAGTAATTTATTTGCATTCAGCTACTAGTAGTAAACGTCTTATAAAACCCGTTTGAAATGAAACCAATAATTTGATTTGATTTATTTCTTAACTGATTTTTTATTTTTTTTATTTTTTTATTCGAAAAAAAAGTTAATTCTACTTCTCGTTAAAAAAAAAAAAAAAAAAGAGAGAATTAATGATACAGAATTCAATGGAAATATTGGTATAAATTTTACTGATTTCTTTTAGAATTTCATGTCGGCTTTAATTTTTTATAGACAATTTTTATTCTTTACATAATTTTCCTGAACTCTTTAGCTTCTATCATGATTAAGTATTTCTAAGATTTATTTTTTAATGCATAGTCACGCAATGTATTTATGTTTGACGATAATGTTTCGGATGTAATACTGTGGTCCTCTTCAGTTTTGGTTAATAATAAACTAAATAAAATTAACTCGGCCAAAGTTGAGCCGTGGCCAAGGAAAAATGTATAGATAATGATGTACGAGTATTGTAAAAACGAAGACATTACACGTTTCTATGTACACACAAAGGTTTCCATTCCCAGCACAAATGAGTCATAATTTGAGAAGATATTTTACATATGCTCATAAAACGTTAAATTAAATGTAGATATACATAACACAATTTATAGTGTATAGTTATGGAAATTAATTCGCCGAAAATATTTAATTTTAAAAAAAATCCCGTAAATTAATAGTCATTAGTTTTGGGCATTTTGGGGGGATTTTCTTTCGCCAAAACAGTAAGATTAAAAAAAATAATTACAGTAATTTTCAGTTCTTTTTTGATTGAAATTTGGAAATATTCGGCGAATTTCTTTCCTGAAGTGCACATACTCTACATATATATATATAAGTGGAATGTATTAAATTTGCAATAAGTATTGTTGCATGGTATAAAAATTGAATGTGTCTAGTTGTATATATTAAATAGGTTTTAATGTTTACTGGTATCAATTTTTTCTTTCGTAATTAATATTACAGTTTCGGTAATATTCAGTTTCCTAATGACGATCCTGAACCATCATTCGAAACCATTCGAATCCATAATCTCAGAAGATATTACCATTCATCAGTATTTTACTTTTGGGAGGTCTCTCGTCCGCACGAGACTGTAAACACACGAATTATTTAGAACCTTCGAAAGGCATTGAAAAATTGAATATGAAAAACAGTTCGTAAACATATTTCGTGTTTATGTCTTTCTAAACTGCAATTTTAGAACATAAAATTCTTTCTTTGAATACCTTTGTCATCGTTGCAGTTTGCGAAATATATTGTATCATTTTTTCCTAAATACATACATTATATCGAGTTTTATAAATATTTAGAAAAATACTGCTTTATAACTTAAATGCAAAGTAGCATCCCACGCAATATTGTGCGGTATACGTATACAAGTGTTTACACATAAAGGAGACTCGTGTAACTTTCAAATTGGTACAATTTAAATTGACTAACTTTGGCGGAGTTTGTATACTATACGAAACGCAGAGACTAACTTTGTTAATTTAGAAATCGATCAAATTAAGGACATAAAATATTGTATTTAAATACAGTATGTATAAAAGGCTCAAATATCATAAAAAGGTTTTGTTTTATGAATTCGAGAGATAAATTATAGTCTTTTTGCAGTCAATTTCGATTAAGTTAAAATTTAAATACATGGAAAATATTTGTAATATCTATGTATACTGAAAATGCCCCAATGGTCAGCGATAACACGGTAGCTGTGAGTTACTTTAGAGAATGAAGGAAAAAAATATTAAGAGTCGTAGGATCTACTAGAAGGCAGAAAATTATATACTGTAAATCCATTTTACTCTTGTCTGTGAGCCTCCTGTATTGAGTAATCCTTTAATATTTGAATGTGTTGTTACATTAATGATCATTTCATTACAATTCGTAGTGATATTTGAGTATTCATAATGTTAAGGATTTACTTGACGTGTTTATAGATGGCTTTGAAAATGAGAAATAGTCTTCATTATGGTTCAGTTCTATTAAGTGGGTTATTTTTGCCCTTAAAATAATGACGTCAGTAATTTTCATATTTAGCTCGAGTGACTAGTTATAAAGATCTTGAAAACTGTCTGTAAAACACTTATGCAAACAGTTGATGGAGTGGTACGGACCACCTGAAGATCAGGGCCCCCAGCCTTCTTTAGTTAGCTTTATAAGGTTAACTAACGAAAATATCACGACCTAACCTAACCAATCGTCAAGGGCGTACGTTGACTTAACGATTGGTTAGGTTAAGTCGTGATATTTTCGTTAGTTAGCCTTATAAGGCTAACTAAAGGAGGCTGGGGGCTCTGATCTTCAGGTGATCCAATGGTAATGATGTTGCTTTATTGATTAATAATTATTAGACTCTTCAAGTTACAATATGAACACATTACAAATCACTGACACCAAGGAAACAACTAAGATTTCATTCGTAATAACTGATGAATATAAAACAAAAAACGTTCATGCAAACATGACAACGATGCCTAGGCTTCTCAGCCAGGATGTTGCTGTCGGCCTATTCTATAACCTAAACCTAACCTACAATATTGTAATATTTTACAAGATTTCAAAACGTTCTCGACACACACACACACACACACATTATATATATATATATACTATATATATATATATATATATATATCAAAGCTATTGACTTCTCCTTAGGGAACCGGAGCTTACAGATGAAAAGAAGGATCAACACAACGGCAAACATTTTCATTTATTTGTACATCAGACGTTTCGACAAATCTTTTGTCATCATCAGTGAGTTAAGTCTTAAAACCTTAAAACAAAATTGAAAAGTGAAAGTTACATCAATACAATATTAAGACCATTAAAATTAAAACCTTAAAGCAAAATGAAAATTGCATCAATACAAAATTAAAAACATTTAAATTTCATCACTATAAAAACTAAAATTAAATTAAATTTCATCACTATAAAAACTAAAATTAAATTACCTCAATAGGTAAATACACAATGTTTACATCCACCTCCATACTTGGCAAAGTCTAAGAGAACACTAGGTGGTCAGAGGATTAGAAAGGGTATATCTGTGAAACACGGTTGGTTGTCAAAAGAGTCGTAATTTGTAGGATGAGCTATTATTATTAAGGGAGGGTTTGTTTCTATAGATGTACAAAGATTCTAAAATTCGGAGTTCTGTAAGGTTATTGGATCTAGTTAAAATTTCAAACTGAGTTTTGTGAAGGGATGGTCGTTTTCATTACTGTGGTTTCTAATTGCGGATTGTGGAGGGCTACTGAGGGGACGGTTGGTACGGACTGACAAGCCCAAATGTTGAGAAAGGCGCACCTCCAGTTGGAGTTGAGTGCTGCCAATATACGCAGCCTTACAGCTGTCGCACGTGTATTTGTAAACAACATTGGGGCATACAGTTTTGGGGAATTCATCTTTGAACTTTAAAAATTTGATAATTTAAGTGGGTTGACGAAGGCGAATCTAAAATTTATTTGGGGATAACTAGACTTGAGTAGTTTGGACAATTCACCTCGAATACGCAATGATAATAACCATAAAAAGGTAATTTAATATATCTGGTTTCTTTTTGTACTGTAGTTACGGGGAGTTTAGTATCAAAAGTGTTATTTAAAAATTTCTTTAATTGGTTATCGAATAGATGAGAAGGGTAGTAATTGTTAATAAAGTACTGTTTTAAAATTTAAATTCTTCGTTTAACGAAAAGTAATCCGAACAAATACGGTAACTTCTTGTTAATAATGTTACTATAGCACTAATCTTATATTTATAAACATACAACTTAAATAATTGGTTCCCAAGCCAGTAAAAGTTTGTTTCCGAAATAGTGAAGTATGGAACTTATTATGGGCCCGTTTAACTAAAACATCCAGGAAAGGTAAACTATTATTTGTTTCGTTTTCACACGTGTACTTAATATTACTATGTTGTTTATTAAGATAATCAAGAAAAAGTTTTACGTGTGAAGGATGGTTAAATATTAAGAAAGTGTCATCCACGTATCTTCTGTAATATATGGGTTTAAAACTACTAGGACAATTTTTCAACCAAATTTCTTCGTAATGGCAAAGAAATGCATTTGCTAGTGTTGGGCTTAACGGGGAACCCATAGCTACCCCATCAATTTGGCTGTAAAGGTTGCTATTAAATAAGAAAAGATTATCAAAACACACTATTTCGAGAAGGTTTTTAAATTGAGTCTGAGTGAGGCCATTAATAAGAGTATTATCAGTAGTGAATAACTTATTTAGTATGATATTTAATGTTTCTTTTAACGGGACATTAGTAAACAATGATGAGACATCAAAACTGGCCATAGTAAGAGAATCGGCATGATTGATCTCTTTTATCTCTTTAGCAAAATCAAACGAGTTGTTAATACAATAATCATTAAAGGTGAGTTTTGAAAGAAACATTAAATATCATACTAAATAAGTTATTCACTACTGATAATACTCTTATTAATGGCCTCACTCAGACTCAATTTAAAAACCTTCTCGAAATAGTGTGTTTTGATAATCTTTTCTTATTTAATAGCAACCTTTACAGCCAAATTGATAGGGTAGCTATGGGTTCCCCGTTAAGCCCAACACTAGCAAATGCATTTCTTTGCCATTACGAAGAAATTTGGTTGAAAAATTGTCCTAGTAGTTTTAAACCCATATATTACAGAAGATACGTGGATGACACTTTCTTAATATTTAACCATCCTTCACACGTAAAACTTTTTCTTGATTATCTTAATAAACAACATAGTAATATTAAGTACACGTGTGAAAACGAAACAAATAATAGTTTACCTTTCCTGGATGTTTTAGTTAAACGGGCCCATAATAAGTTCCATACTTCACTATTTCGGAAACAAACTTTTACTGGCTTGGGAACCAATTATTTAAGTTGTATGTTTTATAAATACTGTATAAGATTAGTGCTATAGTAACATTATTAACAAGAAGTTACCGTATTTGTTCGGATTACTTTTCGTTAAACGAAGAATTTAAATTTTTAAAACAGTACTTTATTAACAATTACTACCCTTCTCATCTATTCGATAACCAATTAAAGAAATTTTTAAATAACACTTTTGATACTAAACTCCCCGTAACTACAGTACAAAAAGAAACCAGATATATTAAATTACCTTTTTATGGTTATTTATCATTGCGTATTCGAGGTGAATTGTCCAAACTACTCAAGTCTAGTTATCCCCAAATAAATTTTAGATTCGCCTTCGTCAACCCACTTAAATTATCAAATTTTTTAAAGTTCAAAGATGAATTCCCCAAAACTGTATGCCCCAATGTTGTTTACAAATACACGTGCGACAGCTGTAAGGCTGCGTATATTGGCAGCACTCAACTCCAACTGGAGGTGCGCCTTTCTCAACATTTGGGCTTGTCAGTCCGTACCAACCGTCCCCTCAGTAGCCCTCCACAATCCGCAATTAGAAACCACAGTAATGAAAACGACCATCCCCTTCACAAAACTCAGTTTGAAATTTTAACTAGATCCAATAACCTTACAGAACTCCGAATTTTAGAATCTTTGTACATCTATAGAAACAAACCCTCCCTTAATAATAATAGCTCATCCTACAAATTACGACTCTTTTGACAACCAACCGTGTTTCACAGATATACCCTTTCTAATCCTCTGACCACCTAGTGTTCTCTTAGACTTTGCCAAGTATGGAGGTGGATGTAAACATTGTGTATTACCTATTGAGGTAATTTAATTTTAGTTTTTATAGTGATGAAATTTAATTTAATTTTAGTTTTTATAGTGATGAAATTTAAATGTTTTTAATTTTGTATTGATGCAATTTTCATTTTGCTTTAAGGTTTTAATTTTAATGGTCTTAATATTGTATTGATGTAACTTTCACTTTTCAATTTTGTTTTAAGGTTTTAAGACTTAACTCACTGATGATGACAAAAGATTTGTCGAAACGTCTGATGTACAAATAAATGAAAATGTTTGCCGTTGTGTTGATCCTTCTTTTCATATATATATATATATATATATATATATATATATATATATATATAATATATATATATATACTATATATATATATATATATATATATATATAAAGTTTACAGTATATAAACATATGCCCGAAATCGCTTTGTTTCCGAGTTACAGCCCGTTTTGTGTTCCAGCAATTCTTTCCGCAAACTGTTTACAAACACTGCTTGCCGACAATGTTTGCGTGTGTGTACGAGACTTATTTCATGTATGGCCTTGCCGATTGTAATGTCTCGTACACTCTATGACATGTTTCAATGTCGTTGAGTGTAGAGCCATCAGTCAGTCAGTCACAGGTGCATCGCGGTGTTTCACTGTTCGTATTCCTAACTTCTTACCGTGAATAAGTGCAGTCCAGTGAAGAAAAACCTTAAAAGTTTTTGTGCTATTCAGTGATAGTGTGGATTTGAAGTGAGAATGGAGGCTTATTCAAACTGAGAAATGGCAGACATGCATCTCGTGTATGGACTTGCCGAGTGTAATGCGGTCGCAGCAAGACGTCTGTATGCGAAAAGGTTTCCGAATCGCCGTTTGACAGATAAGAAGACCTTTCAGAGAATAGACGAGCGTCTTGGTGATACAGGATCATTCAACAAGCGAGTTTCAGATGGTGATAGACTAATCAGCGTCAGAATTGTTAAGTTGGAGGAGCGGGTCCTGAATCGCGTGGAGGAACATCCTGGTGTCAGCACCCGAAGGATAAGCAGCAGCAGAGGGTGTAAGATACACAAGTGTGTGAAGTTTACAGGAACAACAGCTTTACCCATATCACATTCAGAGAGTACAAGGCCTTACTGAAGCTGATTTCCCACCACGAGAGGCTTTTTGTACTTGGTTCCTTCAACAGTGTGTTCGCGATCCTCTTTTTCTATCCTCCGTGTTGCAGTGTGATGAGGCTGCCTTCACAAGAAATGGCGTGATCAATTTTCACAACACTCATCACTGGGGCCGAAGAGAATCTGCATGCTATCATCCAGTCAAGGCACCAACAATAATTTAGTATTAATGTGTGGGCAGGACTTATTGCCGACAACTTAATCGGTCTTTTTGTTTTGCCTGGAAGATTAACAGAAGAATCGTATTCCAATTTTTTAAGGAATGATTTAAGCGATTTACTAGATGAAGTTCCTCTTGGTGTCCGACGTCTTATGTGGTTTATGCATGACGGCGCTCCGCCTCATTTTAGTCGAGTAGCCAGAGACTATTTGGATGACCATTTCCCTGATAAATGGATAGGCCGTGGAGGATCCATTACGTGGCCCGCTCGCTCGCCTGACCTGAATCCACTCGATTTTTACCTGTGGGGTCATTTGAAATCCATCGTTTACTTGACACCCATTGACAACGTTGAAATGCTTCGCGAATGTGTAGAATAAGGATGCCAGAAAATCCGAGCAATACCTGGAATGTTTGAACGCATCAGGCAGTCTATGACGAAGCGTGTTCAGGCGTGTATTCAAGCGCAAGGCGGTCATTTTGAGCACTTCCTTTAAAGGTAAGGCGGATACTTGTTGGAACACATAACGGGCTGTAACTCAAACAAAGCGATTTCGGGCATATGTTTATATAAACTTTTCTCATTGTTTTCAGGTTCTAAATCCATCCTGAAAGTGCGTCCACATGTTATGAAACACCCTGTATATGCTCTTATGTTTGTGTTTTGATGAGAGCGCAAAACAATTATGGACACTGAAATATGAAACTTTCTGGTCATATTCGTTGAAACCAATCCATTATCGACCAACAAGCAATTAAATATAACCTTGTGTGAAGTTTTTTTCCCTGCATAAAACAAAACACTTCACCTATTTCTGATACAGCAATTAGCAAAGCTTTTGATACACAACTGATCACCTTGAAACTTGCAGAAAATATTCTTTGAAATAGAAATCTCTAAGCAATGAAGGAGTTCAGGGTTAATTTTGTACATTGGCTATAGCAGGAAGGAATAAACAGGCGAACATTTTTTGTTTATGAAATGGAAATTAAGTTATATACCAAATGATCCTATATAGTAAGGCTTCCATTGGGTAAAGAGTTAATAGGATTGTTGGCTAGAGAAAAAGGAACATCCATTTGATTATGGCATGTGTGACGATATAATGTTTTCTATTGGGAGAGGTAAATAAGGATAACTCTGTTAATTTTCTAACGTCACTTTCCATTATATGCAATGAGCCATTAACTGTTCTAAACAACATATCCTGCCACAATAATGCGAGAATGAACAATCCCCGACGATATATAAACATTTGCCTCCTCAGTCCCCATCTTAAAGGTCACCTGAAACGGAGATTACGCGATTTGCAGGATCTCATGGCACCACACCAGCAGCAAAAGAGAAACTAAGACATTCTGGAACATACCTATACTCAAATGTTTAGACAAGTTACAAATATTAGAGATTAATTTATGAGTACACTCAAACGGCTCTAATGGTTTTGTTAAATGTTAAACAAACTTTGGAAACTGCTAATGTGTGTATATAAGCTATGTCGCGTGAAATGCAGTTTGTCAACCAGTTTTGAAACTTGATCAAAGATTATACTGTTATTTTTTAAACGACAAACGTCGATTCCAAACAAGTCTGTCACTCCAATGGAAATAATTGCTAAATTGAGAGAGAGAGCTTTGACTTTGATCTGCGATGCTGTCACTATCATATCTAAACTGTTAAAAATAAAGTTCTGTGAGAAGGATGTGAAATATTTTTCAATACAAATGTAAACACACAAATACACTTTTTTCACAATTACTTTCATGCTTACTTTCGTATTCATCTTCATTCATATTCAATTATTTAATTCATTCTCATATTCACCACCATTCATTCATTCATTCAAACACGAACTTTCTCGCAGAATAATATACATACATATAACAATATCCTAGACGCATTTGAAAGCACTGAAAACTATGTCATCAGTGGATTTTGCTAAAGCGTTCGACAAATGTGATAATGGTATAACACAATTAACATATGGAAATAACGGGCAAAGTGAGAAAATAAATCCACAATTTCCTCAGAGAACTTCTACAGGTCGTAAAAATTCAAGGTATATCATCATCAGAATCGGAAATACGAAGTTCAGTACTACAAGGAACGGCATTAGCCCCACTCCTATTCATTATCATGCTAACAGAAGACAGAGACAGTGTAGTAACCAACAACAGTATAGTAACATCCTTTACAGACGATACATAAATCACCATAAAAATCAGTAATGTAGAAGATGTGGAGGCCCTACAGAGGGGACACGAACAGAATATACAAATGGTCAGAAGACAACATTAAATTTAACACTGAGAAATTTCAGCTCTTAAGATATGGTGGAAATGGGGAGCTAAAACAGACAGCATATTATGCCCCAGATAGACAGGAAATTCAGAGAAGCAAGAAAGCAATAGATTTAGTGGCTATAATGACCGACGATGCGAAATTTGAGATGCAAAATCCGGTAGTGATAAAGTGAAAAGAGTCACGGGACAAAAACTAAGAACCTTTAAAAGAAGGGACAAAAAATGATGATTCCCCCGCTAAAAACATTGATCATACCAAAATCTGAATACTGCTCAGTCTTGACGTTCCCATATAAAAAAGAAGAAATTAATAAACTGGAAGAAATTCAAAGAAATTTCACAGCCAAGACTGATGGCTTCAAAGAACTCAACTACTGGGAAAGACTACGTAAATTAAATCTGTATTCGCTGGAAAAGAGGAGAGAGATATACACCATAATTTACATATCGAAAATGATCGAAAAACTTGTACGTAATCTCAAACTAAACCCAATTAACATCCAAACAACATTGGAAATGGGAAAGGTAAAATGTCTAGGGTTCCCAAACTAAAGGCCAGACAAGGGACACCCTCATCACTGAAGGAAAATAGGTTGGTTGTCAGGGGGCCAAGTCTTATAACCAGCTTCCAAAGGACCTCAGGAACGCCACAGGGGTCAAAGTTGAAATCTTTAAAAAACTACTAGATGCTGGCTCAGGACGGTACCAGATAAGCCGGGTGTGCCTGGCTATGTGCGATGAAGCTCGCAAGAGAGCAACTCGTTCCTCCACCAAGACGGTCCTAGAGGTGTGGCCACCAGCTTGACCTTCGTGTGAAGAGAGACCAACGAATGAGACTGCTACGAGGTATATATATATATACATAGCGAGAAATAGGAGGACGAAAAGATGGTACATGTTTATTTACAAACGTTTCGGAAAAATTCAATTTCCATCATCAGTGCTAAAAATTTTAAAATCAAATAGAAATAAATAAGTATAATAAACAAAAACAAATAATATATTAAAATGAACGTGCGACAATGGTTACAATATACAGTGTGTACATAAAGTCAGGATCTATTTTTGTGAAGCACTTGGAAATTATATGGAATTAAATCATAAAATGATAAAGTGGTAACATTTATTAAATAATTAAGAGTAGGATTCGACGTGACGCCCATCAGTATCCCTGCACAGCTCAAATCGTTCCGCAGCATTTCTAAACACATTCTGGAGCATTTGCGGGGTTATGTTATCTGCAGCAGTTCGTATACGTGTACGTAAGTTTTCAAGACTCGTAATCTTCGTCTGATAGACGTGCGATTTGATAAAGCCCCATGCAAAGAAATCTAAAGGGGTTAAATCTGGTGATCTCGCTGGCCAAGGTCTGTTGCTTCCGCATCCGATCCAGCGATTTGGAAAACGTCCATTTAGATAATCCTGAACAATTTTGGCATAGTGACAAGGAGCACCATCATGTTGATAGACGACGGGGATAGGATTGTTAGTACCGTCGTCTATCAACATGATGGTGCTCCTTGTCACTATACCAAAATTGTTCAGGATTATCTAAATGGACGTTTTCCAAATCGCTGGATCGGACGCGGAAGCAACAGACCTTGGCCAGCGAGATCACCAGATTTAACCCCTTTAGATTTCTTTGCATGGGGCTTTATCAAATCGCACGTCTATCAGACGAAGCTTACGAGTCTTGAAAACTTACGTACACGTATACGAACTGCTGCAGATAACATAACCCCGCAAATGCTCCAGAATGTGTTTAGAAATGCTGCGGAACGATTTGAGCTGTGCAGGGATACTGATGGGCGTCACGTCGAATCCTACTCTTAATTATTTAATAAATGTTACCACTATCATTTTATGATTTAATTCCATATAATTTCCAAGTGCTTCACAAAAATAGATCCTGACTTTATGTACACCCTGTATATTAAATTAAAATTAAAAGATTAAAAATGAAATAATATAAAGTATAACAGTGAGGACGCTAAGTAAAAAATATAAAACGGTTAAAAGGTGAATCAGAATTAAGGGGGGGTCTTACCAGGTTACTAACGTTGTGAAAGACTAATTGTAAAGAAGATTGGGTATGGTTGGCTTGTTGAAAAAGTCCATATTAGAAAGATGGAGCCAGGCGGAGTGATGGAGGATTTCTTTTCCATATGAGAGTTTATTTGGCGATGTTTAGGTTGAAGGCGGAACTATAGTCGTTGAGGGTTGGCTGAATACAAAGTACAGGGTGGGCCGTAAGTTTCCATACATAGGAAAAATTAAACGTTTGTTTTTATGTTTCAGATACCCTAAGAATATGCGTTTGACGTAAGATCTTGTTTACTGATGAAGCAAATTTTTACGTCAATGGAGAGGTTAATCGGCAAAACATACGTTATTGGAGTAATGCTAACCCTAACTGGCTGAGTCCGACGAAGATGCAAGGTGCCGGTAAAGTGATGGTGTGGGCCGGGATATGGGGTGACAGAATTATTGGACCAATTTTTGTCAGTGGAAATCTTAATGCCGAAAGGTATCTTAACATGTTGCAAGAAGAGATTTTCCCATCCCTGCTAAACGAGGAAGGTAACTTCCCAGTTTACTTCCAGCAAGATGGAGCTCCACCTCATTATGGTCTTCACGTGCGTCGGTATTTGGATCAGCAGCAGTTTCCGGATGCTTGGATTGGTCGGCGTGGTCCTGTGGAGTGGCCTCCCAGATCCCCAGATCTCACCCCCCTTGATTTCTATCTTTGGGGGCACTTGAAGGCCATGGTGTATCAGGAAAAGATACGAGACATAAATCATCTAAAGGAACGTATCACCAACGCCATTACAAGCATAACGTCAACTGTGCTAATGCGTGTTCATCAACAGTGGGGAACACGTATTGAAATGTGTTTTCAAAACAATGGCAACCATGTAGAGCATATTATATAAATAAAAATGGTTGTCCATAACAAAATGTTTATTTTTCCTATGTATGGAAACTTACGGCCCACCCTGTATATAAAGGGACTCAAGTATGCGGAGATCTATTAGTTGGTTGGCAGAATTAATGATTTTGAAATTGGAGGGAAGTAACGGGTGGTTGTGAAGGTGGCAATGATACCTTATTGCTGATTTGGAGGGTTTGTTCGAGGGTTGCGAAGTTCTAGTCTAGTGGAAATACCACGATGCTCATCCACTCTTGTTTGGTATTGGCGGATGGTACTGCCAATATAGTCCGCTTTGCAGCGAACACAATTAAAAGCGTTAGTCCAGGCAATTTGTAGTTAGACCTGGGCAAAATTGCTTCAGAAGCTTTCTAAACTGTTTCCAGCTCAGGAACCATTGCCGAATAACATATCCAAAATCCGACAAAATTGGACCCCGGGAACACCCCCAAAAATGAAATTCAAAATGGCGGACTGGATGTTTCCTACGAAAAAAAATATATATATAATTTACGCTTTTATTTATAGAGATACATTTGATGCTTTTTCTTTCATTGTAATGTTTTAAATAATTCAACAATATACAACACAACCAGTTATTACGCAAATATAATGTTATATAGCTTTTTACAGATTTTTATAATCAATAATACAACAATTATTTTTTTCCCAGTTTCAAGTTATGTTCATTACAGAAGAAGTGATACCTGGTCACAAACATACAGAAATTAATCCTCTTCATCACTATCATCGGATAGATTACGGTACTTGGGTTATCGCAACCACTGATTTGGCACTCGCCACAAGCGGCTGAACAGGGCATTCCATTACGCTTGCATCCACATCTTGAAGTAGCACATTTCGTCTTGCAGGAGCAGCGGATCATGTTGAGTAGATAATTTGGAGCTGGTGGCTTGTCGCAGGCTGTAGGGTAGTAGGAATTATTCTTTACATACCAACCCCACTGTTCTGCATCGATCTTCTCTTCTGTAGACTTCCAGATTAGTATTTGAAAGTATGTGCGAAAGCTGTGGTACTTTGTGGACGCATCGGTAGGTGGCAAACGTTCGGGTGTAACAAAAGACTTAGCTGTAGCTACTTTTCAACTAACATTCGATGACGTAGTGCGTTAGTGGATTCAAGTGTTTTGCAGCCATACAACAGAAGCATTGCCTTTCTTCCAGCGGCTTCAATGTCAGAGTGTTGGCAACAATCAGAACAGAATGTATTTGCAACTGAACGGAGTTCAGCCACTTCATCAGTGTGTCGAATGCTTTGGCTTTACCGATCGAAAAAATTCTGGATGTGCTATCACAGCCCGTGAAAGCATGCACAAACAGGAGATACTTGCAGATGTCATTGCCTAACAATGATTGAATGCTGAGAATATCATACACAGGATTAGGAGATGGTCCCCGTCTTATATCGCTGCGATAGTACAACTTGAAACCATTGTCCTTGGCATGGTACAGAAGGAGAATCAGCAAGTCGGTGTCTTCCCCTATTACTGTTGTAGTTGCATTTTCTGAGAGGAAACTGCTGCACGAACGATGTCCACATCAGCATCCCCATCTGCGTTGTGAACAGTACACCCGTGCTTCTTCAACATCTCACCTACGCCAGGAAACACGATGTAGTAGAGATCCACCATCCAATGTTGGTCTGTGCAATGAATTTCTTGAACTTCTTCCATCGTAAAGTGTCAGTGTATTTGATTATTGCATGAGCTAGCTGAGACTTATCGGGTTTCCTCAAGATACTTCGTGATTCGAACAATGCAGGAGGATATGCACACAGTTCGTAACACATGACATCTTCAAGATTCATGTCTCCGCCAGTGGCAACAGTCATCATTCTCTGAAACAGTAGTGCAGGATCTACTTCTATATCTGAAGCATCAGTGATCACAACGGCAGAAGCAGATCCTAGTGTTTTCACTTTGTCAGATCTTTTGGCAGAATATGTAAAGGCTTGTTTCCCAATCATTTTTACGACAATGTTCGTACCGATTGAATGCAATTGATGAACGTTAACTCCAGGATCAGCAGTTAGCCCTGTTACAATGTTGCAGAGACCCGAGGTAGAATGGAATGGGGATAAGGATTCCAGACGTTCAAGTACTTTCTTCATGTCATTACTGTCCCTGATTTGTCTACTTCCCCTCATTTCCTTGCGTTGTTCACTACTTTCCAACAAAACTCTGGTGTATTCCTGCATTGCTAAGTTATAAGTGGAACACAGAGGCATAGAAAAGAGCCACGTTGTCCTTCGGATGTCTGTAAATCCACTTCCGCGTGTCAGTCCGCCTCTGCTTTTCAGGGAACGCATTAGTACTTGTTCTATCACCAGGTCTGTGCCGAGTCCGGCCCATAATCTGTCGCTTCTTCTTACCACAAACTTACCTTCCTGGAACATTTTGTTAACGGCTGGATTTTCAGAAGGCAAACTTAACATTTTCTGCAGGTACAGGTAATCGATTTCAGGTAATTGTGATGTCCGGCTGCTGCAATTATGGGGATGGTCTCCAGCATAGCTTGCAAGTGCAAATCCCACGAGCCGGTTCTGTCTGCTGTTATCAAGGAACGTGCAATGTTGATCATTCGCTGATATTCCAACCAGAGTTGACTTGTTTGCGAAGTAGATTGTAGGTCAGTTTTCTTCGCATCCAAAGTGGTAGCAATCTGAGACAATGCATTCGAAGATTCCACATCCTCAACTGATTGTTTGGCGGTCATAACATCGTCGAGCAGGTCACAAGCTTCCTTATGGAGGTCATGAGGAGTTCCATCTTCATTACGAGGGAAAACGTCTGCGACTAGTAAGGTACTAAGAGCTGCATCTACTATCATATGACCACGTATCGCTCTTGAAACAGCTTTTCCAGACATCATGTGTTGCACGGCATTTGGTCCGTATATTTCTTGAAGTACTTCAGACAATCCTGAACCATTCATAAGAGTACCGACTGCTCCCAAAAGATTCATCAGTGTGTGAAATGATCCCAGCATTAAAACAATGTCCTGCAGGTCTCTCTGTTCATTGATGATTTGGGAAGCTTTCCAGAACAAAGGCTGATCAAAGGTAATAATGCATGGGACTTTTTGATCGCGTGCTATCTTGCTCAAATATAGTAATGTCGAAAATATGCAGGTCATGTCAGTTGGCGACATATCTATGATGGGAAGGAACGTGATCGACGCCACACCTGGATGTGAGACACTTGATCCACCGTGAATTGCCTGCATTGTTCCGGACCAACTTGGACCTGATCTTTCTGCTGAAGATATCTGCCAGAGAAGACTAAGTCGACTTATGGTGGCAGTGGGTACTGGAATTCGCGGAATGAGATGTCTCTCAACATGCTTCTCGCGTGTCTATATTCCCTAATGTCAACGGTTGCAATCTTCTTAATGTCATTGTCACCAACATTACGCCTGTGAATAGAAGGGTGGATCTTGATCTTCGGAGTTATTGCGGCAATCATACCCATTCCATGAAAGGTATTCTTCCCATCCAAAGTGCAGACATCATGATCGACGTTATCTGCTGCTAGAAGGACTGCAGTGTTTTCATCAACAGTAAAAGAGCCAGACCCACTTGCCAGCGCCGCGTTTCTTTCGAATCTTGTTACTTCTGCATACGACGAACAGTACCCAGCTGATGGAGAACGTCAATAAGGTACCTTGACCTAAACTTGTGGTGTAGCTGAACCGACAAACCGATCTGTAGTGGACATAGTAATCCTCTAGGACGGGTTGCTTGCATAATGCTCTGCCCAATTGCACCTATTTTTCTTGAAGCATCCTGTCCCGCAAATGCTTTTGATAATAGCAATTTCAGACTGTTGGGAATGTAATCAAGAGCACTTTCTGCAGTGATGTCATTTGGAGATGGATACACATTTTTCTAGGCGAGTCGACAGACTTGATATCACTTCTGATTATTTTTGCAGCAGCTTCTACTAGGTAAATCTTCTGTAGCTCTATATCTATATCACATTCTTTCGACTTTTTGTGATAATCTATAAGAATTTCATTAGCTGTCTCTCGTAGTGTTACTACATCTGCCTTCCCACTTTCATCTGATATTATGATCTTGTCTCCGTAACGTTCTAAAAGCTTTCTCTTCATGTGCCTGCGTTCGTAGACAGAGCTCTGACTTCCTTGAAGATATTCCTCCATTTTGGAAATTAGGTCTCCAATCAACAGTTGTTCATCATCATTCTCTTCCAGTAAGCACAGGTCTGAAGGAATGCTTGGTGTTGCTCTTCATTAGTTGGTCTCCCTTTCTTCGAATCATGATCGTCGGAGGAGTATGCGCGAGGAATGTTTTTTCCACTTCGAAAATTTACGCTGCAGGTGTGATGGTAGACACAATCTGCAGCAGGAAGATCACGAAGATAATACTCCAGACGGCCTTTTACATTAAACGACCATTCATCGCAGCGGCTTTCACAGCACCTTTTTATGGTTTCGGAGAACTCTGTAGTTCTTATTTTGACATGCTCTGATTTTGGTTTGTGTTTGGAAAAAAAGTCCACAAAGGTATCACAAAACAAACAGTGAGTAGCACTGGAAAATGCGTATTCATGAAAACGAGCACTTTTCCTTGGTATTGCCTCGGCTGCGGTCTGTCGCTTCTTTATTTCAATGGTCTTTTTATCCGTAAACCTTTTCCTACATACAACGTGAACACTTATTCCAGCTGTTGCAACAACATCGCTTCCACGGCTGCGGCTGGATGCATTTATACCATCTGCTCCTTTTGCGAGATGTGAACCACTTCCTGTCCGCTATCCAATTTCTCCTTACAAATCACGCACAATTCTTCAGGGGTCTGCATTCTTGAAGGCGGACGCACACCGAGTCAGCCGTACACCGAGTCAGTCTGAAACAGAAAACACAAATTAATAAACTGTGTTGCAGTATTTAAAAGGAGTACATAATAACAGTTTTAAAGAAAATGACAAGCACAAATACGCAGATTTGATAGTGGGTAGTAGGAATTAAAGAGTTGTATATAATATAAGTTTATAAAGATGTAGCAATGTCCATTCTCACATACACTCCATACAGTATATTTTATTTACATTACGTGACGTCATAGTTTAATACTAGCCGCCTAATACAATTTTTAGTGTCATATAGGTTAATTTAGAAACGAAAATGTGTTTTAAAACATTTTACTGATCAAGAAAAACGTCATAACTCTCTCTACAAAGCGAAATTAAAATTTATTGTATTTCGTAGGAAACTGCCAGTCCGCCATTTTTAATTTCATTTTTGGGGGTGTTCCCGGGGTCCAATTTTGTCGGATTTTGGATATGTTATTCTGCAATGGTTCCTGAGCTGGAAACAGTTTAGAAAGCTTCTGAAGCAATTTTGCCCGGGTTGAAGCTATTTTTGCTCTAGATTGCCTGGACTACGTAGATAGTGGACGAAGCAAGTGGCTGGGGTGTTTTTTTAATATGGACTTTTTCAACAAGCCAACCATCCCCAGTCTTCTTTACAATTAGTCTTTCACAACGTTAGCAACCTGGTAAGATCCCCCCTTAATTCTGATTCACCTTTTAACCGTTTTATAATTTTTATTTAGTGTCCTCACTCTTATACTTTATATTATTTCATATTTAATCTTTTAATTGTAATTTAATATATATATATTGTAACCATTGTCCCATGTTCATTTTAATATACTGTTTGTTTTTGCTTATTATACTTATTTATTTCTATTTGATTTTAAACTTTTCAGCACTGATGATGGAAATTAAACTTTTCCGAAACGTTTGTAAATAAACATGTACCATCTTTTCGTCTTCCTATTCCTCGCTAAACTACGTTTCCCTAAGGACAAACCATTCAACCAAGTTATATATATATATATATATATATATTATATATATATACACACATTATAACTGCAAACACGCAGTATAATTAACGTAAAGAACGACGCTTTGTATAGGAGAATTATCCGCGCAAGATGAGAGCGAAAGAACGAAACAAAATGAAAAAATGAGGTACCCACCCGGGAATCGAACCCGGGATCTTCCGATTGCCGGTCAGATATGATAACCACTACACGTATGTAGAGGAATTACGACATTTGTTTGGGTGAGGCCTGTGGTGTAGTGGTTATCATATCTGACCGGCAATCGTAAGATCCCGGGTTCGATTCCCGGGTGGGTACCTCATTTTTTCATTTTGTTTCGTTCTTTCGCTCTCATCTTGCGCGGATAATTCTCCTATACAAAGCGTCGTTCTTTACGTTAATTATACTGCGTGTTTGCAGTTATAATGTATATAATGTTACGGCATGCGGGAGGTGGTGCCCCTTTGGGGCATTGGTTTCTGCACGTATGTAGAGGAATTACGACATTTGTTTGGGTGAGGCCTGTGGTGTAGTGGTTATCATATCTGACCGGCAATCGGAAGATCCCGGGTTCGATTCCCGGGTGGGTACCTCATTTTTTTCATTTTGTTTCGTTCTTTCGCTCTCATCTTGCGCGGATAATTCTCCTATACAAAGCGTCGTTCTTTACGTTATATATATATATATATATATATATATATATATATATATATATATATATATATATACAGGGTGTCCCATAAGTCCGGCATCATAGGAGAAATTCATATTTTTCTATTTCTACAAACCATAATTCATATTTTTCTCTTTCTACAGGCCATAATGTCTATGCTCGGGATGCCAATTTCCCGTCCACCATTCTGTTCAGTGACGAGGCTGTTTTTTATGGAAATGGTGAGGTAAATCGACAGAACGGCCGCTACTGGTCTCAAAACAACCCTCACTGGTATACCTCTTCAAAAGAACAAGGTGCATCTCGGGTGATGGTATGGTGTGGCATTTGGAAGGATCGCATCATAGGCCCCCTCTTTTTCGATGAACATGCCACTGGAGGCACCTACCTACGTATGCTCAAGGAAGAAGCATTTCCCAGTGTCTTGAACGAAGAAGGAAATTTCCCAACATGGTTCCAGCAAGACGGCACTCCTGCACATTACAGCACCCAAGTAAGGGAATACCTGTACCAACAATTCCCTGGTCATTGGATAGGACGTCGAGGGCCTGTGGAATGGCCAGCTAGAAGCCCGGATCTCATGCCACTAGATTTTTATCTCTGGGGCCACTTGAAAGCGCTGGTATACTCAGAGAAAATTAGGTGTGTTGAACATTTGCGGCAGCGCATTATTGGGGCATGTAACACTATTACTCCTGACATCATTCACCGTGTGCTTGCTGACTGGGTATCACATCTGAATTTGTGTATTGAAAACAATGTTGGACATATTGAGCACGTTCTGTAAATAAAAGCTTTTGTGTTGCCTTTTTTTATTATTTTTCCTATGATGCCGGACTTATGGGACACCCTGTGTATATATATATATATATATATATATATATATATATATATAGGGTGTCCCAAAAAAAACTATATACTCTTTATAGCATCATATATTTTATAATTAAAAAAAACAAAATATATTGTTATAGCAATTGCTAATGAAAGGTAAATTAGTAATCTAAGTGATCAAAATGTTATAGCGAGTTGTTTGCATATAAAATTTAATTAACTACGCCAAGTGCTCAAAATGTTCTCCGGCGGCATGAATGCACTTTTGAATGCGTCGACTAAGCCTGGCCTTGTTTTATCAAAGGCATGTAATGGCGAAGCCTATGGACCGAACGTAGTCTAGTTACTCACTAGCTTGCTTCGGACTTAGCCTACGCACTCATTCCATGATACAAACTCTACAGCATTCAACTTTATTCAGTTCAGCAAAAGAACCCATGTTGTGTAAACGTTTGACACTGGAGCAACGAAAAAGTGTTCTGAAATGGTATTGGAAATTTGAGAATGTGTCCGAAGTCCAGCGGCAATGGATCCGGGAATTTGGTACAAAGCCACCGACACGTCTCGCCATTACAAGCATCCGTGACAAGTTTGAGGCAGAGGGATCTGCTCAAGATATGCACAATGCACAAGCGACGATCTGGACGACGCAAATCAAGTGCGAGTGATGAAAACTCCGTTTTAGTGTTGCAAAAATTTAATCGATCACCACAGAAATCAGTTAGGCAATGCGCCCGTGAGACCGGAATCAGCAAATCAGGTGTTCACCGGATTTTAAAGTCAGCAAAATGGAAAAGCTACATTCCGAGTCTGTTACACGCCATGGCTGAAAATGACCCTGATCGCAGACTCGAAGTTTGTGAATGGTTTCAGTCAATGGAAGCCGAAGACGTACAGTTTGCCAACAAAATCGTGTGGTCTGATGAAGCTACCTTCAAGCTGAATGGCACAGCATGGTGTGGTTTATCATCCAGGGATTTGGTTGGACCATTTTTCTTTAATGGGACAGTTACCGGTGCCGCATATCTCGACATGGTGCGGACAGAAATTACACCTGCAGTTCGGAAGTTGTTTGGAAATGACGACTTTTACTTTCAACAAGATGGAGCCCACCCTCATTATCATTGTGATGTCAGAAGGTACCTCGATGAAACGTTGCCTAACCGTTGGATAGGACGAAGAGGAAGCGTTGAGTATCCTCCACGTTCACCGGACTTGACTCCACTTGATTTTTACTTGTGGGGCTACCTGAAGAATGCAGTTTATGGTACAAGACCTGCAACACTCGAACACCTTAAGGATGCAATTAGGGAAAAGTGCGGGACCATCACAGCATCCACATTAGTCCATGTCTGCGTCGACGCATTCAAAAGTGCATTCATGCCGCCGGAGAACATTTTGAGCACTTGGCGTAGTTAATTAAATTTTATATGCAAACAACTCGCTATAACATTTTGATCACTTAGATTACTAATTTACCTTTCATTGGCAATTGCTATAACAATATATTGTTTTTTTTTTTAAATTATAAAATATATGATGCTATAAAGAGTACATAGTTTTATTGGGACACCCTGTATATATATATATATATATATATATATATATATATACAGTACTGGCCAAATTATTAGGAATTTTTTAAAATTTCATTTTTTGGTATAAAATGTTAAATTAAACCAATTTTAAACGTTGAAAAGTTATTTATTTCTACACAAGAATACATGGTCATTATTTAGCAATAGTTTAGTACTTAGTTTGACCCCCCTTAGCTGCCTTAAGGGCTGCGACACGCTTCGGCATGCCATGAATCAATTTTTTGCATAATTCCTTAATACGTGTAGAGTGAAACCAGACTTGAATAAGTCGCTCTATGAGTTGGTGTTTTGTTGTTATCGGCGTTTCATGGATTACGTCCTTTAAAATACACCATAAACTTTCGATTGGGTTCATGTCTGGAGAATTTCCAGCCCATGGGAGCAACCGAACACTATTTTCATGACACCATTTTTTAACCGACTTTGCCGTGTGGCATGGAGCTGAGTCTTGTTGAAAAATCCAACGTCTATTACCATACCATTCCCTTATTTGAGGCAGTAGACGTCTTCTTAGTACTTCTATATACTTGACTTGGTTCATATTCCCCTCAACAATGCTCAAACGACTAGTTCCATGCACAGAAATTGCTCCCCAAACCATGATCTTTTGTGGAAATTTCACCGTTTTCATCAGACACTCAGGCAAAAATTCTTCTCCAGGCCTCCTTCTTACACTTTGAACACGATCGTCAAGCACGGCAATCGTTGACTCATCGGAGAACACCACCTGCAATCAAAGAAAGCCCTGTGAAAGAGTCAGTGCATAGCGTATGAAGTACAGCTAAAACGAAGTACAGTATGACTTGCTGCTTTACAGATATTTTTACTGCAGTTTTATCACGTACTGTAAATACACTTCTATGCATACTGTATTTACTGTATTAACATTCTATTTAATGTTAAATATTATTCTTACCTGTTCCCAATCCTCACTAGTCCAGTTAATGTGTTCCTTTGCCCATGCAAAACGTGCCTTCTTCATAGCCTCAGTGAGCCTGGGCTTCTTCCTTGGGCGGTAGGCTTTGAAGCCGGCAGTTAGAAGCCTCCTGTTGACTGTTCTACGACTAATATTGATGCCATCAGCCGCTAGACTACTGGAAATGTTTTTGCAAGTAGCTCTTCTATTTCTAAGAGACAAAATTGCAATCTGTCTATCAGTTCTTGGAGTCGTTACCCTTTTTCTGCCGCATCTTCCAACCCTTTTGGGGCCTACATTTTCTCCAAATACCATTTTTTTCTTAATACGAAGTACTGACTGTGGTGAAACATGGAGTTTGGCAGCGATTTCCTTTTGTTTAAATGTAGAAGAAGTTAATAAAACCTGTATTTGCCCAATTTTCCGTGGACTCAAGTCATTCTTTCGCCCCATTTTCAAATTCACTTAAAAACTGTAACAAATAATTGCCGAAATTGGGTAAATACACTATTTAAATTAAACGGTAGTTACAATGACACGTAAAGAAAGAGAAACACACCCGCATCGCACGACAACCAAACGACAACTGACGAACAAACACGCTTCGTTCGACTAAAGAATTATGCAAAAAAATGGTTCATGGCATGCCGAAGCGTGTCGCAGCCATTATGGCAGCTAAGGTGGGTCAAACTAAGTACTAAACTATTGCTAAATAATGACCATGTATTCTTGTGTAGAAATAAATAACTTTTCAACGTTTAAAATTGGTTTAATTTAACATTTTATACCAAAAAATGAAATTTTAAAAAAATTCCTAATAATTTGGCCAGTACTGTATATATATATATATATACACGTGTATATATATATATATATGTATATATATATATATATATATATATATATATATATATATCGGGGATAGGGAATCTATATAAAATGGAATCGATAAACTGATAAAACAAAAAAATTTAAAACTGAAATAGATAAAACTGAAATCGATATTTTGGCTCCATGCGACTTTTTTTTGTTTCCGAAGCTCAAACAAACATTGAAAGGACACCGATTCGATAATGCTCAGACCATTAAAAGAAATCTGACGAAGCAGCTTTTGGCTTTGGCCATTCCAAAAAGTGCTTTCGAAAAATTTTTCAACAGTGGCAGGATCGTTGGGCAAAGTGTGTGGCTTTAGAAGGATCGTACTTTGAGGGAGATTAAGCCCCAAATCCTGTAAGTACCATATTCTGTCTATAATCACATCAGTCCGGATACTTTCTGAAAAAAACCTTTGTATATCAGTTCCATATCCCCTGATAGGGATATATATATATATATGCCAAATCGTGCGTATTCATGCGTGATACTTTCCCTCCCCGCCAGAGGTGGGTACGGAAAAAAGTTGAAAAAATATCTTGACCCTAGAAAAGTAGCCAAGGAAATTTTACATGGAAGAGGAGAATATATAAGCTAACTTTCCATGTCCACACCCATGTACGGGCAAAGCCACGCAGGCAAAATGACGAAATGTTTCTAAAGGAAATGGGTTGAAATAGGAACTGAGAACAGAAATCAGATTTTGCATACCATGCCCTCACCAGTCACGTGCATCCAGCCACCCGAGAGAGAGAGAGAGAGAGAGAGAGAGAGAGAGAGAGAGAGAGAGAGAGAGAGAGAGAGAGAGAGAGAGAGAGAGAGAGAGAGAGATGAAGCCACTTGGGCCTAAATGTTTATCATTAAGAAGGAAGGAGTTTCACGATAAGACATTTTGAACCAACCGTACAGTACAGTATGTAACAAAGATCTACCAAATGCTTCGGTTCTGCTTTTTTATGCAAGAAGGAGGGGCCAAGGGAGAATGCCCCCCCCCCCAATATAGATTACATTGTCATTTGTGATGCTGGAATCAATAATGCGTCAAATGCATTGAAAATTTTATTAAAAATAACCAATCAGGAGAATCAGAAACATTACAGCGCTCAGGCCAACAAATTCGTTGAATGATTATAATTATTTATTATTACCAGCCTCATCGGGATTTGAATCCCCGACCTCAATGTCTTCCCTTCGCTTACACGAGGAAACAGTTACCCAGCGAGTCACGGACTCTGGCGAACAATCTTTCAGTTGAGAGTTGTCAAAGTTTAATTGATAACACTGGGCAACACGTATTTTATTGAATGATATCTGACACTTGATTCTAGGTAATTTGGGTGCGCTGAATACGAATTTCAACTCGGTTTGGCTCTATCAGGTCCTGATTCTTGTCGACAGCCTATGTGCCATTTTCTAGATTTTTCAAATTAGGACTAAAAAATTAAGTCATGTGTTAAATTTTTTTTTCAAGTTTCATGAATACAAGCAGTTCAAACTACAGTAAAATTACATTATAACGATAGAAATGACTTAAAATAAAAAAACAAACAGATATGAAGCTTTCACTGTGGCAAAAATTTTCTTTTGTAAGACTTTCTAGCGTATTTGCTTGTTGATGGCAGGTCTCTTTTCAAGCACCAGCAGTAATCAGCCATCATGTGGGAATCCCAGCGGCCTTGGTACCGTTCCTCCATAATTTTGATATCTTGGTGGAATCTCTCCCCTTGTTCGTCACTTACATCACCTAAATTACTTGGAAATTGGTCAAGATGGCTATTCAAAAAATGCATTTTTATGCTCATATTGCAACCTAACTCTTTGTAGTCCCTTAAAAGTTTTTTTACGATTTCTTCTTAGTTATCTGCCCTATAATTGCCCTAAAAAGTTTTCTATCAAGTCCACGAATGAGAACCAGCCATTTTTTTCGCGTTCATTCATGACATTAGGAAAATTGCTGTCTTTAATCATTGTTCTTATTTGTGGACCGTCGAAAATTCCCGCCTTGATTTTTTCATAACTTAAACTTGGAAATTTTGAAGTTATGTATTTGAAACACTCGCCGTTCGTATCTAAAGCTTTTACATATTGTTTAATGAGGCCTAGTTTTATATGCAGAGGAGGAAATATGATTTTATCTCTGCTCACTAAAGGTGGATTAATTACGTTTTTTTCTCCGACAGTAAGTGATGTTCGTGCTGGCCAGATTTGTTTGAAATAATGTTCTTCCTTGGCTCTGCTGTCCCATAAGCAAAGGAAGCAGGGATATTTAGTATACCCTCCTTGTTGTCCTAGCAGAAAATTAACCATTTTTAAGTCAACACATATGATCCACTCGTGCTCCCTATATTTGATAAGATTTAAAACCTTTTCTATATGTTCATACTTTTCTTTTAATTTTGTTGAGTGCCCAATCGGTATCGAGCCGTATAGATTGCCATTATGCAACAACACACTTAAGACTTCTTTTCGAACTGTCTAAAAACAAGCGCCAATCATTTGCATCGTAAGACTCAACCCCCATCTTCTTTAACAAACCAACTATGTCGCAGCAATATACTAAACTATCCTCTGTTCTAAAATATTTAACAAGTTGTTCTTCTCTTTTTCTGTAAAATGAAATGTATGTGTTTGAAGTAAGCAAGTTTTTCTCTAAGTCTTGAAGCTAAAATTTCCGCAGCCTTTTTTGGCAAATTTAGATCCCTTACAAGATCATTCAACTCGGCCTGGTTAAACTTTTGCGGATCGTTTTGACTTTCAAATACGCTGGGGTCAAAATCGGTGTCTGACTCCTCAAAGTGCATAACAATATTTTCAGGAACATCTTCAACTAATTCTTGAGTTGGCAGACCCTTAAATTTTGGAATGGGGATCTCATTTGAATGTAGCACAGGTCGTATCGTGGTGTCGAAATTTGGGTACTCTATACAATGTTTATTTTTCTTAGTGAAGCCCGAAGTCTTGACAAAGCAAAGGTAGCAATCGGTCTCGTGGTTAGTAGGCTCTCGCCACACCTGATATGGAAAAAAAATTGTAAAGCGTTAACAAAAGCGACGAGACTTGTTTTTATGAATTTTATCAAAAGTTATCACCCAAACATTTAACATTTCTATGTGTTTCAACCTTATGCAATATTTGAGATTCTTATAAACATTTTCTGTAAATTTTTGTTTATGTACCTAAGTTACAGTATACTAGTGATTAAATTACGTAGTTTTATGAAATCATAAACTTACCATCGGAACTCCAAAAGGTATTTTTGAATCCGAACCCTTCGTCCAATGTCGCAGTCTTTCAATGCATATAGTGCAGGCTTTATGTGGAGCCCACGATTTATCTTGGTCCCCCAGTTTTATGCCAAAATAAGCTAAGTAAGCTCTTTTTACGAAGTCAGTTATATTTGCTCGTTGATGTGGAAGTGTAAAATTTCCACATATATAACAGAAGGAATCAGGGTTGTTTTTGCATTTGAACTTTCTAGTGCTTGATGACTATTGCTTGATTGTTCTGCCAATTTGTAAAGGTATTTAAAGCCCTTAATTCATATAAATTTAAGAAAATCTGAAATATAAACACAAAAATTAGTTTAAATAGGTACTTATTATGAAATAGGTACTTACAATCTATGAAATTAAACTAGAAACACGGATGAGTAGGTACAATATAAATTACGTCTAATTAAATCAACTATATTAAATCACGATGACAAAATTACTCACTAAATCATATGCCAATTCAAAATTATGTTAATGCCCAAACTTAATTAACTAACTCAACTAACTGACTGACTGACTGACTGACTGATTGAATTGACTGATTAACTCTGGAAACGAGTCGCTTTTATATATTTTAGTTGTCCCTCTAGAATGCTCTACAGAGAACAGGAACGCTCGAGAAAATTTTAGAATTCTATATTTTTAGCTTAATTTACTAATATTAAAATGGGTTAAAAATGACAAAATTAAAAATTTTTAGGGTGTTACATATAAAAATATACATAATACAACAATACCATAACAATAGGTACAAATACCTAGATAAAAACCTAGTTGCATAATGTGTAACTGCAAAAAGACTTAGCGAGTATTGAGAAAAAAACCTTTTTTATGAATACGACGAAAGAGGAGGGGTGTTGAGCAAAATCAGGACCTGATAGAGCAAAACCGAGTAAAAATTCGTGCTCAGCACACCCAAATTACCTAGAACTAACTGTCAAATCTAATTCAATAGACAAACATTTGAAATTTGTTCCCCAGTGTAATTGTAAAACTTCTAAAGAACAACGCGACAAACCACTTCATTTTTAATAAATAGAATTCATTTCCAGTCGAAACGCGAAACGAAAGTGTAGAACACACTTCATTTTTAATAAATAGAATTCATTTCCAGTCGAAACGCGAAACGAAAGTGTAGAACATGTTTAAATTTAAGGAGGAAGGCTTCAAAGGTGATGTAAGATTATAACTACAGTATTTATATCATTATATTGGAATAGCGATGATGATGATGATGATGATGCTAAAAAGATTCGTACTGCAATATATAATTTGTGTAAAATCTAATATGGCAATCAGAGATCATATATTTAATAGTGAATGCAGAAACCAAGTGTTTCTTAAATAACCAAATTACACGGTCAACCATACCAAATAGTTGATTCAACCATGCAAAGACTACGAGACCGTCACTATAATTATTATTATTATTATTGATGGTAACGGATTTAATGACTGAATTATACCCTTGAATTCGTTGTCAAATAAAATGGTTGTTTCTACAAAGCTTTTTTTTCTGTATGAACTATGAAAAACAAACTTCTCCCCCGACCCTACTATCCGAGGTCCATCGTGACCATGTCGCAATACAGCTTCCCGTTATATCAGCGAAGTTAACCCGTTAACTGCGCGAGCGCCCAGTTACGAATCGAACCAAAAACACGGGCTATGCAAAGAGTGATATTACGGGTTGCGCAAGAAACGGGTTAAAGAACATTGGGTCTAGGTTATAGTTGGATGGGTGTGACTGTCTTCTGCGTCCAAGTGATGTGGCGACCCATGGTTCGGATCCCGCGTAAAGCTGTGGGTCCCCTTCGTCATATGATCTCTGTCGTTACGAAAAAGGTTAAAGAACCCTCAAAAATCCCATTCACTCACTCTCTGTTTACACAGAAAGAAATGCAGAATCCAAACGAAAATAAATATTTTTACCCAAAGATACTTTGAGATTCCTATCCGATAATCTTAAATAATTTTGAAATTGTCGTATGAATATTTTTAAAAGAGCATTCTCAATTTTAGTAAAAGAATTTTTACCTAAATGTCAATAAACATTAAAAAAGATTTAGTTAAAACATTTTCTTAGTATTTCCTTTATGCTGAAAAACATTTTTTAACCGAAATATATTATCAGCTTTAATGATGAATACTTCACTCTCGGTGAATTCTTTTATGCTAAAATATCATAATTTTTAATGTGATATGTAAACAAGTTTCTTTGCAGATATTTCCTTTAAAAAAACAAAAAAATTTTGTGTGTGTGTGTGTGCGCGCGCGTGTGTGTGCGTGTGTTTCTTTTCAATTTTATATTTGTTTCAATGTTTCACTTCCAGCTAAACTGCACAACAGGTACAGAGACAGCTTTATTCCAAGTACAATTCATTTTTCCCCCCCAAGACGTTATATCACGTTTTGCTTTGGAAAACAAATTGTTAACTTATCTCAGCCAGTGCGGAAGTTTTACATCTGCGAACGTTTTACGTTGTCAACCAAAAGCTCACTAAAGTTTAAATAATGATTATAAACTTTATGGGTACAAGAATTAGTTTGTGACTATTGACATACAGAGATCAGTCAATAACCCCACTCCCCCCTCACAAAAATGCAAATTACTGTTGAATAAAATCTATTCATATATTTAATCACATTAAGTATAGTTACTATAATCACAAATAAAATTATTTTCAGTGCCTACAAAGTATTATAGATTCAAGATCAACATTCTCCATTTTTCAGAAATGAAAATTGCACGGGAATATACTTAAAAAGTTTAAAATTATCCGCGTTTATTATAATAGCAAATATGGACTAAAAAAATACAATTTTATTTATTTACGAAACATGATTTAGATGGAATCTGCGTCCAGATGATGTAGCGACCCCTGGTTCGGTTCCCACGTAAAGCCGTAGGTTCCCTCCGTTACAAGACTTTTGTTGTTACGGAGGTGGTTCAGCCTCACAACGCTCTGTACGGGCTACGTAGTCCCGGTTTTACTGTGGATTACGTTAGGCGTTCAGCAGAGCCATACTACAGTATAGCTCTTAAGTTTCATCCTAAAGGTTAAGTCCCCATAGTCTTTGTATCAGAAAGTATGAATTAATTTCTGTTCGTTTAACACTTGTACTTGTACGCGGCGGCTGCAGTTAGATTACGTTACGTTACGTTAGTGCCAAATGAACACTGAAGGGGTTAAAGTTGCGTACGCACTGATCTCTTGAATTTTGACAGTCGCAGTGACACTGAAATAACCTGACACCTTATCTAAAACAAACGGAAATGGTTGGGGTGCGTTGAGAATAAAGTTCTCTTTAGCAGCTGTTATGCACTTTACTGAAACCGAAACAATGAAACGAATATAAATAACTCTTACACTATAATTTTTTCAAAGAAATTTCAGTATACAGTATATTGTACAGGGTGGCCCATAAGTCTCAATCGGTTATAATTAAAGCTAAAATACAAACAAATCAAACAAAGTAAAAAGTTTATAATAAGTTTAGAAATATTTACTGCTTATTCAAAGCGCAAAATATGAGAATCTCGACAAATATTCTTTCCTTAGTAATCGATTACATCAGCGTGAACTCCACTTGATAGATTTTCGCTTTAATTATAACCAGGGATGGAAGAACTGATAAATTTGTCAGTCCAGTTTTCGATTTCAGTTGACGTTTGCAAAAATATCGATTTCAGTTTTTAATTTTTTTTTCGATTTGAGTTTATTTTTCGATTCAAGTTTTATATTTTTCGGTTCGATTCAATTTAAATTTCGATTCCAGTTTTTTTTTTCAAATTTCTTTAAGAATTTCTTTGTACTATTTATATTTGGGGGGGTGGGGGGGGGGTTACCTATTGACAAATTCAGATTTAATTTTATATTTGTATTTCCATGGAGATTAGAGGAACATTCTGAAGAATAAACATTTGGAAAAATACCAAGGAGATTAGAGTAACATTCCAAAGGATTAACATTTGAGTTGAAGTTTGGTCATTCCCACGGATTATCTCACTCACTATGTAGATATAGATAATATAGCTAAATTATCGAACTGAAAAATTTAATGGTAAGAAAAAACTGAAGGCGTCCTTACCAAGTGATTAAACTTAGGTCAACGAAAGGAGCACAGTCCTTATTGAAAAGTATTTTGATATGGGAAAAAATTTTCCTCCCTAAGTCTTTTTCTTTCATTTTTAAAACCAGTCTCTAGTACTTTCAGCTGCGTTATTTTCTACATCGAATTAAAGGATAAATGGATATTTTAAATCCACACAAATGTTAAGTCGCATAAAAAGGAAAATAATTCACGTTACTTATATTTTTTTGCAATCCAACTGCTTCTCAAAACTGCAACTCAAAACTGTTATTTTTAATCTATTCGAATTCAGATTTCAGTTTTTGGTTGTTTTTCAATTTCAGTTCCAATTCCGATTTTAGTTGTCAGAATTTTTTTCAGTTCGCGTTTTTCTCGATTTCAGTTCATAAAATAATATCGGTTTTATCAGTTTATCGATTTCAGTTCGATTCAGTTTCCCATCTCTGATTATAACCGATTGGGAATTATGGGCCACCCTATATATTAAGGTAAAATAATTATATTTTAAACATAAAAGAATTTCTATTTATATGAGAATGAAGTATTCGTCAAGAAGCTGGTAATATATTACAATTAAAATATTTGTATCTTTAAGGAAAAAGAAATGGACATTTAAGTTAATTTAATATCGAATTCAAAAAATAAAAAAAACTTTTGTTGGAATAAATCTTCGGATCAATGAAAGAAAGCCATCCCCAGCCTTCTTTAGTTAGCTTTATAAGGCTAACTAACGAAAATATAACCGACCTAACCTAACCAATCGTCAAGGGCGTACAGCTGACCTAATGATTGGTTAGGTTAGGGCGTGATATTTTCGTTAGTTAGCCTTATAAAGCTAACTAAAGAAGGTTAGGGGTGGCTTTCTTTCATTGATCCAAATCTTCTTCCATACTCGTCTATATAATATATATATATATAAAATTTATTTTATTTATTTATTTATTGATATTTTTAGTTGAAATCCATATTCTGAAAGAGAAAATATCGTTCCAAAAATATTCATACTATTTCCAAAATATTTATGTTTGTTGAATATATGAATCTGGAAATATTTCAAGACAAAATGTATTTTCTTTCGCTTTAAATATGCATTTATTTGAGTGACGCTGATACAAACTAGATTCTAATATTTTAAACAAGACTTCAACTAATCTTTATTATTGATACTTTTTAGTCCAGGGTCATCCAAAATAACGATGACTTACTCTTCAAGCCTAGATTATTAGTTCAGGTAGGCTTTTTCAGTCTTCACTGATACAGGGTAACCTAAACAATGTGGTTTTCAAAGCCCCACTCTACAGAGTGGCTACAAAGTCCCTTTGCAGTGAAATAGCATATCTGTATGTTGCCCTCGTTTTTCCTGCAAACGAACTTTGTGGCCACCCTGTACCAAATACTTGTCAATTGTTAAACCCATAATTTTACATTTGTTTTACTGATAATATAATTAGAACCGATATAAAGCGAGATGAGAAAAGATACTATATTTTTGAAGTTTCTGTATGGGTAATAAATTTCACCTAAATTCATTATATTAAGAGTTAATTTTATAGTTTTCCCCAAAAAAATTTAATTTTTTTTCTCTTATACAGGGTGCCCCCATAAGTCCCTTTACCCCTGACCATATATATATTAGTGGTGGACCGGATGTCAGTTTTTCAACATCTGCGGATTTTTTATTTCAATATCCGCGGATATCCGGATGCGGATACTTAGTTAATCTATCAATATAATATAGAATAATGAATATATGACAATTTTTCAAATTTAGTGATATTACTATTATGGCGGGTAATGCATGAGAATTAAAATTAATATTAATGTTTTCATTATGATAAAAATAATAACTTTCTCAAGAGTTTCACCCACAGATAATTCAATGAAACGAGTTTCATTCAATTTTCTGTGTTACCACGTATTTATATTTTGAGGTTTATATGTTTGTTTGTTCATTAATAATTAATACTTTACATGAAATCTGCATGACTGGACCTTATAAGCTACTTTATAAGCTAATTTATAAGCTAATTTAATTGTAAATTGCATAATTTATTAGAGGTAATATCCGCAGTCAGAAGTGCGGATACGGATGTTCAAAATGACGCGGATATACACATATGCAGATGCGGATATCCGGTCCACCATTAATATATATATATAACATTGGGGTACAGGGACTTATGGGACATCCTGTACAAACGAAATATAAGACACAAATTTATACTTTGAAATATTCGTTAAAAATGTTTTTTAATACATACATACATATATAAATGTATTTTAATCCTTTACCGCCGAAAGATACGAAATGGTAACGCTTCAAATATCCTCATTCATAACTTAACCCAACATAATTCCAGCGGGAAAGGGTTAAAACAAAGAATTTATTTTAAACTTTCTCTAAATGGATTCGTGTAACTTTTTCAGAAATATAGAGGATGTTGATTTTGAATCTACAGGGTGTTCCATAAGTCACTTTAACCCTGAACCTTTTCCTACTTGAACAGGGTGAGTGTAAAGAGGATAAAGGGACTTTTGGGACACACACTGCGTTAATTGATGATAATTTTAACTGGAGATATAACCATACGTAATATACTTTCTCTTATATATATATATATATATATATTAGTGATGTAGGTCACATCCGCATCCGCATCCGCGGAACATCCGCACAATTTCTCGAATCCGCATCCGCATCTGCATCCGCACTTTGGACTGCGGATGTGGACCGTTGAGATAAAACGTCATTAATAAGCGGAAATTATCAAATTCTACTATATTAATAGAACTAGTTCATTGTGCGCAAAAGTGATGCAAGCGACAAGACGAGAGGCTGTTCTTGTATGAAGTTACTCTCTTGCAACCTACTTAGATCCACGTTACAAAGCTAAGTTATTTTCACCTAGTACATTAGAACGAGTTAAATCATCACTTGGCAAAGCAGTTGAAGAGCTTCAATCTCTTGAATCTGTCGCTTCGCCACCCCCAAAAGAATAAAAGTTTCAGTGACAGAACCAACACCTTCAACAAGCAAATCTATCACAGAATCTCTCTCTCAGTTTCTTGAGTCAAGCAGCGATGACGAGACCTACGCGATGTCAAAAGATGTAGTAAAAATGATCGAGAGCTATCACCAAGAAAAACGCCTGGCTGCATGTGACAATCCTATTAGTTGGTGGAAAAATACGCAGAATATCTATCCATACTTGAGTAAACTTGCAAGGAAACATTTAGCACGTCCTCCAACAAGCATACCAAGCGAGAGATTATTTAGCAGTGCTGGATTAATATATGATGAAAAGAGAAACAGACTGGCAGCAGAAAAGGCAGAAAAATTAATGTTCCTTAAGCATAACCTTCCTATAATTAAGTTTGAATATTAAACGATGAACATCTTAGTTTACTTTATTTTAATTACTCATTTTAAATATGCCTAATAAAACTTTAAACTTAATATAAATAGTTATCAAGCTAATTAAAGATCTCTTTCTATAAGGGTGGAGGTTGGGGAAAGAGGTCGGATAACACAATTATGGTTTCTAATTGTGGCTGAAACTCAACAAAATATAACGAATTTATTTGCAGACGAATTCACTAATTGATTTCTATATTAGTTAGATGCTTGCTATTATTTTATATGTTCAGGGAAAAGTACAGCAATTATTGTACATTAATCAATTATACTACATTATAGCTACAGCTCTCTCTATATAATAACTTATCATATACGTTAAACAACAAATCTCGAATATATCCTAAAAAATAACGAAAATGTAGACATCCGCATCCGCAGATGTTGAAATCAAACATCCTCATCCGCATCCGCGGATGTGAAAAAAATGACATCCGCTACATCACTAATATATATATATATATATATATATATATATATTATATATATATATATATATATATACTGGTCAAAAAAAAAACGCAATTAACTTGCATATGGCGTAAAATTTAAGTTGTTAGTGGTATTATCACAGTTTCAAGATTATGGTTAAATGTTTGTTCAAATCTTTTAAGCCACTTAGTGCATGTTTTTAAACCTGACTAATCCCGGCTAAGACGCCATTTTGTTACAAACAATAAACAGAGATTAAATTGAATGTATTCTTTATGAAGGCATGCATTTTTTCTTTGACTTCACAGAATACACACTGCCCGTTGAGAAAACCAACTTTTTCCCGCGATTGAGGCATGCCACGACTCTCAGAGGTCAACAGAGGTCGTGCCTTGGGCATGTTGGATGCAGGCATGTCTGCTGTCCAAGTTGCACAACGAATGCATGTGCATCCCAGCACAATCTCTAGGCTTGTTAGACGGTACAATGCCACAGGAAGTGTTCAGGACCTGCCAAGACATGGGCGACCTCGTGTGACGACCCAACGCCAGGATCGCCACATTGTACTGCAGCACCTGCGTCATCGGCAGCGGAATGCTCGTCAGACAGCCAGAGAGACACCTGGTATCCACAACACAGAATTAGTGACCAGACCGTCAGAAACCGACTCCGTAATGCAGGACTCCGATCCCGCAGGACTTACAGAGGTCCTTTTCTCACTGATGCAAGAAGGCAACGACGCCTGCAATGGGCCTATCAGCACCGTGACCTATCGTGGGCCTATCAGCTCTGACTGCCCAGCGCTACAGGGATGAGATTCTTCACCCACATGTTCTTCCATTCACGAGGCAACATCCAGAATTGGTGCTCCTGCAACAGGACAATGCCAGACCTCATGCAGCCAGGATAGTGAAGGCGTACCTGCAGGGACAACAGGTGCAGACCTTACCATGGCCAGCCTTCAGCCCAGACATGTCACCGATAGAGCACGCATGGGATGAACTTGAACGGCGAGTTCGCAGACGTCAGCATCAGCCGCAGAACATCAGGGAACTGACCAATGCAATTATTGAAGAGTGGAGGGCCATCCCTGTTGCTTTCCTGCAGAGACTGTTGAGGTCGATGAGGGCCAGACTCCAAGCCTGCATTGTGGCTAGGGGTGGCCATACGCGTTATTGACTGTTTGTTATGTTAAAGAATCATTTACTATATACTGAGTCCTCATGTTTATTAATAAATCTCAAAAATTGCGTTTCTTTTTTTGACCAGTATATATATATATATTTATTATAAAACGCCTTACAAGTTAATAAATAGCTCCCTAAATCATAAGGCGGATGCGACAATTCATCATTTTCCTCGTATTACTTAATTCTCCCCCTTACTCATCCCGACGGCCAGGCCGCGAGAGCTGCCACGGGCACCGGGGAAGGATTGGTATATGGGCCCCCTTGTTTACTCAGTATTTTATTATGAATGTTTTTTATGTACATAAAAGCAAACTGATTATATGTCCAAGTCACTATTCAAAACAAAGTATGAATAAACAACTCAGAAGAAAATGACCATTTTATTTTTCGAATCAATTATATTAATTCTATCACCATACAATTTACAAATGCAGTACCAGTCCATGCAGGCAACACAATTGTTTACTGCAAGATTTTCATAATTAGAAGTGTACTTTCTTTGTTTTCTCTCAAGCAGTGGGGTAAATGATTCTGATGAAATTTGAAGTACGGGGTAACTGGCTTTCAATTACAATGGTTCCCAGATCTGTCAGTCGGTCTTGGGCATTGGTGGACCGCAGATAATATTTTATCCGTTTCAGTTTGACTATGATAATCTCTATAAAATGTATGTTCATTAATTATATTTCCTCTCTCTTATTTAATCTACAGATCTACAGAAGGTAAGGCTAACAAAGACCCTAAGATCCACTCTAAGGTTAGCCCGAGAGAAAGAAGAGAATAGGGGTTAAAAGAAGAGAATATAGAGTTAAAAGAAGAGAATAAGGAGTTAAGTAAGTAGCAAAACCTATCATTCGTGGGTTAACATTCATTCAGAAAAAGAGAAAAAAGACTCACCATCATCATCCGCCGGCCACTGCCGACAAGTCGGAAAAATAGTCGAAGAGAATAGGAAAAGTGTGAAAGATGAAAAGAAGTAAAATAAGAACGCTTACAAACCATGCAAACAATCTTAACTCAAACATTGTCATACCATGCAAACTACAGACATGCAAGTAAAGAGAGGAGAAAAAAGAAAAAAAAAGTAGGAAGAGTATAACAAAAAGTGGGTTAGTTTACGCTACGAGCTACATCTAAGATCGTGTTAGTCTAATTTTTTTTTTTTAATAATTTTATTGCTGGCAAATCACAAGCTGGCATGAATCGTCAACAGACTCATCCTCGACCATTACCCCGAGAGCTCCTGTTACTAATTATTTTAAACGTTAATATTTTTAAAATGCCTAGCGAAACGGTTTTTAAACATATTAACGCTGGTAGAGTTCATGACGGACGCGGGAAGATTATTCCATTTATCAATTACTTTAAACGTAAAAACGTTTTTAACGATGTTAGTAGTGAAACGTCTGCCACGTAATTTAAATCCGTTATTATGAGTACTGTTATTATCGAAAGTGAACAGTTTGTCAAAATTTACGTTATCGATTTTATTAATGATTTTGAAAACTTCA
This sequence comes from Bathynomus jamesi, assembly GCA_023014485.1. NCBI lineage: Eukaryota > Metazoa > Arthropoda > Malacostraca > Isopoda > Cirolanidae > Bathynomus > Bathynomus jamesi. The sequence continues at coordinate 42,323 of JAJOZX010006197.1, forward strand.
ATAAGCTTCCCCCTTAATCTCCTAGTTTCGAGTGAATGCAAGTCTAACTCTTTAATCTTATCTTCGTAAGACTTGTTGCGTAATGACGGAATTAGTTTCGTGGCGCGACGCTGAACCCTTTCCAACCTATCAATATCCTCACACAAATACGGGCACCAAAACTGAACGGCATATTCTAAATGAGGCCTGAATATGGACTTGTAAAGGGGCAATATATTATTCTTCGATTTAAATTCGAAATTACGCGCTATGAAGCCTAACATCCTATTAGCTTTTGCGCAAGACTCCAGGCACTGGTTCCTAACTTTTAAATCCTTAGATACGCGTACGCCTAAATCTACTTCCTCGTCAACGGCTCGCTAGCTGTCTATCGTCCATCGTATACGTGTAATTATTGTTACGAGAACCTATATGCAATACTTTACATCTACCCTACATCTATGATGTTAATGTAGATTACGAATAGCAATGGGCCTAACACTGAACCCTGAGGGACACCGCTACCTACATCCAACCACCCCGATTCACTACCATTAACAACGACCCTCTGTTTCCTAGTACGAAGCCATTCCTCTAACCAGTTAGCTACCTGACCGCGTATACCGTGCGCTTTAACCTTCGCAATTAATCTTCTATGCGGAACTGTATCGAAAGCCTTTTTAAAATCTAAATAAATAACGTCAGCCGCTCTATGCCTATCGTATTCGTGCACTATTTCGTTATAAAATTCTAACAAATTAGTTAAACAAGATCTGTGGCGTCGAAACCCATGCTGACTACTATTAATCAAATCGCGACTTTCTAAGTGATCGATGATACGATCCCTAACTACGGATTCCAAAAGTTTACCGACAATTGACGATAAACTAATAGACCTATAATTGGTAGCTACTGTGCGGTCGCCTTTTTTAAAAATGGGCGTAACGTTAGCCAATTTGAAGTCTTCAGGAATAATCCCCGCTTCCAATGATTGATTAAAAATCTTCGTTAAGGGGCCTACGATAACGTCTTTCAAATCTTTCAAATGTCTAGGATAAAGCGCGTCAGGGCCTGGAGCCTTGCTAACTTTTAGCTTATCGATATAATGCGCAATCTCACCCTCGTAAACAGTTATTTCATTCAAAATAGTCTCGCTACTAATTTTTAGATTTTATCCCCCCTCCTTCCGGGCCCCCTAGAGGTCCGGGCCCCGGGGATTTATCCCGGCTTTTCCGCCCTCTCGGCGGCCCTGGCCAGGGCCTGCCCACGGCTTACGTATGCATATATAACCCATGCACCATACACATGTTCAGAGTTTTTGGAACCAGGACGATTGGCTGTCTGAGAATGGCTCACTATGAGGTCTCGTATTAATGGTTGTCTGGCAGAGTCGGGAGTGGCCTGGTAGACAGTAATGGTTAAAGGATACAAGTGCTAAGAAATTAGATTAAGGTTCAGGCTCAACCACATAACTCAGTGAATCGCATTAAACGTTATAAGCTTCGACTCGTATCATTTCTAATCATCCCTCGAAGCATAATGTTTTAACAATAGGGACTAAGGAACCACCCGTTAGTGACAATCTAATAGTTTTCAGGAACGATCCCCAACAACCGAAAGACCGAACCCATGGCAAGGAGATACGAAAACCACCATCTCCACTATATTAACTGGTGTCAGAAGTACTTTTGGCCCCGGGGTAGATTTTGTATCCGTGCGGCGATTGTCCTGATACAAGAGACTACCTCGATGTATGACACCACCACAAGCCGCACTTGACCAACAGCTTTACTTTATATCAATCAACTGGTGTCAGGTGTACGTTCGGACCCGGTGGGGGAGGGGATTTTTGGCTAACTCGACATTCGTTGTTCTCCAAGTGAGCCAAAATGATGATCTGTCTACGTTTTGGCCCTGGGGAGATTTCGAGTCAACAGGGCATTTCATCACACACATTCAGGGCTCGCCATCATATATCCCTCTGCCTATTATCATCATCGGAATCCCAGAGGGATTGGGCTGACTCGCACTCATTTTTCCTCCACCAAAAACTACTGTAGCACGCCTTAGTTTCTGCAGTACCAGCGTGACATCACATCCGGTCACCAGTGCATTTCTGTGAGGGGGAGGGGGGTTATTGACTGATCTCTGTATGTCAATCGTCACAAACTTTAATTCATTCTTATACCAATGAAGATTATACTCACTATTTGAACTTTAGTGAGCGTTTGGTTGGCAACGTAAAACGTTGGCAGATGTAAAACTTCCGCACTGACTGAGATAAGTTAATCTTTTTTCCAAAGCAAACCGTGATAACATCTTGGGGAAAATAGAAAGGAATGGATTGTACTTGGAATAAAGCTGTCTATGTACCTGTTGTGCAGTTTAGCTGGAAGTGAAGCACTGAAACAAATATAAAATTGAAACGAACACGCGCACACAGAACATTCGGTGATTACAACAATATCCAGAGTGGCACCCAAGGCAATCTCATGCCTAAGACACTGGTAAGGCTGGTGCAGCTACAGGGAAACCTCGAGCTCGAACACTTCTTATGAAAAAATTATAGGGCTATGGGGGTTGATTGCCTGGGACCCTCATCCGTTGGAAATTTCCAGCAGACTTCAGTGGAGAGTTAACGACAAAAGCCCTACGTTTTTTCGTTAGAGAGTTATGTATATGTAGGTCTTCAAATGACCTCTTTGTCTATTTGCCTTCTGTATTTGCGCTGCCTAATGAAATTGCCTCACATTATTTCGTTGGGCCTCGCTTCTGTTTCGATGTAGGGCGCGACGACCTTTTTCGATGTAGGGCCGTGGTACGATGGAGTTACACAATGAGTTGACTCGATGTAACTAATATAGGCAGTCACTATTTAAACACCTGAAGGAACAGGCCTATCCTTCTTATAGTTATTAAGTTTTATATCAAGAGGACCTCACTCAGAAATTATAGGAAGACAAAGCACATCTTCCTCGCTTAAAGCATCGCTGTAACATAAGCAGCTCCGAGCGAGCCGCTATAATATCGTTAGGAATCTGCTGATTCTTCAAAGTTCGTTGACTCGTCTCTCGATGTAATTTTCATGAGTTGGCAGTGGAAAATTTTGAACACGAAATAATGAATTTGGTTTTCTTGTTGTTATGCAGGCCCGATGCCTACATATGGATTCTATGTATGTATGGCAATTATTTCACTCCCAATTTATATTTAATTATGAAGTAAAGGTACCACATACGATACCATGTTGTAAGCGTGTATAGTTTTCCCATACCTCCCTCAGCATTAAGTTTACTCACAGAAAACAATCGCAATACAGTTTTTAATTTCCCGCAACTTTCTTTAATAATACCACTCACCCCATTGCGCATCCTCATTAACCTTATTCACATTCATTCAATTTCCGCTTCTGATCTTGAGTCCACTGATCCTTCTTTATTGGTAGCTCTTACCAACCCTATCGAATTTCAGTCGATTACATCAGTTACTACAGCCTCTCGCTTACCGTTAGACATAGAAGACCATCATATGAGTGACGACGACAAAGGTGCGCAAACAACGTAAAACACCGATAACTGCCAGTGTTGAAAACCATCAACACGGTTCAGATGTCATTGGTGCAAATAATTATGACGGTGCAAGCGCCTTGGGTACAAATAATCATGTACCTACTCATTCACCTACTTGCCAACCCGCAACCCGTTTTAGGCTAGATTCCTACTGGTACACCACACCCGCATTTCAAAATAATTCACCTCGATTAGGTGTTTCTACATCGGCCGGTTATCTTTTAGTCATGGATCCGGATATGCAGAGGCGAATAGGTTAAAGACGCTGTCCGAAGACTGCGGTCTTCAGTGGGGATTTAAACGATCACAGGACAGCTGCTAGAAAAGGTTTGCGGGATCTTCTGTTTCTTTCCAACATTTCTCCACCGACACAAAACGGGTGGTTCCTCCATCATCTAAGAACCGTGATAGCACTAGAATAAAACTTACTATCAAGTGCCTGGTGCCACCCGCTAGGCAAGCATAGAGTGATCTATTTTTAATTTTTAAGGACAAAATTGGAATGAGTATACCAGTCGTTGAGATGACGTGTATTGTAGGAATAGTAGGTCTGAAATTTCAGACAGGTTAATACTAATTGATACGAGGAAGCCAGGCGAGTCATTACCCACATTTGTTTTTAGAGTCATGCAGGATTTAACACAATTAAAGGCTGACGCCCCAACCATGTCACAACACACAAGTGTTGATTTTACCACTCACAAAATGCTATTAAATGCCTTACCTCCCTAAACTAATGAGATGCTTTGTATGCCAAGAGGAGGGCCTTACGGCCAAGGAGTGTCCCATATTAACGGAGATTAGATTGAGTTCATCAAGCAGAGGACAAAAGGAAGAAGCACAGTCGAGACGACTACCATGATAGATATGAGAAACGCTATGAAAGAAATAATTCTCGTGAGGGACGTTAAAGGAGCAGACCTGAGAATGACCGCTATACTAATCGGACTTACTCACCGGGTCGAAGAAGTGAAGACGGACGTGACCGCTATGAACCGCGGGACGATCGATATGATGTATCATGACCGAATGACCCACCAAGATATTATAGAGGCAGGGAATACGAACGAAATCGCGAACGATATTTTCATAGAAGTTATCGTGGTGTGAGCCCTTATTATTCACCACGTACTTGGTCCCACTGGTCGCCGGATGAATTTCGAACCTGGGTACATTAGCGGTTTCTAGGGTGGCCAAAGGGGACGTGGCCCCCGAAAGCTGATAAAGTTGAGGCTAACACCACTTTTGGCCCGCCACCCCCTCAATGGCCACGTAAAATAATTTTTCTTACCATCTCTCTTTTTCTTCCTGTTACCTACAAAACTGCTATATATATCTACCTGCTTTTTTCTATTTACCTGAAATCCGTACATTGGTCACTTGTGCTTGCGTGGATGTCTATGTCCCAATATTTTAAAACATTTCTTGTGAATCTAATGATTTTCAGCTTTTTTTTTTTTTGGATGGATCTAGCGACACTCGGTAATTTGACTTGGCAATTCTGACTTGAAATACTGTTGACTATTTTCAGTGTCCAGTCAGATTTATCCCTAATCGGCTTGCCTTTGTCACAACTCAAATCCCTTTTGTCTTGTTTGTTTGTTTGTTGTGCTACATCATGGCTTCCATTTTTATTCAGTGGCTATTCTTGCCATGGTCCGTAGGATAAAGAAGTAGGCATTAGGGAATAGAGGCAGGGGTAAGGAAAGGAGAGACTTTCAGTGATGGCGTGCGCTGCTGCCGACGAGGCGCTGTGCATAGTAACAATCAGCCCTGTGCTTAGCATTGGGAAACGATAGGAAGGTAAATAAATTTTTTTTATTTGTGAAGGATTTTTTGTGTAGAAATTTGGCCAAGCCCCTCAAATTTAGGATGTATGTATGCATGCATGCATTGCACCGCATTTCGTAAAACAATATCTCGGCTAATTAATGCAGCATTGCTTGTTTATATTTTATACGAGATAAATTTTACAATTAAACACGTGAACTAAATGAATGATGCAAACCCACATGTATAAAGAAAAAATTATTCGAAGCCTTTCGTGTATTCAGCAGTACACCTCGTCAGGGAATGGTCGCCGAAAGGCCTCGGAGTAATTTTCTTTTTCCTTGTAGGTTTGCATCATATATATATACCATCTCATAGTTGCGTTAGATTTGGCCCGCACCAAACGTGAGGGTGAGATATCCGCCAATGTCAGGGTACGAATGAAATTCCGACACACAAAAAGAACGGTGTCGTCAGTCACGCAGATACAACACTCACTAGACAGTATAGAAATCCAAATCCTCATCCATCACATCCTTCTTATGAATGGAGGACACGAAATTATTCCTCTCAGAGATCGCAGGAAGGAGGACGATACTCAAATAAAATGGTGACTTGATCCTAAGGATGACAGAGACAGGAATAGACATCCTAAACAGGATATGGGAAGTTTCAAAGTACAACCTGATTAAAAAACGAAGAGAGAGACAGACTTCGGAAGTAGACATTACAACCGATAGAACTTAATGGGGAAATTGGAGGAAGAAATGTGTACATCTGCAAATGAATAAAAAGTGAATAAATCTGATGAACTTATGAGTGCAACTATTGAGAAGAAAAGTGTAAATATCGTCCGCAAGAGTGATGTCACAAGTGATAATAAATAAATGTATAAAAGTCGCGATGACTGTGGAAACGAATGAGAAGGTAAGTGTAAAAATGAATGTGGAAACGAAAGGGGGAACAGTAACGATATTGAATGTGGAAGTGTATGTATGTATGTATGAAACACAACCTTGAATAAAAATGAAATAGTTGATTCTGAAAGAGAAAAATTATAGCCACAGTGTGACTGAGACATGGAGTGCGGAAGGCACCGGATATAACGTATCTGAGAATGATTCTGATAGTGTGTCAGCTGACGACAGCCGACATTTGCTTGCAGAGACGTACAACAGCGAAAATGAGTATAATACTCATTTGGAAGCAGATAAAAGTAAAAAAAAGTGTACTAGCGAGGTTAAATAAGTACAAAAAGTAACGGAAAAATGATATGGACATATCTGTGAGTAAGGTGAGTCGAGTTTCTGAAATCTCTTTACAAACCTTATATTATTGCATTATTTCTCTTTTAATATTTTGCTTAACTTATTGAGGAAAAAAAAGACTAACAGAGAGACTCAGACTCAAAGTACAGAAGTTCACCCATAAGTATCGCGGTAAATGAAGTAAGAGCCCAGCAAACTCCAATCATTTAATTAGTCCCATTGTTATGGGACAGATCGGCCCCAGAGATCCATTAATTTTAATAGACTCTGGCTCTGAAGTCCGTCTTTTCAGCATTTTCTAAATTGGCCTAATATGATGAATGAGATTGAAGCTTCAGATATAATTTGTACTGCGGTGAATGAACAAACGACACAAATGTACGGTAAATGAATTTAAAAGCTGGATTAAGGGGAAGACCATATAACATAACCGCGTATGTCACAACATTCTTGCCAGCCCGAATAAGTCTTATCCTGGGGGATGATTTTATGCAGAACATGAGGTCACGGTAACGGGAAAACGAGGTTATTTTAGGGTGTTCATGGTTCTCACTACATACCAGTAGCGAATGTGGTTTATCGCTAAGGAGATAGAATAGCGATGTGTAAGACAGGAAAGAGTCGTGGAGTGCGAGAAAAATTCTAAGAAAAAATCAAACCTGGTAGCAACATGCACGGAAGCCCCTAAAGTACACTTCCCAGTGGCACGATATCAAAACATCGTATTAATTACCTCCCCACGAAACTGTACTATCGTTAATAATACCGGTAATTACCAACCAGTAACATCTTCACCAGAGAAGCCTATGTGGACTTTGGGAAGGAAATATTATCTAATCTGGCTTGTAACGTTCGTGCAACTCTTTCATACAGATCCTCTACTGCACGACGTGCAGTAGAGCGATGAACGTCGATCTTAGTCTTAATGTTTGGCAAATATCACCTGCAGTTACTCGTGGATTTGCAGCAGTCATTCTTTCAATCTGTTTAGCGGTACGGTCTGACATTTTTGAGGTCGTCCGCACCTTGGTAGAGTTTTGATTGTTCCAAAGTAGTTCCATTTCTTTATAACTACAGCAACCGTCGTAAAAGGAATTCGAAGTTCTTCTATCTTTCTATATGAGACAGCTCTTTATCATGACGACCCATTGCTTACCAATGGCTTGTACAGTCATCGATCTTCCATGAAGATTCACAGAGAAAATTTTAGAATTCAGAATTGCCAACAGTCTCTAATCAATAAACAGCCAACAACTGATAAAAATTGTAAATTCTTCAAGCCTAAGGTGGGCACACAAAGTATTAAATAATTATAAATAAATAAATATATAAAACATTTGCATTTTAATTTATTATTTTTTCCTAAAATTCGCTGATGTTTTACATTATATGTTGGAGTTCAACTAATTTTTTTTACTTGTTAAAATTTCCCAAACGAATGACAAACTTTTCAGGACTATCCTATGCATGGTACAAAAGATAAGAACGAATATAATTAAAATATTTGCCGGTACGAATACTTGTTTCTGTTCTCGACATACACACACAGAAATATATATATATATATATATATATATATATATATATATATATATATATTACTGTAAAGAACGACGCTTGTGTAGAAGAGCTTTTCTACACAAGCGTCGTTCTTTACATTAATTAACCGTGTTGTTTGCAGTTAAAATGTATATATGTACGGCATGCGAGGTGCCCCCTCATGGCATTGGTTTCTGCTCGTATGTAGGAGAATTACGACTTCTGATTGATCGAGGTCCATGGTGTAGTCACTGTAGTGGATAGCATATCTGACCGGCAATCGGATGATCTCGGGTTCGATTCCCGAGTGGTACCTCATTTTTCATTTGTTCGTTCTCCCTCCTCATCTTGTGCGGAACGCTCTTCTACACAAGCGTCGTTCTTTACATTAATTATACTGTGTGTTGTTTGCAGTTAAAATGTGTGTGTGTATATATATATATATATATATATATGTGTGTGTGTGTGTGTGTGTGTGTGTGCGCGCGCGCGTGTGTACCAGGGAGTTTGTAGGGTGAGTTCGTTTCATGAAGCTAGATTTCATTACGCCTAAGTTGATTCCAAGTTGGGCGCCCCTATTTGAAATTCAATGAACGAAGCTCCGCCCAATTCCAGGTCACGAGTTTTGAAATGGAAATTATAAGAAATAAAACGACTCTTGAATATATTTCTTGATTCCAGATTTTGAATATTGAAATAAACGTACAAAGTGAAAGGCGTCGAAAAATCAATTCGGGTCCAGTTTACTACATTTAGTTTTTACGAATTTATAAATGGCCGACGCTCATGAGGAATGAACTGTCAAGTCCGCGCACTGTGCTTATTTGTTTTCGAGAGCTTTTGGGAGGAGATCTGGAGAGGGAGTGTTTGTAAGACCGATAGTACTTATAATTCACTTTTGAATTTGGTTTTACACACCTGAATTAATTAGCGAAAGAATATTATATATATATATATATATATATATATATATATATATATATATATATATATATATATATACATATACATATACACACACAAACAACACATATATATATATATATATATATATATATATATATATATATATATATATATATATATATCGGGTGGCCACAAAAAAACTATTTAATTGAAAGTTTAATAACTGCAACAATTCAAAACTTATGCGATTGAGATTTTGCACACATTAACAGATGCATATAATCTATAATTGCTGGAATTTTCAAATATGTAGGTTCTATAGTTTTGTTACAGTGAACAATTTAAAAGCATATGTCTAAAATAGCATGCCTGGTGTGCATCTGACACGTACGTGCGCTAGTGTAGGCTAAACCTAATGTAGCGTAGTATGACACGCGCGCTGGCGTAGGCTAAACCTAATGTGAATTTGCTTTCTTTTATTTTTCCGCTAAAACCCCGCCAGCATGACGTTAAGTAAAAGTGATAAAGCCATCATAGAAGCATGTGTCAAGGAAAAAGGTTGGAATGGAAATAGGATTGTCCGAGAATTCCCCGCAAAGAACTGGACTCGTCAAAGTTTTATAACTTAATAAGAAAGATAAAGGATACTGGATCAACAGCTAGAAAACCCGGCAGCGGCAGGCCCAAAAGTGTTTCAACAGAAGAAAATAAGGCTGCCGTGGAGGAACTGATTCAATCCCAGGAGAATACACCAGGAACTCATCGCTCCCAGAGACAGATTGCGTACGACCTTGGGATTTCTCGCTCCTCTGTACAAGGGATTGTAAAACGTTTGAAATTGAAGGCCTACAAGAGAATTCTAGTTTCTCGGCGTGATCAGAATGTAAGACAGCGTAGAAAGACCCGCTGTAAATCCCTATATGAACGCTACTCAGCTGAAGACGTGCAAAAAGTTGTGTTACAGACGAAAAGGATTTCACGTTGGAGGGGCCAAAAACAGGCAAAATGACAGGGTTTATGGTTCAAGGAAAAAGGACATTCCTCCCTCTAGACTTTATCATGAAACCTCACGATTCAGCAGAAAAGTAATGGTATCGGCGGGAATTTCATGGAAGGGGAAAACATGAATTCATTTTATTGCCACAAACGAAACTAAAGTTAACTCTGAGCGCTACATCAACCTGTTAGATAATGGGTTACTTCCTGATTGTCGTCAGCTGTATCCTGATGAGGCCTACATTTTCCAGCAAGATGGGGCACCCGCCCATACAAGCCGAGCGACCCAAAATCATCTAGAGCAAGAGACCCCTAATTTCATCAAAAAGGATGAATGGCCGCCTCAGTCTCCCGACTGTAATCCGATGGACTATTCAGTATGGGATTCCCTCATGGTGAATGTTTACGGCAGCCAGAAAGACAAATTCACCGAAGATGAACTTAAGGAGAAAATCAGTAGAGCATGGGAGGATATCACCTTAGATGAGGTTCGAAAGTGCATCTCCTCGTGGAAGAAGCGATTGAGGGCAGTTTACCAACAGGGAGGTGGTCACATTGACCATTTGTTTAAGTAAATTTTGTTAAGTTCAAATGCATTTTCTTCGGCATGCTATTTTTAGACATATGCTTTTAAATTGTTCACTGTAACAAAACTATAGAACCTACATATTTGAAAATTCCAGCAATTATAGATTATAACCATCTGTTAATGTGTGCCAATCGGCCATTTGCCGATTAATCGGTCATCGGCTTTTTTTTGCCGATTAATCGGTTTTCATACTCGGTCATCTTTGTTTATTACATTACAGAAATTGCATCCCTGGTTTAAGAATTTCAGTTATCCTAGACATGGAATGAACTTAAATAATATTTTGCTTGTTTTTTTAAATATTTTCTACCAATTTGCATTGTTTGGAGAATAATAGGCAGAGTATTATTGAATTAATTTACTCCATTATCACTCCATTTATTAAAACAAAAAAATTATTGTACCTTACTGAACAAAAGAATCCATTTAAGCTTTCGTGTTGCAAAACAAAAGTGGCCTTAACCTACTCTCTAACGATAAACAAAATTTGAGATGGAAACATTGCATAGGGTGCATTTGCAAATAATTTTGTTATTTTTATCTACTTTAAAGTATTTCCATGCAATGCTTGGAGCCATAAGGGCTTTATGTTATTTAAATTTGTAACAAAAATATAAAATTTCTTGGCAACTTTCATTAAAATGCTTAATTTAATCTGTAAAAGAAATTAAAGAATTAGAATATGTAAATAGTTCTAAAAATATTAGATTAATATTAGATAAAAAAATATTAGATATTAGGCCTACGTTTATATTGTGTGCTCCTATTTACCAGTATAATAGGTATAAGCGGCGTAATTCAGTAACCATATAGTGCTATACACTTATACAGTATATAAAAAGAATTATCGGCCGATTAATCGGTAATCGGCCGATTATTTTAGGCCGATTAATCGGTAATCGGCTAATTTGCTTATCGGTGCAACAATATATATATATATATAATATATATATATATATATATATATATACACACACACACACACACATATATACTGTATATACAGAGTGTCCCAAAACAACGTATACATTTTTAAAAACTTATAACAGGCGAACCCACTAACGGATTCAGATGATTTTTATTTCTTTTTATAGGTAAAATATACAACTTCGAAATAATAGATAGTTTAATTTGTTTTAAACACGTAAGTGTTCGAAATGTCGACCATTGACATCAATGCACCACTGCGCTCTTTGATTCACTGATTGGCAGACTTCAACAAAAATGTTTGTAGGGATATTTCTACACGCTTCTTCAACTGTGCTCTTTAGTTGTTCAAGTGATGTAGGTCTTCTACTGTATACTTCATTTTTCAAATGACCCCATAAAAAAAGTCAAGTGGGTTCAAATCTGGTGAACGTGGTGGATACTCGATACTACCTCGTCGTCCGATCCACCGATAATGAAATGTTTCATCAAGGTAGTTCCTGACATCCTGATGGTAATGAGGAGGTGCTCTATCTTGTTGAAAGTAAATGTCCTCATCTCCGTATAACTGTCGAATTGCAGGAAAACCTTTTCCCCGAAGCATGTTGAGGTAGCTATGGCCGGTAACTGTACCATCGAAAAAGAATGGACCAACCAAACCTTTGGAAGAAAAACCACACCAGTCAGTTATACCCGGTAAATTTACATGTCGTTCCACATAAATGTGTGGATTTTCTTGTGACCAGTATGTGCAATTATGACGATTAATTATACCATTCAACTTAAATGTAGCCTCATCAGACCACACAATTTTGTCCGCAAATTGGCCATCTTCTGTGTTTTTTTACTCGAAACCATTCGCAAAACTGGATTCTGCGATCCGGATCATCCTCATTCAAGGCATGTAATAATCTCGGGATGTAAGATTTCCATTTAGCATTCTTCAGAATTCTGTGGACACTTGTCTTACTTTTCCCTGTTTCACGAGCACATTGTCTCACAGATTTTCTTGGTGATCGGTTGAATACCTGTAGCACTTCATCAGAAGTGTTAGCATCTGTTGATGTCTTTGGACGCCCAGTCGCTTGCTTGTACACATCATGCACAGTACCGTATACTTCAAATTTCTCACAGATACGTGAAATGGTAAGTCGAGTTGGAGGATTAGTTCCAAAATTGTCTCTCCACTGTTGTTGAACCTTTGATATCTTCTCAACTTTAAAATACGACTTTAGTATCCATTTTCGTTGCTCAAATGATAAGCGCACACTTCCATTTTCCATGTTTACTGTAGGCAGGCAAGGCTATTAATAATTTCGATTTTGTATCTCCTTAGGCTAGCCAAGGCTGTTAACAATTTCGCTTTTGTATCTCCTTAGGCTATAGGCTATAAAAAAAAAAAATCATCTGAATCTGTTAGTGGGTTCTCCTGTTATAAATTTTAAAAAAATGTATACGTTGTTTTGGGACACACTGTATATATGTGTATATATATATATATATATATATATATATATATATATATATATATATATATATATATATATATATATATATATATATATGAAAATAAAATGAAATGAAAAGGTTTATTGGCAGACTATAGTCCATATGACAATTATTATTAATACAATGACAGTTCATATACTAAGGATAGAAATATATACAATTGATTAGAAATAATACTGTAATGTCGAAGTTAAGTGGAGCTACAGACAGACGTTTTCGTACCAAGAATTCCATAGCTTAGACTCAGGATAAATGGCAGGACTCATGGATAGCTTGGATGATCGGGTTGGTTGATTTTTTAATTCTTTGCATTAGACTGTATTGAGCACGTCTTGTTACCTCCAGGAAGCTCAGGACATTGCGGGTAGCAAACATTTGCGAAGCTGAGCATCTCAGGGGTAATTTATGTAAGAGTCTAAAAGACCTGTTGTACAGCAAATTTAGGGTTCTGCCAGAATCTTTTTTATAATTCACCCACAGTTGCTGTCCGTATATATTACTGCAGAAAGTACGAAAGAGAGTGTCTTTAGCTTCACTTGTACAGGATCGAAAGTTCCTTATGGTCATATTCGCCTTAGCACACAGGCTTCGAGATTGTTTTCTTATATCCGAGTCATCACTCAAGGAGCTGGTAATAGTTTGACCCAAATACTTAAACTCTTGTACTTCCTCAATTACCTCACCATTCATTTTAAACCTTATATCAGCTGGCTGATTACAGCTTTTAAGATGAAATTGCATAACCTTAGTTTTTGTAACATTAAAAAGAATATCATGTTTCTGCGAATACTCTTCGCAGACTTTTAGTAGCCTATCCAGACCTTTAACAGAGGGACTTATTAACACCATATCATCGGCATAAACTAAGTTATTTATCCTTGTGTCATCTATACAACATCCCACTGTTGCCTCGTTAAGTGAAGCAATTAATCCGTCAATATATACATTAAACAACATAGGGAGAGCAAGGAGCCTTGTCTCACCCGGCAAGAGGAGCCAAAACACTCGGATAGTACATTGCCCCACCTAACAGTTAAAGATTGGTGGGAATACCAAAATTTCAATAAATTTAATATGTACATGGGAACCTTCCTGTTTCCTAGTTTTGCAAATAAAATATTGTGGTTCACCCTATCATATGCCTTATTTATGTCTAGGAAACAGCTATAAATAGTTGAATTCCTGTCAATGTATTTAGATATTGTCTCTAAGTATATAGATACACAGGTCAGTTGAGTGGGACCTTTTAAAGCCAAACTGGTTAGATGATGTCCATAGGAAATTATTTAATCAGAGTAACAAGAGTTTTTCTAGTAGTTTTGAGGAGCAGGAAGCGATAGCAATAGGCCTGTAATTATTGCTGGACAGAACGTCTCCGTACTTATTTTTGACCAGGGGCAAGATATATACCCTCATGAACTCTGCAGGATATAGCTATGAGCAAGCATGGCTGATAGGAGCAATGATATATGCAGACATACTACGTCATTTGCATATTTTAAGTGCTCATTTGATAAGTCATCTACCCAGACCCGGATCTAGGGGTGGGCTATGTGGGCTGCAGCCACGGGCCCCGCATTTGAGGGGGCCTCCAAATTTGGAGAAGTTTTCCCCAATGTCTTAAATGCATACAGAATGTACTTGTCATTGATGGTGACCAATTGTACCGGCGAACGGAGTTTTTCTAAGTTAAAGCGACTGAAATGTTGCACACGTTCAACAATGAAGCAAAAGCGATTACAGTCACTGGCAATTCTCTGTGTTGAACATGCTCTGGCCAAAGAAGTCGATTTTCGAAATATTATTAATGAATTTGCACAAAAAAAGGCTCGTCGGTTCAATCGGTTGCCAGCTCATAATCAGTAGGTAGGTGTGTATAAAATTATTAATTCAGGAAAATATAATATGTAAAATAAAGTAAAATATTTGTAAAGTAATATGTTTGTTCTGAAAACTAAATAAATAAAGTAAAGTAATATGTTTGTTCTGAAAACCTTTAATTTTCCTCGTAAACAAAGCTTATAATCCTTATACAATAAAAATTGTAGCCAAGGGGGCCCCCAAAAAAATATTAGCCACGGGCCCCCATTCTTCTAGATCCGGGCCTGCATCTACCCCTGACGCAGAACCAGTCTTTAACTCTTAAATTAACCTCTTTACTTCAGAAAATGATGATAAACTATTTTCCCTTGTACCTCCCACAATCGTTTCGCCGCAATCTATCTTAAGATTATCCCTACTCACACTGTTAAGAATGTTAAAATAGTGGTTTTTCCACAGCTTTGCAATTTCATCCTCCCCCGACACCCATCGATTGTCGGAGGGAGGACATTTTTGACACCCTTTTGATTCTTAACAAATTTTCAAAATTTGTTATTATCGTTATTTATGCGAGCTTCACATGCTTTTGATGCTCGAATAGACGACTCTTCTTGTTTACATCGCCTTATGGCCGCCTTATAATGACCCCTACTTCTACACATATTCGTGTATACTGGTCCTAATCTGGGTCTACCATGAAAGCACCACAAATTATAGGCGTCTTTCGATTCCCTCTTCAGGGAGCAATAAAATCATTCCATCCAGGAATAATCTTAGTATAATAGTTGTAAGATTTAATCAAGGGGGGCTTCCTGCTACTCTTAACAGGGCTATTATCTTACTGTAATACCTATCTATGAGTTTACAGTGAGAATCATTTGAGCAAAGATTATTACAGGCAAGATGCAAAATTTCTAAATTATTAAAAAGGTGACTTGTTCTGTCTTTGTATTCTATTTTCTGCTGCATATTAACATTGGACCAACCGACGCGATTATTCTTACCTATTGAGTTCTTGTTAAGTTGTGTTGCGCGTAAATTGGTAAAGTTAATTAATATTTCTAATGGTCTATGATCAGAAAGAAGGAAATCATGCAGAATATGAACTCTAACAACTCGATCCTTTAGATTATTACTAGTGAGACAATGATTAATCCACCTGGTGGTACCACTCATATCACTAACGTATGTAAAATTACCACTGGTTACCCCTAATACCTCTATATCACTTATACTTAAATTGACCGACTCGCACATGTTACCCAATTCTACAAAGAATTCCGAGTTCACATGTGCGTTAAAGTCCCCCATTATTATACAGTGAGAATATTTGGGATTATCTGATAATGACTTAATTTTGTACAGAAAATCAATTTATTCATCTAGATTACTGCCGTTGTTATATGGTAAATAGCAGTTTACAATTAATATGCAATCATTGTTCACTTGTAATTCAATGCCTAACAACCTTACATTATCGCTTGTTAACAATTTTATATGTTTTGACAAATTTTTCCTTAATAAGAAAGCAACACCACCAAAAGGCCTACCGTACATTAATTCATCTGACAAGTCTACTGCTGATGACGCATGGTACATAAAGTCATCATGGATGGTAGAGAGGAATTTTAGCTCTTGCTTAGGTAGCCAGTGCTCCTGCAGGAGTATCAAATCTGCACTGTCGCAGATTTTATGAACATCTACAGTTGAATTCCTCACTGACCTTACATTATATGATACTATTTTCAACAAGTTATCCGCTATGACTGATAGAAAATTTATTATTAGTAAGATTATTATTATTATACACAGTACAACTTTCAGGCATTACCGTTAGGGCGCCTATTATTATTATTATTATTAGTAGTATTATTATTATTATTATTATTATTTTGGCTGTTATCAAATCTCTGGAAAAGTGAATAAACTCCTTAACAGTAATACCATCTGGCCATTGACTCATATTGTACGGGTTGAAATGCGCATTTACACCTTTGATTATTACTTTAAATGAGTTATAATACGGAAATTTCGTGTTTAGTTTATGAACTATCAACATACTGTGTTCACCAATGACTTCCTCCATCCTGTGTCGAATATCGCTTGCCTCGTTCGAGAGCTGAATTGGCGACACAAAGAGAGTGAGATTCCCCATCGGTGGCCTCGCCACGGAGACCGGTTGAGGAAACCTTCGGGAGGGGCGCCTGTTAACAGTGACCCACCCATGCTCCTCCCTCGATCTCCCTGAGGCAGGGTTCGCCTGCCTGGGGGATGGGTGGCACAACTTTTGGGGGATAGGAGACCCCTCCCTTACTCTGTGGCTTGGTGAGGGTCTGTTAGCGGGGTTTATAACCTGACGGCCGCGCGTGCCCCTCCTCCTTCGGTGGGAGTGGGGGTAACTGCGCACCGAGCGAGGCATAATCGAACGCCTCTCCTCTCCAGTGGGAGGCAGGGAAGGGCAATGATACCTCGTCTCTGGGCATTGGACCGTCCCTGTTCCTCATTGTGAAATCGGGAGCAGGGGTCCTTTCCGCTACCCCTGCATGCTGCGTTTCCACCCCACCTTCAGGGGGGGAGTTGGAGGCGGGGATTTCGTTTCCCTCGCTGCCCGACGCGCTTCTTGGAGATCTGACTTGCTGAACTACTTCCGAGTAACTGGGCTTTGGGAGGAGCGTCTCTTTCAACGCATCTAACTCTGACCGGAATTGTTCTAGCGAAATCGCGTTTTTCTGATTTGACACCACGTGTTGGTGTTTCAGTTCAACTATCGACTTTCGTACCTCATTATACTGTTTGAGGATCACCGAGACGTCTACGTCACCCATAGAGATTACCGGTATTTTATGGAAGTTAGTAACGTAAAAGGTAATATTGTTCTCATTATCCCGGAGAGTCGACACTTTATTTATAATGTCTTTCAGGGTATTCTCGTTTCTAGAATTACCTCTACGAGTTGGGAGGGTGCCGGGTAGCACTGAACAGGGTGTTTAATTGTACCCTCGCATGTTCTATTTCTTCTGAATCATAAAAATCACGACAGACAGATACAAGAAGGTTTGACCTAATATGATCTACTTTGTCAAATATAAAACATAATGGATTTTCTACAACATTTACAGCAGACGACCCCATTGTATCTGTAACGGCTTGCGGGGGAACGTAGCTGGTGGTGGTGGGTGGTTTGGGGGTGGAGATAGGGGGAACGCCGAAAGGGGTCCCACTTCTAGTCCCTTTAAATCATGCTCGGGATACCAACGGTTCGATGCTCAGGCACCTTTTCACATTAATTATGTAACTATTACTATGACACAAAAAGTATACACGCGGAGTCACTGTACGATTATACCGTAATGAAACATACATTTCCCGCGGTCACCGTCAAAACTTTTACTATTAAACGGAAGATTCGCAGAGTAGACGGTGAGGGTGGGGCGGGGGAGGGGAACGGGATGGGGATGCTCAAAAAGGAGTGCCCACTCCTTGTCCCTTTAAATCATGTAAGCTGGTAAGTTTGTAAATATATCTAAAGCAGTGATGCACAAACCCTGGCCCGCGGGCCAAATGTGTCCCCCACGGGTCTTTTCAGTGGCCCCACGGGTCTTTTCAATTCAATGAAAAAGTTAGAATATAAAAGTGACCCAATTTATGACTTAGATGGAAAGTAAGTAGGCTAATACATTTAGTTATTTTCTTCGCTTGGCCCTCACATCAAAAAAGTTTGTGCACCACTGATCTAAAGTAATAAAACCTATTTATCTATTTGCTTGGTCTTTCATTTAAGATTTCAGAGCCTTTATCTGGCCTTTTGAAAATATTTTGAACAGTTTATGTAGTTAAAATTCACTCGTTCATTCGTTTCGTTCGTTCATTCGTTCGTAATTTTAAAGGGCTCACTCGTTCGTTCGTTCGTATGCCCGCTATTTCAAGGTCACTGTTTACTCCTCATAGGTCCAAGAAGGTAGTGCCGGATGTCGCTAGAAAATTTTAAGGATATATTATATGTATTATTATTAATTAAGTATTGTGGACCATCTAATGAGATTGTAACTGGGTAATCTTGGCACATTTACAAATTTTATTGTAGAGGTAACATAACGGTTCACTGACTTTAAACCCTCTTAATTTGATAGTAAGACGGAACGCAAAACTGACAAGCGTTACTGGCACTCATATTATATATATATATATTATATATATATATATATATATATATATATATACAGCAAACCCACAAGGAAAATGAAAAAAGATTCCAAGGCCTTACGTGTATTCAGAGCTACACCTCGTCAGGGAATGAAGAGAGAAGGCAAGATGCCCATAAATATATACAACGTAGCGGAAACCAAAGCAATTAGCACATACTTAACAAGAGTTAATGAGAGGCAAAAGGAATTTTAACAAGATATTGTCAATTTTATACATTCCCGCACTGTTATTGAAATTGTTTTTAAAATGAATATATGCACATTCTAGAATATTTCTTTCTACTATATCTCTGTTTTCAACAAGCGCTTTAGAACTATCCCACTTGGGATAGTTCTAAAGCGCTAATTGCTTTGGTTTCCGCTACGTTGTATTTTAGTAATTTCGCGAAATGACGAAGTGAAATGGCTGGTTACACACTTTGACTAACATATATACTGACAAGCCACTATTGATATTAAATTCAATCATCACTTTTTTCTTTTTTTCATTCCCGTCAGATACAGAGTTTGGAGACACGTCAATGTAATCTGTTTCCATGTATGCACTCTTACACGCGCAATATCACATGGTACAGTTCGATATATGAACATTAAAACCAATCTCAAATTCAGACTAGAATTTAAATACTAAATATGAACTTCTATGCTATGGTATTCATATATGTGGCTCACATTTCGGATGAAATCAATGCAGGACGGTATACCGAGGTTCAGTTGCAAAATAGTAACAACCAGTTTTACTGATACTTACGTGCTAAAGATAACATTCATTACTTCAGCTGCGCTAAAGTAATGCTGACTGTAATTTATATGTAAATCCTACTGGAAAATGAGTTACGTTCATTGATTAGCTGGGAGTTAAATAAACTATTATCCGTAGAGGCAATAAAGATGCAGCTTTTAAATTATTCTTTAAAATACCTAACGGCATAAATGAGAGAACCTTTTTAATTTACTATACTGGTCGATGTGACCAAGACAGAACAGTGAAGAACAGAACTTTAAATAGAAGAAGAGGTGGGAAAGAAATAGAGAAAGAGGGGAAGAGAAACGAGAGCGTGAGTGAAGAGGACAGATGCCCGGGCTCAACCAGGCATTAAGAGTAAACTCTTTTTGAATGTTTGGGGATTCGAACCCTGAGGTCAACTAACCCCACAAGGAGGGCAGTAGGTCCCTTAAAAAAGTGACAACAGATGACGACGGCGGAATCGCCGACCCTGTTCATATCTCTCCGACAACTACCACGTATAGGATTTTCAACATCCATGCACGAGTTAGTCAATCAATACATGATTTAACGTTACATTATTGAAGCAGCAGGTAAATCACCAGAAATAACACTGAAAGACCTGTCTAGTATTTGCTCGGACCCCATTTTGTTTTGATCACAGACGCACATTGGTGGGCATTCACTATACTAATGTTAATTTAACAACACTCAACCGGAATGTTTTTCACCATTTTATACAAAATTCCATCAGTTTTGGAATGTTCGAGGGAGTTTCGGTAAATATTTACTATTACACCGGTCTCCGGTAGAAAGTTAGTTTTAAAAGCTGGTTTTCAATGTTTTTCAATGTGCTGAATTAAAAAATACTTATTTCCGTCGCAAATGATTTGTTAAAGAGTTATTGAAGCTTAAAGCTTTTAAAACTTTCTACCCTTTTTTACCTGGGGGACCTCCAATGGGAACCGGGAGTTTTTGGGTGGGGAGAATCACAAAAACGAGTGGTTTCCGAAGATTTTGAAAGTCAGATTAATACAAAACACATCAAAAACGATAGGAAAAACAAATTTCAACTTCAAAATTGGCCGAACCTAAAACAACCTAACCTAACTCCTAACGTTATCCAAAATTATAAAAAATTAAAAAAATACCCTAATCACGTGAATTGCCACAGCGCTGTCTTTTCTTAGTCTTGGGAACCCGGTAACTCTTATGCCACCGCCACACTTTGTTCCTCACGAAGAGTACAATCCGAGTCACAACGAGGACACTTCACCACTTGAAGAACAACACTGTGTGCCCGAAGAAAAGCTGTAACTTTTTCTGAATTTCCATAAAATTCGGCGATACAGCGAAAATAATGAAAGGAGCACAGACCACAGGAAGCCATGTCCACTAACTGATTAAAATTAAAATCAGTGGAAGCGCCATTTTTTTACCCTTTTCCCGTTTGAGAGTTTAAGCTTCAGTAACCCTAACAAATCATTTGCGACGGAAATGAGTATCATTTTTTAATTCAGCACACTGAAAAATATTGAAAACCAGTTTTTAAAACTTTCTACCGGAGACCGGTGTAATAGTAAAGAAATACCGGAGTTTCTTTTTCACAACGTGACCTACGTCTTCCCACAGGTGTTCAGTGGAGTTCAAATGAGGGGTTGTATTGGTCAATCCAGAATTATGGGAACGTTCTCCTGGAGCCAGACGTTTAACCGCGTATTTGGGACCGTTGTCATATTGAAAGAACCAGTCGTCATCAAGCACGGCCTGCGCACCTAGACGATCTGGATGTACTGGTACTGATCCATGATCCACGGCCAACTGGTTCAGTGACTGCAACAGAAAAAAGAAGACCACATCATAATCAATCCGCAATCGTCCTTCACAATTTTAGCAATACATTCGGGATAGTTGGAAATAATTGCGTAGCCAGTTGGTCTCCGGTACATAGCACCGTGGACCATTGCTTTGTCTCCTGACCTGAACCCACGCCATTTTTTCATTTGGGAATTCCTCATGGACAATGTGTACAGAAATAAACCCTCAAACACTTCCAGAATTGAAGTCAGAAATCACATCGGTCATGGAGAGCATCAACCAGAAGACACTTGCTAGGGTTAGAAACAACACTATAAAACATCTTCAAAGGATTGCTGAACTCGAAGACTGTCAAAATGAGCAAGTGTTTACATAAAAAACAAAGTCTAATTTCTACAGTATATTACATATTTTGTAACATGAATTCAACAAAATAAAGTGTCCCCTTTGGGAGACACCCACACATTCAGAGTGTGTGTATATATATATATGTATATATATATATATATATATATACACACACACACACACACACACACACACAGGGCTATTTAAAATGATTTATCCGATTTCAACTGAGAATACTTCCGTACCTATCAACCGTGCATCAACTGGGCATACACCACATGAAAGAGGAAATCTCCGAGTTTTACAAGATCACCGCGAGAGAGCTCCAAAGTCACGCCGTGGCCTAGCCTAGCAACAAACAGTCAGTGTGAAAATGTGAGGTTATTGGACAAAACTCCTAATTTTAGAATCTTTGTACATCTATAGAAACAAACCCTCCATTAACAATAATAGTTCATCTTACAAATTACAGCTCTTTTAACTAACCAACCTTCTGATTTACGGACCATACAGTTTTCTCTTGGGTTTTGTCAAGTATGGAGGTCGATGTAAACATTGTGTATTTACCTGTTGAGATAATTTAATTTAATTTTAATGATTTTAATTTTTTGTAGTGATGTAATTTTAATGATTTTAATTTTGTATTGATGCAATTTTCATTATTTTTATTTTAAAGTTTTAATTTTAATGGTTTTAATATTGTATTGATGTAATTTTCATTTTTTTGTTTTAAGGTTTTAAGACTTACGTAATTCACTGATGATGACAAAAGATTTGTCGAAACGTCTGCAGTACAAAAAATAAATGAAAATGTTTGCCGTTGTGTTGGTCGTTCTGTTCATACATATATATATTATACAGTGGCGGTTCCTCATATGGGCAGCCGCACAGGGCGGCATTTGTGGAGGGGCGGCATGAGCGCCTGCAAAAAAAATAAAAATAAGAATAAATAAATAAAGAAATAAATAAAAATAAAAAATAAAATAAAATAAATAATAAAAGATCAATAAATATATTTTTATTAATAAAAAACCATCTATTGCATTTTCCATAAACCTTCCCATAAAAGACCTAAACAATGCAAAATGCTTCCAGATTAATATTATTGGGAATAAAGGCCCATACTTTAACATATGTAATGTTATTTTTCTGGGTTTGGTTAAATAGTGAAATGTATATTATTTATTACAGAACGAATCTTCACACTAAGCCACTAAGGTCTGTCAAATAACCGCAAATGGATAAGAAGAGGTCAAAGCTATCAGGTGCTCAGTTTAGAAAAAAGAGGAAAGAAGAAGAGGAGAAACGAGCAAAAGATAAAGGTATAGAGCTATGTCATCTACTCTTCACTGCTATATTGCACTGCTATTTTGTGATATAGCTTTCTGAGTCTTTGATTTGAAGTGTACTATTATGTATATAATTAGCCATTAACCAAGGAGGTTGTATTATTCATTTGTTTCCTATTCTAAAAGTTTAATAAATTGTGCTTAATAACATGTTAAATTAATTGTACTAGCCTATTCATGCATTGGTCTGTTATGTTCTATTTTACTATTTGCAGGGGCACTTTTGAAATATTTTGGAACACCCTCTGCCACTAGCCAGGATGAGAAGCCGTCTACTTCTGCCATTATTGAGGCTGAGGAGCCATCTACCTCCTCAGCCTCACATATGTCTCCACAAATGCAGTCTGATCCTGAGGATGAAGACCCATTTGCTTCTACTTCTCCCCGGCAGGACTCTTCAGGTGAGTTTGTGTGCACATATGTCTGTGAGTGTGTGCGTGTGTGTGTATGTGTATGTGTGTGCATCCCTGCAAAGCATTTTGCAAACAGTTATAAATTATAATGTTATTATCACTGGGTCTGGGTTACTGGGTATGTGTGGTGTTTCACCACCATAATTCCATAACACCACCACCATAACAAAGTGCTGTGAATAATGTGTTATCTAACTTAGGTGTGTATACTAATGAGTAATGCTCTTGTTCTTTCTATTAGAAATGCCTGGAGCAGAATCGCCTCCTGAGGATGAGTCTCTGTCCACCGACCCTGCTAACTGGCCTTCAGTTCTGACTGAGAGAATTCGGACACAACTGGTTTCCAGGGGACCAAGTCAAGTACCATCTGACTTTGTATTCCCTAGAAACGACAGTGACGGAAGAAGTTTCCACCATCAATACTTCAGGAAGTCATTGGTTAGTGGGGAAAATATAACCAGAAGTTGGTTGGTCTATTCCTTAAAAAACAACAGCCTTTTCTGTTTCTGTTGTACATTATTTTCCAAGAGGAAAATAAATTTAACAAGTTTGGGACTCTCGGACTGGAAGCATGCAAGCTCATTGCTCACATCACATGACAACAGTTCAGAACACCTAAATTCTATGAAAATCTGGAAAGAACTGGCAGTGAGGATGAGAAAGGGGGAGACCATTGACAAGCAGGAGATGGCACTTCTGGAGGCTGAGAAGTTGAGATGGAGAGCGGTGCTGACACGTCTCACTGCTATTGTGCATTCTCTGGCAGTTAGGAATTTGGCACTAAGGGGACATACAGAAAAATTGTTCTCACCATCAAATGGCAATTTTCTGAAAGAAGTTGAACTGATGGCACAATTTGATCCTATAATGCAAGAGCACATTAACCGTGTCCAAAAAGGGACCTCCAGTCACACCAGCTACCTCGGCCACCACATACAAAACGAACTCATTGATTTGTCGAGCAGCAAGACCATTTCAGCAATGGTGAGCGACATCAAACAATCAAAGTTTTTTTCAATAATTCTAGATTGCACTCCAGATATCAGCCACACTGAACAGTTGTCAGTTGTGATTCGGGTTGTGTCACTGGAGGGGAAGCCCCATATAAAGGAACATTTCATGGGGTTTTTGGAGGCAGAGGAGTCCACTGGTCAACATTTGGCATCTCTGATTCTGAAGAGACTGGAGGAGCTAAAAGTTCCTTTCATGGACTGTAGAGGACAATCATACGACAACGGGGCCAACATGAGGGGAAAAAACAAGGGTGTTCAATCCAGGCTCCTAGAAATTAATCCCAGAGCTCTGTTTGTTCCATGTGGGGCTCATTCTCTGAATTTGCTTGTGGCCGATGCTGCTAAGGGATCTATTGATGCCACAAGTTACTTTGGCATCTTGCAGAAGCTTTACAACTTGTTTTCAGCCTCCACACAACGATGGGCCATTTTGAAAAAACATGTGAACATCACATTGAAGATGTGGTCTGATACAAGGTGGGAAAGCAAGATCAAGAGTGTGGAGCCCCTGAGATATCAGGCAGCTGCAGTGAGAGATGCACTGATCGAGGTGAGGGACCACACCAAAGACTCTGTAATAAAGGTCGAGGCTCAATCTCTGTCAGAGGAGGTTGGGTCATACCGCTTCGCCATTTGTTCAGTGGTGTGGCATGACCTGTTGTGCCAAATTCAGCATGTGAGCAAGCAGATGCAGTCTCCTAGCATGCACGTTGATGTTGCAGTAAATCTCCTAAAAAAAACAGAGAGAGGTCTCCGCAATTACAGGGCAACAGGTTTTGTGGCTGCACAAATGGCAGCCACAGATATCTGTGAACAAATGAATGTGGAGGCTGTGTTAAAACAAAAACGGCTGAGGTCCACAAAGCGGCACTTCTCCTATGAAGCATCTGATGAGCCCTTGATTGATGCTTTGAAGAAGCTGGAGGTGACATTTTTCAATGCAGTGGTTGATGCTGCAACATCAGCCATTCAGGAAAGATTTTCCACGTTGGAAATTGTGGGAGAGAAGTTTGGAGTGCTGACACATTTCCAAAATCTCACATTTGAGGAGCTGACAGAACAATGTGTGAACCTTAGTACTACACTACACTTTAAGGGACAATCTGACTTGGATGGCAGAGAGCTTGCACAGGAGCTGAAGAACTTGCCTGACTTGCCATCAAAGACCATATCCTTGCTTGAACTGCTGACATTTATCCATGAAAGGGAGCTCTCTGAAATATATCCAAATTTGTGGACTGCTCTCAGAATTGGTCTTACTCTTCCAGTCACTGTTGCTGAAGCAGAGAGGAGCTTTTCAAAGCTGAAGCTCATCAAATCCTACCTGAGGTCAACTATGTCACAGGAACGCCTTACCGGTCTGGCCATCATCAGTATAAATCATACAATTGCTGAGCAGATTTCATATGATGATTTAATTCATGACTTTGCATCAAGGAAGGTAAGAAGAGTCAGGCTTTAGATGGCAGTTGTGCTGTGGTGCAATTTATTTTGTTTCTTGTTCAAAGTGTAGCATAATAATTACCCTCTCTTAAGTGTCTTATTCTATTTATGTGATAGAGCATTTGTACAATTTAGAAATTTGATTCTCTAGTTTATTTATGGCAGTTGTGCAATTTAATTTGTATTTTTCCTGTTCATAGTATCATAATTACATTCTCTTAAGTGAGTTATTCTATTTACGTGATGAAGGATTTGTAAAATTCAGAAATTTGAGTCTTTGTTTTGGTTCTGAAGTTCCAACAATTAGTCCAATAAAAAGTTATTTTGTGAAAGAGTTATGTCTGTCCTTTATTTTGGGGGGATTCGAATGTGTGTGTGTTGGCGAACAGGGGGGGGGGGGCGCTGAAGGTGAGGTTCGCCCAGGGCGTCATGTAAGCTAGGACGCCACTGTATATATATATATATATATATATATATATATATATATGAGAGAGAGAGAGTTACAAGGAGTTACAAGGAAAAAAGTACTTCACAAGGCCTTGCGGCCCATACCAAGGAGGTACCAATGGCAACGGGTGCCAGGGAAAATTTTCTACACACGCAAATAGTGTGCAAGATTTGCACGAACCTTTTCTTGAAATGATTCACAGAGGAACTGTTCAAAACTTCTGAAGTTAAACTGTTCCACGTGTCACAGATCTTATACGTAAAGTAATTAATTCCTAAACCGTTTCAAATCCAACTTCGAACCATTGTTGCGAGTTGGATTATCATTCAAACTAAACATGCTTCTAAAATCGACATCGTTGAACCCGCGTAAGAGCTTGAAAACCTCGATCAGTTGACAGCGCAGCCTCCGAGTTTCCAGCGAAAATAAGTTCAGGGCGCGTAAGCGTCGATTGTAGCCCATATGTCTAACGGAAGGGATTAACTTTGTGGCCCTCGCCTGCACTCGCTCCAGCCTCTCGATATCTTTCCTGAGGTTGGGCGACCATAACTGCACAGCATACTCTAGGTGCGGCCGAACCAGGGAATTGTACAGAGAGAGCACAATCTCCTTGTTCCGAAACTGAACTTGCCTCCTGATATAACCCAACAGCTTCTGGGCTTTCTTTTTCCACCTCTACGCACTGTTTCGTAAACTTAAGGTCGCTGCTAATTAACACACCCAAGTCCTTTTCCAAATCAGTCGCCTCGATATTACTCCCCAACATCGAGTAGTCCGACTTGGGATTGGCGCAGCCAATGTGCATCACCTTGCATTTACCCAAGTTAAACGGCATTTGCCATTTTTCGGACCACTCTCCTATCCTACGTAGGTCCGCATGCAGTTGCTCGATCGCCTCTGGCGTCCCAACATTGGCCCCAAGCTTCGTGTCATCAGCGAATTTGGCAATCCTACTGACGATGCCACCGTCGATATCATTTATATAAATGATAAACAACAGTGGCCCCAAAACGGAACCCTGAGGAACCCCGCTAGTGATCGAGGCCCAACCCGAACTAACCCCTTTACTTACAACCCTCTGCCGCCTATTCTTCAGCCAGTTTTCAATCCACTTACCTACTTCCCCACCGATACCCAGCGCGCGCACTTTCGCCATTACCGGTGGTGAGGTACCTTATCAAAGGTTTTCTCAAAGTCGAGATAGTATATCAATCGCCCTACTCTTATCATAATCACTCGAGCAAGTTCGTGAGACACGACCTATGCCGTCTAAACCCATGTTGCGAGTCTCAAAGCAGCTTGTAGGAATCCAAATGGTCAACGATCCTATCCGCTATTATCCCCTCTATTTACCTACAACTGAAGTGAGACTAATGGGACGATAGTTCCCTGAACTTTCGTGATCACCTTTCTTAAAGATAAGGGTCACATTGGCTTCCATCCAGTCACCAGGCACCTGGCCCGTCTCCAACGATTTGTTGAAGACTGTAGCCAGGTGGGGAACCACCTGTTCGCGCACCTCCCGCGTTACACCGAACACTATTCAGGCCGCCACCTTCGTGCTTGACGCCTGGCTCGTCGATGACGCGGGTGTCCTCCCTGGTGAACACTCCCGCAAAGTAAGTACTCATTCAGCACATTAGCGATGTCCGCGTCGGAGGTCGCAAAACGTTGCTGGAGTCCTTTAACAGACCTATCATGCTTTTAATGAGCTTTCTACTATTAACAAAACTGAAGAACTACTCCGGTTTTGAGGGTATGGCAGCAGACTGCACCACCATAAACTCGTCCCGGAATGCACTCCACACTTCCTCAACATCGCCACCGACCTCTAACCCCATCTCACCTACGCTATCCCGGAGGCCAACAAAGTCCGCTCCCCGTAGATCGAGCTTACTGCCTCTAGAGTCACTACGCTTCACCCGAGGGACGCAGACACAGAACCTAATCAGACCGTGATCACTCTCGCCCAATGATTCGTCAACGGTGAGGCCAGTGACGAGGTTGTCTTCGGTCGTGAATACTAAGTCTAGGACGCTTTCGCCTCGAGTAGGCCCAATGACCCACTGAGTCAGGAAGTTCTCTTCAGCAAAGTCAACTAGCCTCCTCCCTTCGGCATCAGCAGTCCTGTCTTCCCACTTTATGCCACGACAGTTGAAGTCTCCCAAAACTACACACACACACACACACCCCCTGTCCCTTAGTAGGCTACGGAGTTCGGTGTATTGGGCTGTATCCTCCTCGAGGAGGAGATGCGGAGGTTTGTACACTAAGATTAACCTATAGTTCGTCCTCCCATATTCAGATCGACGCCAAGCAGCTCCTGAAATATATTGAGCCGGGTGTACCTGGCTATGTGCGGTGGAGGGCACAAGAGCAACCGCTCCTCCACCAAGCCAAGCCTAGAGGCAGGGCGCATATATATATATATATATATATATATATATATATATATATATATATCCTTTGGTTAGCTTCAGCGCGAATTGTTCATTCAAGCTTTTCACTCCACCTACATTTTAACGTGAAATCTGAACCATGCCCAGCGTCTTAACTACTAGGCCACCCATGGTACTCATTTATCTACCAACCACTTTATTGTGTGGAAGGATGAACAGCTGGATTTTGCTGCGCGCCGGCTGCCGTCACCGGGTCTCGAACCTGGGTCCGATGGATTCGTAATCAGCGACGCTAACCACTACACCATCGAGGTGTAAAAAGAGAGAGAGAGAGAGAGAGAGAGAGAGAGAGAGAGAGAAGAGAGAGAGAGAGAGATTCAGAAATAAAGCTTTCTTCAATTCTTAATGAGCTGGAAAGAGTAATTGGCTTCCGAAAATTCTTTCATATTTTAGATAATAATTTTTTACTTTCAACCACTTTAATTTATAACTTTTAGCATAATTATTAATTAGCATTCTTTTGCTTGAGTCTGCAGTTAAAATGAACGCTTACACTTTTGAAAATAAGGCATAAAATTGAAGTACAAGAGGCAGGTGGTAAAATGAAAACTATACAACATACAGGAGGTAAAACCTTTTCTTGCGTTGAAGATTCACATAATCATGAAGACTATTCTCATATCCAAAGTCCAAACACTGCAGAAGTCTCCAGATCTAATACAAAATGTTAATTACAGTAAAATGGACTACATGATATATATATATATATATATATATATATATATAAAGGGTGTCCCATAAGTCCGGCATCATAGGAAAAATAATAAAAAAGGGCAAAACAAAAGCTTTTATTTACAGAACGTGCTCAATATGTATTGCTCCGTAGCCCATTCACAAAATTCCATCCGCCGGTCGGGATCATCTTTTACTTAATTTCTCTAGGACCTGAAGTTTATATGGATGCCATTTGTGAGCCTGAAGAATGCGATGGATGCTACTTTTCGACACTCCTGTCTCGGCGGACAATCGCCGAAGAGACTTATTGGGACTTCTGTTAAAATGAGCCAGGATAGCAGTCGCTGTATCATCGTCAGTGGACCTCCTTGAAGGTCCACTGCTTGGTTTATCTTCTATGGATCCTGTTTCCTTAAACTTCAACAAGTCTGCTAACACAACACTGTGCTATTGGCTCGCGGTCTGGATGCAGTCTGTTAAATTCAGCAGCGGCCTCTCTTTGACTCCAATTTCCTATGAGTAGAATTATCTGGATTCGTTCTTCCTTGCTCACAGACATTATGGCCTGGAGAAAGAGAAAAATATGAATTATGGTTTGTAGAAATAGAAAAATATGAATTTCTCCTATGATGCCGGACTTATGGGACACCCTGTATATATATATAATTGGTGTTTTGAAAATATCGCTTAACTTAATTTGTTACGGAGAAAGTAGCATATGCGAGCCAACAAAGCCGAATTCAGTTTCAATTTGCACAACGTAGATGACGTGCCTTGACATCAATTTGCTTTGTATGTAGAACGAAAAAACGTCATGATCGCACGATCGATCAGAACAGATCAATTTTCTTTCGAATTCAACTGCAATTTCAATATGTCGTAAAACATTCAAATTATGGTTTGTACATTCTATAAAAGGGAATGTCTTTAAATTATATCTGGAAAAGTATATTATAAAAAAAAAATTCTGTGTGTGTGTGTGTGTGTGTGTGTGTGTGTGTGTGTAAAGTGATGCACATTGGTTACGCCAATCCCAAGTCGGACTACTCGATGTTGGGGAACAATATCGAGGCGACTGATTTGGAAAAGGACTTGTGTGTGCTAATCAGCAGCGACCTTAAGTTTACCAAACAGTGCGTAGAAGTGGAAAAGAAAGCCCAGAAGCTGTTGGGTTATATCAGGAGGCAATTTCAGTTTCGGAACAAGGAGCTTGTGCTCTCTCTGTACAATTCCCTGGTTCGGCCGCACCTAGAGTAATAATGGAGTATGCAGTGCAGTTCTGGTCGCCCACCCTCAGGAAAGATATTGAGAGGCTGGAGCGAGTGCAGGCGAGGGCCACAAAATTAATCCCTTCTGTTCGGCATATGGGCTACAATCGACGGTTACGCGCCCTGAACTTGTTTTCGCTCGAAACTCGGAGGCTGCGCGGTCAACTGATCGAGGTTTTCAAGCTCTTTCGCGGGTTCAACGATGTCGATTTTAGAAGCATGTTTAGTTTAAATGATAACCCAACTCGTGTGTGGGAATTACTTTATGTATAAGATCTGTAACACGTGGAACAGGTTACCTTCAGAAGTTGTGAACAGTTCCTCTGTGGATCATTTCAAGAAAAGGTTAGACCAAATCTTGCACACTATTTGAGGGTGTAGAAAATTTTCCCTGGCACTGTTGCCATTGGTACCTCCTCGGTATGGGCCGCAAGGCCTTTTGAGGTACTTCTTTTCCTTGTAACTTGTAACTCTCTCTCTCTCTCTAGAACAAAGCGTGGCACGCTTGGAAAACACGGTGACTATTCCGGAAAATAGAACGGACGAACAAGAATTCAAATTGGTAAAAATAAAAGACCCTCCAAACCAAAACCAAAACATAAGGATTTGGAACCCATTACCATCAAAAATAAGTTTCACTTACTTGCTGACGAGGAGGATGAATCCTTTTTAATTGGGGATTCTATGGTAAGGAATCAAGGGGACTTTTTCGGAGCAAGACGCGTGACCAAGAGAAAACTCCGATGTTTTCCGGGTGCCACAAGCCAGATAATTAATAGGGAATTAGGCAAAATTAATATCAAGAATAAGAGTTGCCCTATCATTGTCCATGTTGGTGGCAATGACGTTTTTCTGGGAGGGACAGGAGGGCAGACAGAGTCCATTATAAAAGAATTCAAGAACCTAACTGACAAGGTTAGGGATAGGACAGACATGGGTATGGTCGTAGGAATTCTCCCTCGAATGCGTGCTAGTGACTATACTCTAAGTAAAGCCATTAGCATAAATAAAAGAGTTAAACGCATGTGTGATGAAAAAGGCCTAAAGTTTGTCGATTTTTGGCCTACATTCTACGGAAATGGGGAATACTTTGGTTCGGACGGGATACATTTTAACCAGAAGGGGAAAAAGAAGTATGGTGATTTACTGAACATTAATTTGTATAATCTTTTTAAACTAGGACCCCCCAAACCAGCAATTGATCCTGCTCCCCAAACAGTTAAACCCCCTCCAGCAGTTAGTCCCCTCCCCCAGCAGTTAGTCCCCCCCCCCAGCAGTTAGTCCCCCTCCAGCAGTTAGTCCCCCTCCAACAGCAGTTAGTCCCCCTCCAACAGCAGTTAGTCCCCTCCAGCAGTTAGTCCCACTCCCCCAGTAGTTAGTTCAACTGCGTCGGGAAACGACTCAGGCCAGTTAGGAAAAACCACAACTTAAAATCACTCAAAACTGTGCTCTTCAATGCTAGGTCAATTAGAAACAAACTAATGGAATTTATAGCGCTTGTCAAAACTGAGAACTTTGATATCATCGGAATAACGGAATCCTGGATTCATTCTGAATCAAGGGATTTTGTAGGAGAATTTGAAATGGTAGGTTACAAAATGTTTCACAAAGATAGGAACGGAAGGGACGGCGGTGTACTTTTGTATGCTCGGGACTCCCTGCACCCGGTAAACAGTAATATCGTATCTGCTCATGAAATGTTGGGAATTGATCTAAACCTAAATAATAAAGTAGTGCAGCTACTTCTAGTATATAGACCACCTCACTACCCCGTGATAAGGATATAAACTTGTATAACAAATTAAGCAGAATAGTGAATAATAAGATCAGTGTGATTTTTGGTGATTTTAATTGTGGTAATGTAAATTGGGAAAACAAAACAGCTGATGCTGAGGGCTCAAGACTGTTGGAATTTGCCGATGATAACTTATTAAGTCAATGGGTTGACGGGCCTACTAGGGGTAATAATAAACTAGACCTCATATTCACGAACGAAGATGACCTAGTCTCTAACCTGACTATTGGTGAAAATTTAAGTAACAGCGATCATAATTTGATTAGGTTTGACCTCAGGGTTCCAGTTAATACACGCGAAAAGACTCGTGAAAGACTGGATTTCTCGAGAGCAAATTTTGAAAGCTTCCGAAGTAGTTTAGACACACTTGAAGTTCTAATAAGTGAGGATGTCAATGTCACCTGGAGCTCATATAGGGATCAATTTAGAATATTACAGAACACTTTTATACCCACTAAAATGGTTTCCTTGTCAACAAAGTCACCGAAATGGTTTAACAACGAAATTAGGAGGGCTATTACGGGAAGAAATAGAGCCTACAAACTACTTAAGTCGCATTTCAACCACACTAATTCAGAAAACTATATAAACCTACGTAGGAGGGTTAAGTCCTTAATTAGATCAGCCAAACGTGATGAAGAAGCTAGAGTTGCCTCACTCTGTAAAGTTAACCCTAAAGAATTTTTTGCCCATGTTAATAGCAGAAAGCCAATTAAAAATTCTGTAGGCCCCTTAAAAGATAGAAATGGCGTACTGAAATTCGGTGATAAAGATATAGCTAATACGTTAAACGAGTTCTTCGTTACAGTCTTCACGGAGGAAGACACAATAGAAGTGCCAAGTCCTCGGATTACATATGATGGTGACATCCCGTAGAGACCATAAGTTTTACGAGAAATGAGGTACAGCAATTAATTGATAAGATGAACAAATACAAATCACCTGGCCCGACTTATTTCTTCCAAGGGTATTAAAAGAGGTTAGCCACAATGTTGTTGACGACTTAGTAACCATATTCAAACAATCAATCGAGTTAGGGAAAGTTCCAACCGACTGGAAGTTAGCAAATGTAACACCTATCTTTAAAAAGGGTGATAGGGAAAATCCTTGTAATTATCGCCCGATCAGTTTAACATCAGTTGTCGGCAAACTGTTGGAATCCATCATTACAAAACGTATTGTGTATCACCTTGAATCTAACAATCTAATTTTTTATTCTCAACATGGATTTAGGCGACATAGATCCTGTCTGACAAACCTGTTAGAGTTTTTCCATAATATGCATACACTGTACGATGCAAGTAGGGCAATAGATATAGTGTATCTCGACTTTCAAAAAGCCTTTGACAAAGTCCCTCACGCTAGATTGATAGCTAAAGTCAAAGGACTAGGAATCACCGGGCTCGTTTCCAACTGGATTGAGGATTGGTTAAAAGATAGAAAGCAGAGAGTGGTAATAAATGGAGTGGCTTCGGAGTGGGCGCCCGTCACCAGTGGTGTCCCACAGGGTTCCGTTCTGGGTCCTTTACTTTTTATCATCTATATTAACGATATAGACGTCGGGCTTCTAAGTGCAATCTCCAAATTTGCAGACGATACGAAATTAGGAAGTAGTGTAGGTACTGAGGAGGGCGTAAGAACGCTTCAGAACGATCTTGACAGGTTGGGCGAATGGTCTGCTACTTGGCAGATGCCATTCAACTTGGACAAATGTAAGGTAATGCACATAGGTTATAAAAACCCGAAGACCGATTACTCTCTCTTGGGAAGGAACTTGACTGAGACCGATCTAGAGAAAGACTTAGGAGTCTATATCAGCAACGATCTGAAACCGTCGAAGCACTGTGCAGAAGTCGAAAAGAGGGCCTTAAAATTATTAGGTTATATTAAAAGACAGTTCCAGTTTCGGAACAAGGAGACTGTAATGTCTCTTTATAATTCTCTAGTCAGACCTCAACTGGAATACTGTGCGCAGTTTTGGTCTCCATCCCTCAGGAAGGACATAGAAAGGTTAGAAAGAGTACAAGCAAGGGCTACAAAATTGATCCCTTCAATGAGAATGCAAAGCTACCAACGGAGATTGGAGCGCCTAAATCTGTTTAGCTTAGAGACGAGGAGGTTGCGGGGTCAGCTTATTCAAGTCTTCAAGATGCTCAAAGGAATAGACAGGGTAGATTACAGAAACTTATTCTCACTTAATGCCAATCCGACAAGAAATAATGGGTTTAAACTGGAACTAAAGACATTTAGGACCTCTGTCTGCGGAAATTTCTTTTCCTATAAAATAGTTAATATCTGGAACCAACTTCCCTCAGAGGTTGTTTCCAGTCAAAGTGTAAATGTGTTTAAAAATAGGCTAGACAAAGTACTGAATACTCTCATAGTTTAAGATTAAAACATAAGAAAACTCTGCAGGAGTTCGCTTGCACGGTGTCTCTGTGAGCAAGCTAAATATAGAGCTATTTATATATTCTCCACTTTCCTGTAAAATTTCCTTGGCTACTTTTCCAGGGTCAAGGTATTTTCTTCAACCTTTTTCCGTACCTGCCTCTGGCAGGGAGGGAGCGGAGGGTGGGGAGAGAGCCTTCTACTTTTCTATCCAGTTTTCTACTACTGCTAGGATAGTTGAAAGAAAAATAAACTTTTAATAACAGGAACCTCCCAGAGTGGACCGAAAGGTCTTTGAGGCTTCCTCTTGTCCTTGTAACTCCTTCTCCTCTCTCTCTCTCTCTCTCTCTCTCTCTCTCTCTCTCTCTCTCACACCAAAAAGAGAGAAGTAATCGACAAAATCATGAATGCGTCATTAAACAGAAAACTACATTAAAAATCAAGTGGAATGAGAATATAAACGCGTCGGATAAATCTCGATTCTGTATAAATGTTTAATTAATATAGATACAACACGCGATTTGAAACAAGAGGTTATTTTCAGTATTTTAGTATATGCGAGGTAAAAATGAGTTGTAACTGACGAGACTCCCTTTGTCCTGGCAACGAGGTCTTTGACACAGAACGTACAAGAGTTACTGTATAAAGCTAAAACACAGCATAAGGTCATAAGACGAGAGAGAGAGAGAGAGAGAGAGAGAGTTACAAGGACAAAAGGAAGCCTCAAGGACCTTCCGGTCCATTCGGGGAGATTCCCGTCATTAAAATGTTCATTTTTTTTATCC
This sequence comes from Bathynomus jamesi, assembly GCA_023014485.1. NCBI lineage: Eukaryota > Metazoa > Arthropoda > Malacostraca > Isopoda > Cirolanidae > Bathynomus > Bathynomus jamesi. Next base: position 78,330 of record JAJOZX010006197.1, read on the forward strand.
ATTCTAGCAGTGATACAAACCTGGGATCTTTTAAACTATTTCTCCCCGAACATACTCTTTTCAACAATCACCACCCCAATGTTGATCTTTCCACCTATATCCCCCCAAAGTTTAAACTCTGCAAATTAACCAAAATAAGATAAGAAAACAATAACAAATTTATTATTTATTGCAAACATATAATAAATAGAAAACCATTATTTACATAGGATAAAATTTGATTTCCCGGTTAGGTCAACTGTACGCCCTTGACGATTGGTTGTGATATTTGCGTTAGTTTTAACGAAAATATCACGACTAAACCTAACCAATCGTCAAGGGCGTACACGTACAGTTGACCTAACCGGGCATTCAATTAACCTGACCGGGCATATATATATATATATAATATATATATATATAATATATATACATAATATATCTCGAAACCTACGGTAAAATTATTGAATGCCGGGTTAGGTCAACTGTACGCCCTTAACGATTGGTTAAGTCGTGATATTTTCGTTAAAACGCGGGATATTTTTGCTACCCGCACGAAGGGTAGCAAAATAACTGAATGCCCGGTTAGGTCAACTGTACGCCCTTGACGATTGGTTAGGTTTAGTCGTGATATTTTCGTTAAAACTAACGAAAATATCACGACTAAACCTAACCAATCGTCAAGGGCGTACGGTTGACCTAACCGGGCATTCAAATTTTATCCTATGTAAATAATGGTTCTCCATAAATCGGAATATGATAGAATATAATAGAATTTTCAAGATATGTATCTTATATACATATTTTAAAAATTCTATTATGTAAATAAGATAAATAAAACCTGTTAAATTATCTTTCCCCCCCATAATATTGACCTTTTAAACTGTCTCCCTTCTCTGAAGCTGGGTGGGGGGGAATAGTTTAAAAGATCCGGAACCTGGATAGAAAAGGCTTAAGGCTCTCTTTCCGGAGAGGTGGGTATGGAAAAAGGTTGAAAAAATACCTTGACCCTGGAAAAGTAGCCAAGGAAATTTTACAGGAAATAATATATAAACTAGCTCTACAATTACGCCATGCACACAGAAATCCCACACTAGCTCGTACCGCTGTGAAAACTAACCAATAATATACTTATGCCGATGGCACACCAACCACTTGGTATCGTCACCTAAACCTCGAACATATGGTTCCGATTTTATACAAAATATATTACATCTCTATTTACTGAAGTATAGGTCCAACAAAGACCCATGACCCAGTCTAGGGTAGGTTGATTTTGGAACTGTGATCTTGGACTAGTCTAGATAGAAAGGTATTAATGTATAAAAAACGTTGCACCAACTCATATTTGTGAAAATGATTGTATTTTTTGAGGATTGTTAATTATTTTTAAGTTGTAAAATTGCCGAATTTTACGCGTAAAATCGCGCGCTCGGCATTCGCGCAATGTAAACAAACAAAATATCGGACCTTATTTCATCAAAATAATCAATTAAAATTCGGCTTTTTTAACAAAACGATGCTTGAAACTTATTGTAAATGCATTATAGATCTTCATTAGTGTATTATTTTGTATTTTTTAATGATATTTACCTATAAAATGTGTATTGAATTAAGTTATTTTATGATGCGTTCATTTAATTGTGTTTATTTTCAGATATTTCATAAAAATGGGTAAAACGGAAGTCTGCAGTGTTAACTTGAAGTGATAGTGCCAAAAAATTCAGTGGCCAGCCTTCCCCTTTGGATTAAACAGAGCCTCCTACCCTCCGCCAAGTTATTCAGTACAGTTATTTCCTCCAAAACAGCCACCCGGATTTGAAAGACTATGTATGATATTGCTAAAATGATAGCAAAGGATATGATTGAGATCTGGCAGGCAGTGAACCCGCGGCTGCCCCTGTATGAGGAATATTATGTAGTGAAATTGGTGGATAAAGTGTACTTCAAGAAAGCAAAAGAGATAAACAGGAAATCCCTTTCTACAGTCCAGGAGCAGAATCTGGGGAAAGCTGGATAAACTTTTTGACATTTCTGCTTGCACCTGTAAGCTACCTGTTCGTCCCTGTGATGACAATGCTGTGAAGTGCAAGAAAGAAAATTGTCAAACAGCACATAATCTGCACTTGTCCTCCCAGTAAGAAGGTAATGCTATTATTTTTTTAACTTTTAACTGGCCTAACTTAGTGCGATTAGGTGCCTTTTAAATGGAAGGAAATTCAATGCTTGTAATTGAAAAATATCCGCATTTTCCTCCTATAATCTCCCCCCCCCCCTGGTAATAGAAATTAATAACCAATTTTTTTTCAGGATTTTATATCTTATTTTAGATCCGCTATTTAATATACTTTAATATTTCAGGTTCCAGTAGAGGAGAGGGAATACTTGAGAGATCAGAGGGCCAAAATAGGACCCAAGGGCTCTTTCCAGTTGGGATCTGTGGATGAAGCTGCTGTGAAGAGAGACCAGAGGGCTGCAGCTGAAGCAGAAAGATTACAGAGCCAGATTCAACACAGCAGCAGGAAGTGGATTTGGCCACTTTTGCCTCCACACCTTCACAAGATATTTCTTTTGAATCCAGCTCAGGAGAATCAGGAGAGGTAATATATTTTTTTTCTTATATCTTATCCCATTTTTACCCAAATTTATCCCTACTTTTTGTCCCTATTTCCCCCCTTTTTCCACCCATTTTTGCTTTAGTAATTTATTCTTTTTTTCGCCGACTTTTTACTTGAATTTTTACCCATTTTTTCCCCCTATTTTCCCTCATTTTCGTTTAAGTGATTTATTCTTATTTCCGTCCATTTTCGTCGATTTTTACCCATATTTTTCCCTACTTTTTCCCCTATTTTCGCTTTAGTAATTTATTTTTTATTTTCATTTCAGCCATCTGGTGGTGAAGCTGAAGAGTTCAAGCCAAGGAGGCACCCAAGTGGAGGTTACAGTTTTTTGAAAACCCCCAGATATGCCATGGAACTGATCAGGGGTGATGTTTCTTCCAATCTTGGGGCAAGTCTTGCTAATGCCTTCCTCCTGGACTTACAAGCTATGGACCTGCTTAAGCCTGGCCTTGATGTGAAACAGATAATAGTTGATAAATCGAAAATGGAGAGGGAAAAAGCTAGAAAGAAAGTGAAAAGTGATGAAAAGCACAGTGAGGGTCTGGAAAAGTTAGTCTGTATTGGGGTTGATGGGAAAGTTGACAAGGACACTTTGCTGTACAGAGAAGTTAAGAATGAAAATGTGGAGACTAAGCTGAAGAAAGGAAAGGGACAAGAGCACCATTTGACTTTCACAAAGGAAAATTATGATGATCTTGGGGTCTAAATGTGTCTATTTGACTCTGTACATGTTTTTTTTTACTTTTTTCAATAAAATTGCAACTTTTTTCAGGATTTTTTATGAAAATAGCATGATTTTTTCGGCCGAAAATTGCGAAAATGCGGTATTTTTCGGTACGATTTTTTGACAATTTTTGAAACGGTTTCCTCAAAAAACGGTTAAAGCTAGGGATCTGAAATATTTTGTCAGTTATTATCATATTAAGCCCTGACTATCTCGACTAGTCCAAAGTCGATATCTAAAAAAATGCGGAAAATCAACCTACCTTAATGACCCACTTCAGCCTAGCTCCAAAACGATTGAGAAAAAAATCATGTCAAGTCTAACACGAATTAGTTTCAAGTGCAGCAGTTGGAACAAACTTATATGGGAATTTAACAATTATATCATTTTAGTTAATTACACTATACTACTTGTACCTGTTAAATTTTCCCAGAAAATGAAATAAAATCAAAGGGAACGAGAGACAAGACAAGAGGGTTTGTATCCACTAAATATCAATCCGCTATGGCCGATTTGAAGACGTTGGGAAATGAGGGAGGAGGGGGCATAGCTTCAGGACAGGCTACAGTCACTTCCCGTAGGTTGTTTGGCATAAGAACAGCACCCCAGCACTGATAGATAGATGGTGCGGATTGCAGACCAGACTCCTGGTATAGAGTTCCCATAAAGGAGGAGGAGGAGGAGGTTAGTCTGAGGGAGACAGGAAAGTCCAGATCTGTGCTTACATTTTCCCAAAAACTGCTTCTTGACTCCTGTGAAACGCTATTTTCTTAAGTCATGTTTTTGAAGTAAAAAAGGTAATCTTAACGCAATAATTACGATTCAAATATTCAAGTTTACTTTCCCCGAACTCAGTTTTTTTTACGAAAAACCTATAAAAACATCCTATACAACCATAGGAACAAGACTTGGCATTCCATAATTAATTAAAGTTATCCGTTCTTGTCTTCACCTAATACTCAAAATGCTAAAACTGTTGTATTATATAAAACCACACACAACAGTACCAAGAATCTTCCTTCATTCCTTTGTTCGTTTACGCAGTAATGTTAATGACAGTAGAGTCCATAATCCTTTGCTAAGTCTGTCCTTCAAAATGTGTCGGCGAAACTAATGACTTTCTAGAAGAAAGAATAATCATTATTTTCATCGTCATAATAATGCGATTTTTCTCCCATTTATCAAACTCAATCACGCCAAAGATTTCAATAATTCATCGATAGTGTTTCAAGTAAAAACAGGGTGAGCAGAAAGGCATACCTAGTACTGGAAGGTTAAAATTATTTCAAAACGTTAGGATTTAAATACTAGGCTGCGTCGCGTGTTTTGGGGGTTGTTCGATCTCCTCCTTAACAACAAAGGTCATATGACGAAGGAGACCTACACTTTTACTGGGATCCGAACCATGGCTTGCTACATCATCTGGACTCAGAGGACGGGCACCCATCCAATTACTCTCCAGACCTAATGTGGCTTAACTTCGCTGATCGACGGGAAGCGGTGTTACGACAATGACCACGACGTAGTCCAGGCTAGACACACACACACACACCACACACACACACACGTAAATACAGACATAACATGCATACATATTGTACATATATATAAATTCAAAAGTCTGAAGCCAGTGCTATAAATTTACAATGTTCAACAGCTACACCATCTAAATGTGCGTAAAAGGGAACAGAAAGCAAGTAAATAGTATAAATACTATTTATTTAAGGTAAACATGATTAGTAGGATTAATTTGTTGGAACTCCTTTGGAGCTGATGTCAGCAACACAACGACGAGGCATTCAGGTAAACAAACTGACATCGACCGAAAGGAATGTTCTTGCGGACAGTTTCAACAATTTTCCATACTTCCTCGATGTTAAGAGTTATTATTTTCTGTTTGACTATGTTATCGACGTCTTTCCAAAGTTGTTCTATATGGAGATAAGAACCAGGTATTATGCTGGCCAGGGCGGCAGCAGCAACTCAGAAACATGCTTTTCAATTCACGATCTTCATGTTCGAAGGCGTGTTTGGAGTTCCTGTCCTGCTGTAGAGTCGGATGCCTCTAACATTTGTTGAGCAGCTAGTAGAAATGCTTAAGTATTTTCACATACTGGAACCAATCCATAATGTCTTAGCTCTGGGGAACGGGCCATGAATTTACCTCTGAGAATGATACAAACGTACGCCTACTACTGACCTTCCATATCCCCTTTACTATCTTGACAACAGAGTCTGACTGAAACTTCTCCTGGGAGACGAAGAACAAAGACACGACAGTCATTGCCAAGGCGATTAAATTGTAATTCATTCATTCGTTCACATAACTTATGGCCACTATTTCATTGTCCACTTTTCTCGATGGCCAGTCGATGCCTCCAATTTTCCTTTCATTTTGCTGCTTTGCGTCGAGTGATGTGTCCGTTTATGGATTTCTTGGGCAAAGTCCGTCTTATTGCTCTTGTCGAGACTGATATATTAGGTTTTTCTTCTAATTCACCCCTAATTTCTCTCGAGGAATTTCATTGAACTCTTTTATTGAAATTCGTTCCACGACTCATCTCTGAGGCTTCTTTCGACTACGAAAATCTCTCAGCTGCAAAGCTTTTAAAATAGTGTTTTGAGCTGCTTTCCTCGAGACACACATCCTTTTGCGAATGGCACTCTTTGCTCACCGTTCTTGATGGAAAAGGAAAATCTGTAAACTTCGATGTTCCTTGAGCTCACCGCTCTCACCTGTTGGTCATGTTTACCAAACAAAAGCAGTGGAACCGGAAGAAAAAATATAAGAAATAAACGTAAATTTTAACAGATTACCAATACCTACTGAAAACTATCTTTTTTTTAAGTAGCTTCAGACAGAATTCAATGTTCATTATACCACCATACCGTGAAAAACCTTAAACAAAAACAATTCTACATAATTTTCATAACCGATATGGCGAGAATAAACATTTTGTATAGTTTTCATTTCAAAACTATGATTTAGGTGTAGGAATAGTAAGTATCATTAACATACCACTTATAACGTGTTCTCTCTCAGGAATTTGCTGAATCACGGGACAGCGAATTATATAAATCATTCCTAACACAAAAACCGTTTTAAACTACACTTAAGTTATATATATATATAATTGTAACTCGCTAGTGGACAATAGAAAATTGTCAAAATGTTTACTGAAGATGTACATTGGAAAAATCTAAATAAGAAAAATAAAAAAAAATCTGTCATTTGGAAACAGAAAACTATTTCAACTTCATTTTAATACCCAAATACTTCTATCCAAAAATGTGAAAACTTCTTTCATAGATTGGATTCAAAGTTAAAGTGAAGTTTTAATTAAATCTGTGTAAAATTCATCTACAAATATTTTGCTAAAATATATGAAAAGAAACAAACCTTTTTTCACATTCCATCCAAAACTTTCATATTTTATATATATGTGTAATGTGTATATACCGGGTGTCCGAGAATTATCTACAATTTTTGGCTGTTATTAAAAGTCAACCATGAAGTGTAGAAATTCCAGTGTTGTCCCATTTTACAGAGAATCTCATTAAGTTTTTTCTGATACTACGTTTTGACAAGTTTTTTAGAAATGTACGCGGGTGACAGACATTGATGATTTAAAAGCAAGAATCACAGCTGCTATTGAGCGAATTGATGTGGATATGCTGCAGCGTACATGGCAACATTTGGAGTATCGATTGGATGTTTTGCGAATCACTAATGGTGCACATATCGAATGTTTGTAACAACGTTACTTTAATAAAAGAAACTTTTGAAAATACAGATTCTAAATAATCTTGTTTAAGAATTTTACGTGTGTTATCAAGAATTTTATTAAAAGATGAAATTGTACAGATAATGTTCGGACACACTGGAATTTCTAAAAAACTTGTCAAAACTTGGTATCAGAAAAAACTTAATGAGATTCTCTGTAAAATGGGACAACACTGGAATTTCTACACTTCATGGTTGACTTTTAATAACAGCCAAAAATTGTACAGATAATTCTCGGACACCCTTAGTATAGTTTACGACTTGATAAAACTAATCCATATTATACATATATATACGACTTAGAAAAAATGGGCGAACTGTTTAAGGAACAATTAAACTCTGTTTAACACCCCTAAGTCCGATAAGATAGTAGAAAATCCAGATGAATATTTTGACACATTGATACAAATCAGCCATGAACAAGTTGGGGCACGAACCTATTAATAGACTTAGAACCTTACTTACATCTTTCGAGAACTATCACAAATGCGAGAAAATTCGGTGTTAGGGCCAGACACATGGAGTGCCACATTTCTGAAGAAATAGAGAGAGTATTGTCAAGTCTCTATACTTACTATGGAGAAAATCACTTTACAAAGGATAAATTATACTTCCATTAAAGAACGCAAACATTGGCCCCTTACTTTAAAGGAAGTAACGGAGCAATGCTCAGAATTATCGGCCAGTAAGCTCTCATCTCCACCTTATATAAAGTGCTTTGGAAGTATAATTAAAGGGAAAACTACTTATTACTTACAAGAAAAGAATTTATACAATTTAAACCAGTGGGTCACTTTTATATTCTAACTTTTTCATTGAATTGAAAAGACCCGTGGGGGACACATTTGGCCCGCGGGCCAGGGTTTGTGCATCACTGATTTAAACCAACATGACTTCAGGACTGGAATATCATGCTTGTCACACCTATTAACTCTTAAAGGACTGAAGGTACAAATTGCTAACGTTTCAAATACAAGCATTCATAACTTAACCCTACAAAAAATTCAGGGCTTAAAGGGTTAAACCACCAGAAGAAAATATTGGAAACATTGTGTTGAGGACAAAACATACCTGTAATATACAGTATACTACTGACTTTGCTAAAGCCTTCGATAAATATGACCATGAAATTATAGCACACAAACTTAAGACTACAGGAATTACTGGAAAGGTGGGAAGATGAATACAGTATTTAACTTTGACTCAAAAAAACAGTGTTAGTAAATGGGTTCTGTTCCACAAGGTAGAGTATTAGCTCCCTTGCTGTTCATAATAATGATTGCAGACATTGAGGCGAATATTAATGACAATATTGAATCATGTTTCACAGATGACACAAAGATATATAAGGAAATATCGAACGAAGGTGACAGAAAAATTACAAAATGACATTGCAACATTATTCAAGTGGGCAGGAGACAACAATATGGAGTTCAACGAAGAAAAATTCCAACTTCTAAGGTATGGTAATAACAAAGTGCTACGGAATAAAGGGTACAAAACTCTGCAAGCCAAACAGATAACATCAAACCGACAAGTCAGGGATCTTGGAATAATAATAATAATGTCGGATGCAGAATGCAAAGAGCACTATAACATCAAAATTACAACAGCTAGAAAAATAATGGGAATCATCATCAGTAGTATGATAGAAAAATGTGAGTGTGCAAATCAATTGTATGCAGGATGATCAATAATGGTCCAAGGGGGGAGAGGGGTGTGGGTTAGACCATCCAAGAGGGGAGAGGGTAGCTTAACCTAACAAGGAGAGGGTGACCTAACATGGCAGCTCAGGCCCAAATGTAATCCATGAGATAATGAACAAACAATTATTAATGTTAGGTACCTAATTAGTTTGGCCTATTTATAGTAGCTACTTGTCATTAACTTAAAACATTTATTAATCAGTTTGATACTGTCTCCATACGTGCAACCAAGATGTTGAGATACAGCTGGAGATGGGGGACTAGCGTTTACCTATCTGAATTAAAAAGACTGGCTGAAGAATATGAAGAAGATACCTGGTCTTTGTGATGGATAATTTAATGTAAATATAGGGGCATATACACCAGGGTGGAGTGAAAAACACTTTTTTTAGAATTCAGTTTTGTAGGGGGGCACCCAAAAGTTAGTCTGTGGTACCAATAAGAAATCTGTAAAATATTAGCTACCTGCGACATCAACTTCACCGGTCCCAAGGAGGTCAAAGATTTTGTCTTTCAGGTCCCCCCAAAAATTAAGGAAAAATTCAAAGATTTAAGCCTATCTTCCGTTGTGTTTATGCTAGGAAGATCATTTTTATTTAATTTGATTTGTCTATTTATGTTCTTTAACTTTTCCCTTGTACACTTTTCTCCCATTCCTCACAGAAATTTGAAAAATTTGGTATTTCATGAAAAATACTAACAAAAAATAGGAATTTTTATATCTTTCGTTGAGTTTCTCAACTTTAGTAGATGTTTTAGCACCATTTTAAGGTTTTTATTTGTTTAGATTTTCACAGATTTAAATTATTTCATAATTATAATATTTAGGGTTTGTTATTTATACTACATTACACTACAATTTCTCTCTTTTTCAGATTATTTGATTGCTTTGATAAATTTTTAGACTGAATCTGATTCGCTAAAAACATTTACAATCACTAATATAGTCTAATTCTATTCCGACGCACAAAGCAAAATTAGGCACGACTTCCATGGCCGCGAATGAATCAGCAAAATGAAGACAAAGAATACTCAACAGCTGAATCCAATCTTTGGACCACCAAAGGATCTCTCACTGATTTATTTGCCTTCGTCCGAAGATATATATACCTCAGTGTTGCCTTTATGTTAGACAGGAAAGAATTAAGTCAGAAGCAGCTAATCCAAAAATTTATGATGTTGCTACAGTCGTTGCGCAAAAAGTAAAGACTGTATGGGATCGTGCTTCTATTCCAACTAGCCATCATAAGACCATAACGCAGCGTATCCAAGGTTTGTACGAAAAATATCAAAATATGTCTTGAAACAATTCAAAGGGCAGAAAGACCAAGCATCCTATCAAGCATTGCTTCACAAATTTAAACTTGACTCACTGAAGCTCCTTGATATAGCTTCTTGTAAATGTGAAGACTTCTTGACATGTACCAACGAACGTCTCGAAAAATGATGATTAGATCCGTAGATAAAGTGGTCACCAAAAAGATGGGGGGGGGGAGGCTACACAAAGCAAAAGTATGAGGAATATACAGTACGGATCTCGAAAGGAATAAAAGAATTTGATACTGCTGCAACTGTTTCAAGTTCTAGTGAAACGGACGAAAGCAGTGAGCCGTTTAAACTCACGACAAAGCCATTAATTAACCTCGGACCTTCACGAATGAGAATGAGAACCACCACCTTGTAATGATTACTGATAACCGGTTAAACATTCGAAAATTGGCAATACGAAGGATCGAAGTAGCAAGATCTCAAGTTGAAAAAAATTAAAACTCACGACAAAGCCATTAATTAACCTCGGACCTTCACGAATGAGAATGAGAACCACCACCTTGTAATGATTACTGATAACCGGCTAAACATTCGAAAATTGGCAATACGAAGGATCGAAGTAGCAAGATCTCAAGTTGAAAAAAATTAAAAGCATTCCCGAGTTCAATGTGCTGAAGCTAAATTTTCATGTACTTGACTACACTGATATTATATTTTGGACAGAGTTCCCATCAGGCTTGAGCCACCATTGACAAAACACTTGACCAAAGAGGAGCCGACATCATTGGCTGAGAACATTAGCAAAGAAAAATTAAAACTCTTTCAATTCCCGTGTCATACACAAGCAGTAGAAAGGAGTATCAAACTTGTAACAGAAGCGGCAAGAGCAGTTTATGAAAGTGAGGAGAGATGGCTATGTTAAAACCAAAATTGCATCTTAAGCAATAACACTGCCCAACACCAATTTTGCTGATTTAATTCTATCACCTGTTTTTAGGTAACTTTGGTGTGCTGATTTCAAAAATCACTTTAGTTTTTGCCTATCACGTCAGGTTTTCGAGCAATCAAATACGGAGATATCGCATTTTGGCAGGGTTATGCCCAATTTTTTTTCTTTTCAAAAAATAAGTTTTTACATACTCAGAATCAGCATGGAAAAGTAAACAATTGTGCAGGGAGTGAACTTTAATATACAATGGTAATATTGACACAAACTGATTAAAAGTGTTTAAATAAGCAAAAAATGAATCCATGATCATGACGTCACGCTCACACCTGGGGAAATCACAGATACCCAAGATTTTAACCCTTTCACTACGGGCATAGCTTTGAAGCGAATTATATGAATTCGAATTATAATACCTCCCATTTCTAACCCCAGAGGGTGGAAAGAGAGAGGGGTATACCCTTGGTATAACTTCTCTGAACACCCGGAGTTCAGAAAAGATTAGGAGTTGGTTTATTTACCACACCCAGATCTGAGCGCAAATTGGACATGTAGTTTATATGCCACACCCGGAGCGAAAGGGTTAATATGTTGTACATGACCTTTAGATTTAATGCACAGATTTGCGTATTCCACAGATAAAATTTTAACAGCAAAACAGCTGTTAACAGGTCTCATAAATCATAAATTTTGATAAGTGTCCTTCATGGATCACCCAAAATAGGCATATTGCATTGCACATTGCACGAAAACCTGATGTGATGGACAAAATCTAAGGTGATTTTTTAAATCAGCACATCAATATTATCTAGAAACAGGTCTTAGAATTAAATCACCAGTAAAAAACGTTTTTTTGTTGGGCAGTGTAATGAAATCATTTGAAATCAAGAGAGACTACAAAACTGAATAAGAAGCTTTCTAAATTATTGTGGTGGGTGGGTTAAGGTGGAACTCAAAGAGCAGCCACCTCCACGTGGTAAGTTCTGGGTAATTTAAGCCGGGATATGCATGGCTCGTATCTAGCTTAAATTAGCGGAGAGCTGCTCCAATAAACCAATATATTTGAAGCCATGTAGCTATTTTATGAGCTTTTAAAAGAAAACTGAATCACTGAATGACGCTCAACATCAACCAATCAACGAAAGCAATAAAAACTCTTTTTTTTTGTTAGTATTTTTCATTAAATACCAAATTTTCCAAATTTTTGTAACGAATGGGAAAAAAGTGTATAAGAGTAAAGGTAAAGAACATAAATAGTCAAATCAAATGAAACAAAAATTATCTTCCTAGCATAAACACAGCGGAAGATAAGCTAAAATCTTTGAATTTTTCATTAATTTTTGGGAGCACCTGAAAGGCAAAATCTTTGACCTCATTGGGGCCGGTGAAGTTGATGTCGCAGGTAGCTAATTTTTTACAGATTTCTTATTGGTATCACAGACTAACGTTTGGGTACCCCTACAAAACTGAATTTTGAAAAACGTTTTTTTCACTCCACCCTAAATTGTACACCTATCATCAAAAATGTATTAAACTAAACACTAACAGAGTCAATGAAGTTGCTGTCACTGTGGACAGTGTCATATCTTTCAAGTGTATTAAACACTCATGGGGAGTTCAAAATGCATTTAAGCTTAATAAAGGATTCTTATACACAAAAGTTTTTGGTATTTTGCCACTGTTGAAGATTTAGATGGTCCGTTCTTAAGAAAATGCTAAACTTTATTATTATATGTAGGCTTTAAAAGCCCAGCATAATGCTCAATACAAAATAAGGACGTTTTCCAGTTTATGTACCGTTTTCTACTCCAGGTGCTCTCTATCTGCTGAGTGTGGGCACCGGTCGCTGGATCGACAAAATTTTCACTGTGATTTAGAGTGTAGTGACGAAAGTTATAATGTGGGATTTTATCAATTTGATCGTAAGATTTCCACATATCACTAATAATAGTAGATCCAGGCAGAATGTTGGCTTTTATGCAACTTTCTAGTGTTTCTTTGCTTCTGTTAGACACAGCATAGAGTAAAACAGAAGGTTAGGTTAGGTTAGGTTACGTTAAGTTAGGTTAGGTTATCAAGAACTTACCTCTCTTAAAAAGTTGTTATAATCGACGGCGGTTGTATGACCAATCAAAAATAAATTATATGAAAAACGGTACACAAACTGGAAAAGGTCCCAAAATAATTTGGGGCATAAAAGTTCAAGTTAACCACAAAATTTTTACATATCGCCTATGTAGAGATGCTGGAGCTGTAAATATACATATAATTGATCAGTTTAATGTACGCTAGCCTAAATTATGAGAAATCATAGACCTAAACCTGATCTTTCACATTTAATTTTCAAAAAAAGTTTTATTACCCTCCCATATGATTATGAAAACAATTCTTGGATCAATCCCAGAATAGGCACCTGAAATCATTTTTAGGTGCTAATCTGGGATTGAGGCAAAACACAGTGCTTAATCTGGGATTGAGGAGAAAAAATATAAACAGTTTTTAGAGATATAATTTCATTGTTTTTATCAATATTTGAAAAAATCAACTCTAACCTAACCTAACCTAATCTTTTGCTATATCTTCTGCTTTTTTAGTTAGTTTTGCTATTCTTACCAGTTTGATTTTTACCTGATTTCACATTTAATATTTTATTAATAATATTATTCGATTTCTATTTCAGAAATAATTTTTCTTTATTCATTAAACCACTTTAAACCTTTTATAACTTTGCCTTTATTACATTTGTAATAAACTTTGTATAAACAATAAATTTTGTAATCATCAGGTTTTTTTATTTAATTCCTTGCAAGGTGCCTATTCTGGGATTGCGGGTTGAACGCAGGTGCTTCATCTGGGATTGAGGTACATCAGGTGCCTATTCTGGGATTGACCCCAATTCTTTCAACCTTTATGACCCTGCTCCCATTTTTAAGATTTTGTAGAGAGATTGCACATTTGAAATAGAAACATAACGCAGAAACATAGCTCAATACATTTTCATGAACAATGTGAGGCCATCTTAACCTATTGAGCTTAAATGGTAACAGGGCAAGAATTGGTTGTCATATGTAAGAATATAGTGGAGCAATTGTTTCAAATCTATACATCAGCTAGCTGTGTTAATAGTTACTTGGGAATATGCAGAAACCTTGTATTTTTATTAAATATCTTGTTTTGTTTTGCAGGACTACTCACCATAGACATAGTATGCTTGAAGTTGTGGTGTAGAGCTACCAGTCAGCCTGGGAAGATTGAAAGAACTAGCTATGTTTAGTTTTGAGATACAAGTAACTTTTCTTAATAGAGTTTGGTGGAAGAGTTTCAGTAAGAAAATTGCAGACTGAAGCTATGAAATCAGTTTTTAGGCAAAGGGTGGTTACTTTTTGACTTGACATGATATATTGTGTGCGAAATACCCTCTCCTTAGCCTGTTTTAAGCAATAATGAATAATTTCATTCATGAAAAGGGAATTGTTTAAATAATGCATATCTATTTAAGCACAACTTAATTGTATCGAGTTAACTTGAAATGTAGACTATTTCGCTCATTTAGCTTAAAAAAAAACAATTTTGGCAGTCAGAAGCTATGTCATCCTATCAAATAGTTCTTAAGTATATTGCACCTTTATGTTATTGTCACTATAAGCTAAAAAGATGCTAGAACTGTGGTGTTACCCATTCTTATGAAAGCTGGCTTGTGATTGAAAATCTGTATGATTTTATTATTATTATAAAATGTAGCTCATGACTTGGATAACCCTGATAGGCTATATTAAAGTATTTATTGCTATGCAATTATATATTTATGTAGTGAAATTTCTCTACACTACTGTACATGACAGTAATTACAGCACTTAGCTTTTTACCACTAGCAAAGTACCAATTTGTTTTTGTATGAGATAACTGATAAGTACAGGGTGTGTGTGTGTGCGCGCGCGCGTGTGTAACAATACATAAAATGTGTTCAGTTAGATTATGAACAGGCAATTATTAATGTTAGAAAGCTAATTAGTTGGGCCTATTTATAGTGGCTACTTGTTATTAACTTAATACACAACTCAATCCTTCCTCTTCTCTTAACATTCTTGGCATTTCCTTTTCTCACATACTCTCTGTGAAACACCAGAGAGATTACGTAAGAACTTGAAAACCTCAATGAGTTGACCGTGCAGCCTCGTCTCCAGCGAAAACAAGTTCAGGGCGCGTAAGCGTCGATTGTAGCCCATATGCCTAACGGAAGGGATTAACTTTATGGCCCTCGCCTGGACTCACTCCAGCCTCTCAATATCTTTCCTGAGGGTGGGCGACCACAACTGCACAGCATACTCCAGGGGCGGCCGAACCAGGGAATTGTACAGAGAGAGAGCACAAGCTCTTTGCTCCGAAATTGAAATTGCCTCCTGATGTAATCCAACCGCTTTTGGGCTTTCTTTTCCACCTCTACGCACTGTTTGGTAAACTTAAAGTCGCTGCTAATTAGCACACACAAGTCCTTTTCCGAATCAGTGGCCTCGATATTACTCCCGAACATGTAGTAGTCCGACTTGGGATTGACGTAGCCAATGTGCATCACTTTGCATTTACCCAAGTTAAACGGCATTTGCCATTTTTCGGACCAGTCTCCTATCCTACGTAGGTCCGCACGCAGTTGCTCGATCGCCTCTGGGGTCCCAACATTGGCCCCCAAGCTTGCTATCATCAGCGAATTTGGCGATCCTACTGACGATGCCACCGTCGATATCATTTACGTAAATGGTAAACAACAGTGGCCCCAAAACGGAACCCTGAGGAACCCCGCTAGTGACCGAGGCCCAACTTGTGCAAGCCCCTTTAATTACAACCCTCTGCCGCCTATTGTTCAGCCAGTTTTCAATCCACCTACCTACTTTCCCACCGATACCCAGCGCGCGGACTTTGACCATTAACCGGCTGCGAAGAACTGTATCAAAGGCTTTCTGAAAGTCGAGATAAAGTATATCAATCGCCCTACTCTTATCATACTCACTCAACATGACATGGAAAAACTCAAGCAGGTTGGTGAGACACGACCTATGCCGTCTAAACCCATGTTGGGAGTCCCGAAGCAGCTTGTAGGAATCCAAATGCTCAACGATCTTATCCGCTATTATCCCCTCTAATAATTATATAATTTACCGACAACCGAAGTGAGACTAATGGGACGATAGTTGCCTGGATCCCCTTTCGTGATCCCCTTTCTTAAAGATAGGGGTCACATTGGCTTCCCTCCAGCCACCAGGCCCGTCTCCAACGATTTGTTGAAGACTGCAGCCAGGTGGGGAGCCACCTGGTCGCGCACTTCCCGCAACACAATGGGGAGGAACTGGTCTGGACCAGGAGCCGTAAACGTGTAGTTTGTCTATTCTATCGGCAACGACTGACGCGGTACACCGAACACTATCCAGGCCACCACCTTCGTGCCTCACGTCTGGCTCGGAGATGACGTGGGTGTCCTCCCTGATGAACACTACCGCAAAGTACTCATTTAGCACATTAGCGATGTCTGCGTCGGAGGTCCGCTTCGCGCCGCTGGGGTCCTTTAACGGGCCTATCATGCTTCTAATGGGCTTTCTACTATTAACATAACTGAAGAAATCCTTAGGGTTCCCCTTGCAGAGGCTTGCCACCCGTAGTTCTTCGTTACGATTAGCTACCCTAACCTTCGCCTTCACTTCCCTGCACAGAGGGACAAAAGCCTCAGTGGTTTCATGGGAACGATTGGCCTTCGCCCTCCTATACGCAGCTTTCCTATTTCGTATAGCCGAAGCGATGTCACGAATGAACCACTTAGGCTGCGTTGAAGCAAGGGTGACCGGTTTTGAGGGTATGGCAGCAGACTGCAGCAACATAAACCTGTTCAGGAATGCACTCCACACTCCCTCAACATCGCCGCCGACCTCTAACCCCATATCACCTACGCTATCCCTAGGCCAACAAAGTTCGCCCGCTGTAGATCAAGCTTACTGCCTCTCGAGTGACTACGCTTCACCCGAGGGACGCAGACAGAACCTAATCAGAACGTGACCACTCCCGCCCAACGACTCGTCAACGGTGAGGCCAGAGACGAGGTTATCTTCGGTCGTGAATACTAAGTCTAGAACGCTTTCGCCTCGTGTAGGCCCATTAACCCACTGAGTGAGGAAGTTCTCATCAGCAAAGTTAACTAGCATCCTCCCTTCGGCATCAGCAGTCCTGTCTTCCCACTTTATGCCGCGACAATTGAAATCTCCTAAAACTACACACACCCTGTCTCCTAGCAGGCTACGGAGTTCGGTGTACAGGACTGTATCCTCCTGAAGGAGGAGATGCAGAGGTCTGCACACCAAGATACCTATAGTTCGTCCCTCCTACGTTCAGATCGACGCCAAGCAGCTCCCGTTCTGATCGGAACTGGCAGTCAACCGGACTCAACGTGTCCCTCACGTATATTCGTACCCCTCCCCCCTCTCCACGGGTGCGGTCCTTGTGAAACATTCTATACCTGGGAATCTCGAACTCCCCAACGTAGTTCCTACCATCAGTATGAATCCAGGACTCGGTGATGGCAACGATATCCTGGTATTCTGATGCTAAGAGCGCCCATAGCTCGCAGAACTTATTCCTTATGGACCTAGCATTAAAAAGCACTGCATGGAGGGAGCCTTCACTATTCTGACCGCCCGCTAGCATGATCCGTTTCCCGAACTCAGGGCTGTCGGGAGTTGAAGAGCCCCTCAACAACGAGGGGGCAACTTCCGCAGGAGGCTGAGCCCCCTCCAACGGGGAAGGAGGCTCACCCACCTGTACATGGACGCACCTTTCGGTTGAAGGTACGTCCGCCACCGGCTCAACATCCTCTCCCCCCGGTGGGGGCCCATCATCAATACCCGGGCTTGACCTCACCATACGGTATAGGTGCCGGTCAAGCAGCGTGCCTAGCACACCTTTGCCCTTGATATTGAGGTGGACACCATCCCTCCGATACAGGTTCCACCTACCCGAAAACGCGTCGAACGGGTCAACAAACCTCACGCCCAGTGGGACGCACAAGTCTTGCACCCTCTCGTTGATGCCAATGACTTTACTGAGCGCGTGGTCACTGGCATTCATCCGCGGTAAAATACCGATCAACATTCCCCTGTCTGTCTTAAGTTTTAGATCATCCGCAAGAGGCATGATCTCGGTGATGATCCTTTCGGTCGAACCTACCCTACCGCCTTTGAAGAACAGGTCGTTGCCACCAGCGTGAACAACGATCGCGGTCCTCAGACTAGACACGCACAGCTTTTCTAACTCCTTCCTTAAGTGCGCCGTTCCCCGACCGGGTAAGCACCTTACCTTCCTCCTGTCCCGGTTTGCAGAAGCAAAGTACTTCTCCTGGCCCCTGATCTGTGAGTCCCCAATCAAAACGGGGTCTTCCTCCTCCGCGCACAGGAGACTAAAGCTGTTGGAAATCCTGACATCGGTAACCGGGGTCTCAGGCTTCGGCTTCGCAGCCTTCTTGCCCGATACCTTTCGATACCCGTCGCCGCACTTAACACCACCCAACCTACCCCGTCCAGCAGCTACATCCTTCGGTTTCTTTGGGCCATCAGTAGGCCCTTTCCCACCCTTCTAATAAACTAAATTAAGTTTTAATGGCTATGAGATTCCTTGATTGTGAGTTGCGAGATTCTTTGATTAAAGGTTTCAATATAAATGGATAAACTACGCCTGCAATAAACAGACTAGGTAAAATTTAGTAAATTATAGCTACCCATGTATCTAAAATGATTTAAACAATGATAGGTTTACATAAATTCATTAACATATAAATAATTTGAGTAGCATCTTTATAAAGAATGTTTAGGCTGCTTGCAATATTTTTTATTTTGACTTAAATGGTACCTCTGGCAACTTCCTCACCAGCTGGTGGGAAAGTTGCCACATATGCCAATACGGATTGATTGAGAATAAATAGTTTTTTGTACCTTCGATCGTATTAGCTAACCAGAGAATGAGAAAATTGTACTGTAAAGATTTAATGCACAGTTCATGTGAAGTGGGGGTATCTTGTTACGATCTAGTTGTGGAATAGCAATGATGTTTGCTTGTCCTGGAGTAATCTGCTTTCTCTGGTAAAAGATTGAACAGTTAATATTCTGTTATTACGTTCGTAAATGGCAGTTTGTTGCAACCTACTAAAGAAATTAAAGAAATTATTCATGTATTTACATATTTTCCCTGTATTTATTTGTCTTATATACATATATCCGTGTATTTATTTCTGTTTTTTGGTCTGAAATTAAGTGTTTGCCGAGTTTTTACACTGTAAAATATAGCTCCGCCCACTTTCAGAAAATAGGTTTTTTATAAAAATAAATAAGTTACCCTAAAAAATAAAATCTATTTTTATTATAAAATTAAATTAATATTTTTTTATAATATGCTTGAAAGATATTGTGTGTGTTAAGGCAAAAAATTTGTTTTGAATAATTCGAAAGATTCTTTAATG
The DNA here is from genome assembly GCA_023014485.1 of Bathynomus jamesi. NCBI lineage: Eukaryota > Metazoa > Arthropoda > Malacostraca > Isopoda > Cirolanidae > Bathynomus > Bathynomus jamesi. The sequence goes on from JAJOZX010006197.1 coordinate 97,850, forward strand.
CATGGTAAAGGATTTTTCATAAAAATAAACAAGTTACCCTAAAAAATGAAATCTATTTTTATTATAAAATTAAATGAATATTTTTTATAATAATTTGAAGACATTTCTATATTAAGGCAAAAAAATTTTTTTTTTTTTTTAAATTTTGTTTACCATGTTTCAGTTTTTGTTTCAAAGAACAGATAGCACTCCAATACATTAACAACCCTGGATTCGTAGCGGCATTTTATTACCGCTCCGAGAAGACATAGTTTTGTCTATCTGTGCCGTTTTTTGAGACCTTACTGGTCTAATGGATGGTGGTGGTTAGTTGGTGCTGCAATACTGCCGATGGTTGGGGTTATGCATGAGGGCCTATGTATGAAAGTGGATTGTGAGGTAGTCTAAGGAAGGCATGTTCACATGTGTGTATATGTGTATATGTGTATATATATATATATATATATATATATATATATATATATATATATATATATATATATGTGTGTGTGCGCGCGCGCGTGTGTACTCGTGTGTGTGTATATATATATATAGGCATTTTGTTTTTTTGAGACAGAGCGGTATTAATTAATTCTCCTTTACATGCATACAAAGGAATAACTGTGTACGATTGTCAATACGACGTGTGTGTGTGTGTGTGTGTGTGTGGGTGTGTGTGTGTGCTGCTATTTTTTGAGACAGAGCGATCTAATGTACGTACAAGGAAATAGCTGTGTACGATTAAACCATGTAGGACTGGCTGTATTCTCTGTCTGTGTCCCTCTAAAGAAACTGGCTGAGAGCCGTTTACATCTTACGATTGGCTGCCTTCTAAGCCGTGCTCCTAAATATTGTATGTGCGCTCCTAAAGATTGTGTATGTATGTGTGGATCTGAGCTGTGTCCCTCTAAAGCAACTGGCTGCGAGTCGTTTACGCCATACGATTGGCTGCCTTTTCAGCCAACTGGCTATGATGTTAAAGCCGCCCAGGAAGGGTTGTCAAGACACCATCATGCGATGCGACATGGGTCTTCTCTCTCTTCCCTCTCCTTGTTTTATTACCCTTGTTAGGTTAGGTTAGGTTACCCACTCCACCTTTGAAGGGTCTAGCCGTGGCCCTCTTCAAGCATACACGTCTTAATAGAGAGTTTTGTTTTACTTTTCCTATACATATATACAAACATACATGCATACACACCTACATACTGTATATACCACACACAATTCTTATATATATATATATATAATATATTTGTGGGCCTGAGCTGCCAAGTTAGGTTACCTCTCTCCCCTTGTTAGGTTAGGATACCCTCTCCCCCCCCCCTTGGAGAGTCTAGCCCACACATCTCTTGTTGCATACCCCCCCCCTTTCTCCTTGGACCATTATTGATCATCCTGCATGCAATTGGTTTGCACTCTCACATTTTGCCATCATGCTACTATCATCCACAGCAGAAAATCAAACATTATGCTAAAATTAAGGAAGAGTCTAGTCCAGGGGTGGGGAACCTGCGGCCTTAAGGCCGCATGCGGCCTTTTGGGGTACTAGTTGCGGCCTTCTGCCTATTTGACATTCAGAATTCATACCGTACGATAATGGACAGCAACTGATACCCCTTTAGGGCTTTAGGCTATTTCATTAGATCATGGTTTCAGCTTCACTGCTTCTTACACATACAAGCCTTCTTTATGGCTTGAACAATACGAAATATGGCAACGTTGCCAGTTGAAACTGGCAGAGTTGCCTTACGGCTTACGCCCTTACCTATCAACGATCAACTCGACTGGCTGACTGGATGACAGTTACTGACGATTCTCCGATAGTGACACGCACGCTTGTTTCCTTTAAAACTGTAAATCTTGGATCAATTCGTGTACCATTTTTATTTAAAAATCTTCTGGTACCCCAATCATGTCAAAAACTGTGAAAGAAAATTAAAGGAAGAGAACAGAGTATTCCATGAAGAATGGGAATTGCAGTATTTCAGTTACTGAGAAAGATAAAATGATGTGTTTGCTCTGCAACGCATAATTGCAACAGTGAAGAAACACAGTGCATATCAGCATTATGCAACTCATAAGAACCACAAGTATGCTATATTGGAAGAAGAACCCCCGAAAGTTGCACTTACGAAGATGAAACTTCAAAAGCAGCAACAACAGCAAGTATTTAAACGATGTCAGGCCTAAGGACTGAAATCACTGAAGCAACTTATAAGTAGCATATATACTTGGAAAAAGAGGTAAGCCATATAGTGATGTGGAAATCATAAAAGAATGCATTGTTGAAGTTGTAGCCCCTTTAGATTCAGACAAGGTTAACAAATACAAACAACTACCTCTTTCAAGAAGGACCATAACTGATCGGCAACATGAATTAGCCCTCAATGTAACTGAACAACTTCATACAATATGCCAAAGCGAAAATACTTATTATTCGATTACCTTGGATGAGTCCACTGATATTACTGACTCAGCGCAAGCGTCATTTTTTATTCGTGTTATAACTGCAGATTTTCAATGCTACGAGGAGTTACTGGCTTTGGGTACCCTTACGGGGAAGACACGTGGAATTGACGTCTTGTCTCTCTTCAAAGAAAAATGCCGTGAAGCGAAACTGAATTTATGTAATTTAGTAAGTGTATGCACAGATGGTGCACTTTCCATGAGAGGAAAATGTGCAGGATTTGTTGCGCTACTACAAAAAGAACTGCCAAATCCAGATAGCTTGATTTCCTTTCACTGTATTTGGCATCAACAAATCTCTGTGCCAAATCTACTGTTTTAAGTGACATATTAAGTAAAGTTATACGTATTGTGAACTACATTATAACAAATGCATCACGACATCTCGCAATATGCTTATGCTTGATGATGAAACATTCAGTGTGGATCTTCCGTATCATTCTAAAGTGCGCTGGTTGTCAAAGGGCAAGTCTTTCAAAAACTTTTTCTTTGCGAAAACAAATCACAAGATTTTCTGAGGAACTCAATGAACCATGTGAATTGTCAAAAAAGGATTTCTGCAGAAATGCTGCATTTTTGTGTGACGTAATGTCAAGCAAAATTACCTGAATATTTCTTTGCAAGGTAAAACTAAATCCATATATGAAATGTGGCAAAAAATCCAGGCTTTTCGGAGGAAGCTGCGCTGTTCCAAAACTATCCTTACCCGATCGGAACTTTCAGCTGAACACTTCCCTGAACTGGCAAATGTAATTGATGAAGAAGATACAAGCAAATCTTTAAGGGAATGCGATGTGAAAGAATACACAGCTGTCCTAGACTCCCTGATTGAAGAATACGATGAAAGATTTGAAGATTTTGAGAAACATGACTTCACACTGAAACTAGCTTTCCAACCACACCTGGTTGGTGTCTCCAAAGCACCTGAAGATTTACAGATGGAGTTGATTGAGCTATTAGAAGATAATATCTTTAAGTCTCTATTTGATACTTAGAAGGATCCTGTTGAAATATGGAAAAATGGCGTTGAATACCCACGTCTGCGCCAACATGCTCGTCGAATGTTACCTTCTTTCGGCACAACCTACTGTTGTGAATGAACGTTTTCATATGTGACTCAAATCAAAACGCGCTTGAGATCTCAGATGACGAATATTCACCTGGAGGACCAACTAAAATTACGGTCAACGATATTGGAACCAAATGTACGACTCCTGTCCCGCAATAAGCAGTCACAAAAAAGTCATTAAATGGTTTATCACTTTTTCACTTAATATTAACATCATTTCACTTAATATCATTTTTCACTTAATATTAGTTCTATTGTTAATTATTATTCCCCCCCAAAAATAAATGTGCACTTGCTGAATTTTTTATTTATTATAAAAGCCCTCACGTATTATAAAGTTTGATTTAAAATTAATAAATATGTAGATTGTAGACTAAAATATGATATTTTGTTGTACTGTATATGTTAAATTCTCAGCATGCGGCCTGATAGGGTCTTAGTTAAATGAAATGCGGCCTTCCAATGAAAAAAGGTTCCCCACCCCTGGTCTAGTCCTACCAATAATGGAGTACTGCTCAGTACACACAAGCTCATCCAGAAAACGACACAGTGCAAACATAGAAGCTATACAAAGGACTTGTCCGTCTGAGATAGAGGAAAGAAAGGTGAAGACTACGAGGAAAAGTGAAGAAACTCAACTCTCTGGAAAGAAGACACGAGCGCTATACAATAACATATGTATGGAAAATATTCGAGGGTTCTGTCCCTAACGTTAGAAACGAAGTACTGTAGAAACACACTGGATTGAGAGAAGAGGCAGATTTTGTACTGTTCGAGTTACGGTGACAAAAACTTTTGCATTTTAACATTTTTTTTCCTCAAATTCTTTGATGTTTTACATTATATGTTGGAGTTACACTAATTTTTTATTTGTTAAATGTTTCCAAACGAACGGAAAACTTTTCATAACTATCCTTATGCATCGTACAAAAGATATGGACGAATACAACTGAAATATTCCTCTGTACGAATATTTATGAGCGCCACTGTGTATATACAGTATATACAGGGCTTATCAGAGGTAGGCTAGGAGGGCCATTTGGCCTGGGCCTCAAGCTTAAGGGGGGCCTCAAATTTAGAAACTTTCAGGTTTGAATATAATGTTTTACAGTGAAAGTAATAATTGGGTTTAGCTACGGGCCTCAAAAGCGGGAAATGGCCCGGGCCTCTCTGAACCTCTGAGAGGGCCTGAGTATATATATATATATATATATAAATTTTTACTTAATCATCGATGCCTTCATAGTTTAAATGGAAGTATGAAGAGTTGAACATCTTTTTACATAAAGCGCCATTCCGCCCATGCGCTCATTTTAGGCAGCAGCATTGCCAAGCATATAGTCTAGACTCTAGACTCTAGTCCAATCATCATCCATATCCGCATTCAATTGATTGCAATTTTCATTAGTTTGTATTGCAAACACCCCCAGTTATTATCAGTCGTAGTACTTGATTCTTCAGGAGCAAGATGCCCCGCAAATTTGTTTCCTCATATATATATATATATATTAGATGAAGCCAACACTAATTTTACTCAATACCACAATTATTTAGTGGTATCAATTTTGGAAAAAAACAAAGAAAAAAGTGAAATTAACTTCTGGAATGAAGTGAAAATGATTCCACAAAACTTTATATATAAAATTTACTTACACAGGACTGGGTTCTAATATCTTTATTGATATACTTACTATATATTAAGTTAACAATACGAGTATAAAGATCTTAATTTACTGCGCACTTCATTCGTGCTCCTTCTAGCTGCTGTCTTCCCACCATCAAATCCATTCTTCAGACTTTTTTCTCCAATTATCTTTTTCCCCTGGACACCTTTTTCAGTCTTTTGAAAATTTCTTGATAAGTTCTGCCAACTAGTTCACAATATCCCAGCTGACCACTCATCTTTCCAAATCATAAACACTACCAACGACAACCCATTTACCGAGCTTCACAGTTTGCAATGTTTGAACATGCCGGAAAGCTGGACCCACAGAAAATGATTACTGTTCCGCGTTTGACCCGACCATTACAAGATAGCATTGGCATTAGGGCATGGTTAATCAATCATTTTTAGGAAAAAGTGATGAATGATGAAATTTTCTAATCAATCAATGATTAACTGATTAAAATGATTAAAAGTTAAATACTTCTGAAAAGATTAAGAAGGAGCTTTATTGTTTCTGTTGCGTGAGATAAGACCGAAGAAAACATTTCGCTCAAACATTTACTTTGCTTTAGTTCAAGAAATCAGGCATGGGCGGAGTGGACAGTTTATACAAGCAAAAAGGTGCCAAATTCAAATGATACATTACAAAATTTAAGGTAAAATGATGGTGAAATTATGAGGAAAATTAATCATTTCGCAAAAATATTTTTTGATTAATTAATAACTAAATTCGAAACAATGATTAACCGATTAATCAGAACCATGCCCTAATTGACAACTTTTTTTTTTAACCTTTAAAAAGGTTTTACTGAACTATGGTTTTATGTACCAATATTCACAATTATAAGAAATATACTCAGGAATTTCCAAAATAAGTCCTTATTTTTATCATTAATTTCATTGTACACTTAATAGTCTTTTATTTCACAATATTTTTGTATTGTTTTTTACAGTTTTAATGTTTAATAATTCCATAGCAATGATGATGGAAAATCATTTCCGTAACGTTTGCTCGTTATACCTTCCAAACAAGAATGATAAATATTTGGGTTTTCCTCGTCATCCATATTATATATATGGGCGTGCGTGATTTTGCATAATGCAAAACTGTGAGCGCCCTCGTCTCCTTTTCAGAGGTCTGGGGATTCGAATCCTGCAGTATATGAGTTATTTTGTATGTTATGAATTTGGGTCCGTAGAATGTATAAAGGGGATTTCTCCTTTTAATACGAGTCACACGATATATATATATATATATATATAATATATATATATATAAACTGCAAACACGCAGTATAATTAACGTAAAGAACGACGCTTTGTATAGGAGACTTATCCGCGCAAGATGAGAGCGAAAGAACGAAACAATTGAAAAAATGAGGTACCCACCCGGGAATCGAACCCGGGATCTTCCGATTGCCGGTCAGACATGCTAACCACTACACCATAGGCCTCACCCAAACAAATGCTCGTAATTCCTCTACATAGCGCAGAAACCAATGCCCCAAAGGGGCACCTCCCGCATGCCGTAACATTTATACATTATAACTGCAAACACGCAGTATAATTAACGTAAAGAACGACGCTTTGTACCTCATTTTTTCAATTGTTTCGTTCTTTCGCTCTCATCTTGCGCGGATAAGTCTCCTATACAAAGCGTCGTTCTTTACGTTAATTATACTGCGTGTTTGCAGTTATAATGTATAAATGTTACGGCATGCGGGAGGTGCCCCTTTGGGGCATTGGTTTCTGCGCTATGTAGAGGAATTACGAGCATTTGTTTGGGTGAGGCCTAGGTGTAGTGGTTAGCATGTCTGACCGGCAATCGGAAGATCCCGGGTTCGATTCCCGGGTGGGTACCTCATTTTTTCAATTGTTCGTTCTTTCGCTCTCATCTTGCGCGGATAAGTCTCCTATACAAAGCGTCGTTCTTTACGATATATATATATATATATATATATATTATATATATATATATATATATATATATATATATATAAGCATCTTAAACATAAAACGACTGATAAATTTTCCTTATTCGTAACATATTTGCTTAAAAACAATAAAATGAGAGTTTCGAACCAGTGCTTAGTTTGTAAAGATATAAGGCAGTATTTTCCCAAGTGACTTAAATTGGAATGCCATATTTGATTTTCATAAGCGAACTAAAAATAGTGTGTGTGTGTGTGTGTGTGTGTATATTATATACTAGCTGTTATGCCCAGCACTTGCTTGGGGTGGGCTGATTGTATTCAATTTTAATTATTCAAATCTTTTTTTATTTTTCGTTGTATCCCCCAGTAATTGGGAGGCTTGCGGTCCTCCAATTACTGACGGCTCAATTATTTGGTCAATAAAACTATAGTCATGAAAATCTAAGCTCCACAAATCTTGACACAATGTGAAGCGCAAGATTTTTATGGCTGCGTTCTTTTCTATAGTTTTATTGCGATGCTGGGGCCTTCGGGCCCAGTAATTACAACGATAGGTATATGTATTCTTTTTTATAGTTTTATTGACTAAACAATTGAACCGACAGTAATTGGTGGACCGTAGGCCCCCCAATTACTGTCCATTGTTAACCAACCTAACCTGACCAAATCCAAAATCATTCCCTCAACTTCTTTTTCCTTCTAATATTATCCTATTTTTAAAAACCAACCAACCAATTAATTAAACTCTTTTCAGAGACCCAAATCACACACAACTTCTTTTATATAGTAGATATAAACTAAAGCACGCTACCATCGACCTTAGCTTGCGATCGACCTTTGGGTTTTTTATTAGAACGATAAATTGTGAGCATGCGCCGACTACTGGAAAAAAAGCGCGAAACAAAGCACAGCTTTTGTCAGTGCAATGTGTGTATTGTTTATCAGGCGAGTTTTTCAAATATTTTCACTTCTAGTATAACTTTTGCTCTGTATTTGGGTGCAAATAGGTAAGAAATGGATAGCAGAATGCGCACAGTAATATGTGCATAAGGTTTAGTTAGTATTTGAGTAAATAATAAGTCTGACGTTGGATGTGGGCCACGTGGTACCGCATACAGTGGTGAAATTTTGAAAATTGCTGTTGAGACCACGATCAACCCATGAAGTCGATGCCAAACTCAAGAGCTCAGTAGCGGGCCCCTTAACCCTACTTAAATCGTTTCGAACCTTTCCCCAATGAAGATGGAAACAAAGAACGATAAATATAATAATAGTAGCTAAAAACTTTGAAGAAAATAGCATATATATATATATATATATATATATATATATGATACACACAGACCGTGCATGGAACAAGGAACTCTTCTGGGAAAATTAATTACACTATAATCCGAATAAGTAATGGTAAATAACAAACACTATAGTATTTTCTCTTTTGCATGATGTTAGCCCGACGTGGGCAACGGGTCACACTTTGCGAGTGGCCCGTTGGGGGCCATTCAAAAACTATGTAACGCTTTTTTCCACCAAAATTTAACCTCCCCCCATAACACTGTTACAGTGTTACACCTACCCAACCACCCCCTAAAAAATTATGTAACACCAGCACAACCCCACCACCCCTCATATCGCCCTATAAAATGTTATTTTCAATAAATTGTTACTTCTCCTTCACCAAAAACTTGTTGCTTATCACTTACTCAAAACACCTTTTTATGCATGATGATAATTTGTTACTCTCACCTATATTATATACAAGACACGCGCTGAGATTACATATCTCGTCATTTCCCAGTTTTATGTATTTGTGGTGATGAAGTGTTATGTAACACTTGAGATGACACCCCCATCCCATGTAACACACTGTAACACCTGGCCTAACACCCTTCCACCCCCTTCTGCTTCACAATTTTTGAATGGCCCCTTGCCCACGTTGGGCTAACATCATGAAAAAGAAAAAACTATAGTGTCTGTCATTTACCATTACTTATTCGAAATATAGTGCATTTAATTTTCCCAAAAGAGTTCCTTGTTCCATGCACGGTGTGTGTGTATCATAAAAAACCTCAGGGAACCATTCTGAGTTCTATCCCATATATATATATATATATATATATATATATATATATATATATATTAAAATATACATAAAAACAAAATTGCTGAAGAAATCAAATGAAGAATAAAGAAATAAAAAAAAAATACTATGCCAAATGCCAAACACGTCCATAAAAACTGGAAATTTAAACAAAATTCATTATCTTCGAAGAATGTGCGTTGTCACTTGGTTGTGATATAACTTAACGATATAATTGTTCTTCAGAGAAAATTTTACTGGATATATTCGTGTGCCTGCGTGTATATATATATATATATATATATATATATATATATATATATATATATATATATATATATATATATTCGAAAATTTCACGTACATAATGAGTAGAACAAGCAAAGAAGTAAGTTTACTATTTGTTTCATTCGTGTCCCATGCATGGAAAAAGCAAAAAATACAATATACAAACGAAGTAAATGTTAGTAAGAAGGAACTAGAACATATTTTTTAATACGAAATGTTTACTGACACACAAAATATTCAGAATTAATTGAAAGAACTCAAAATTAATACAAGTTACGAAACTGAAGAGGGAGTTCGGGACGAAGCAGGGGCCAAGATGCTATTACGAAAGATATATCGAATGTAGGGACTGAAACTCTGTGTAGCAAATATGAAGTATTGATGAAACAAAGTAGTACTAATTTTATGAACGAGAAAGAAGGTGGGTAAAAGTTTACAGACAAAATAAAAAATAAAATAATGTCGCGATCTGGCGATATTATATATAAAATAAAGACATGCCAGAGTCTTAACCAAAATATCAAAGATAGAACTGCATCGTCTTTTGTAGATTATACAGTAGATATTTACCATGAAATCTTTAATGAAAATAATATATGAAGCCGAAATTCTACACCAGATATGTTGTTAACACTCATCTTCATTATAATACTTGAGAGAAAGCAAATCATTTTATGCAGTACTTCACTAACTAACACCCGTATGTTAAATTTACAATATAACATGAGAATAACAACAGTCTTCCATTCCTGGATACAACAGTAAAAAGCAACACTGTACAGGGTGTTCGGAAAGTCCCATCACCCCCTACAGAATGTACATATTGTAATACCAATTTTATTTGTGTGATTAATTGAATTTATATGCGATACAGTGACATTTTTCTCTTTTCCAGGTATAAGAGTTGTGTGAACAATGACAGACCAGTCCACTTACACTCTAGAGGAAAGGATAGTGATAAGCACATGGGCTCATTAAAGGTCACATACTGGCAAAACGATGCATGATATCCAGAATGATTTCAACACAAAATTCAATAAGGCTGCACCACCAAACAAGACTGCATTACGCTGGGAGAAAAAGCTGTTTGAAACTGGCTCCATCAAGGACAAACCAACAACCCGAGCAGAACAATGTGAAGGTGTGATTGCATCGGTGGCTCGTTCACAGAAAAAAATCACTTCGGAAACAATCACAAGAACTTGCAGTCCCCATGTCCACAATGAGAGATCACATGACAGTAACATGATTAGTAACTGTAATTAGTAACTATTTACTGTAATTAAAGTAATTGTTACTAGTGACTTGTTTCTTAAATTACACCTACTACATATAAATACAATTAATAAAAAAAACAAAAAAAATTGGTATTACAATATGTACATTTTGTAGCGGGGTGACGGGACTTTTCGAACACACTGTAGATCTGAAATTTCAACATTGCATAAGCCAACCACCATACACTTTGTAACAAATTATTCTGGCCCCACACCCCTATTATTTAAAACAAACTAAGCAGAAATATTTATGGAGCGTACAACATTAGTTTGGATTTTTATTCGTGAAGAAACAGAACGTATCATTTCATCAAAAGAAGAATTACTTTCCTTCACACCTTATTCGTAGAAACATCCCATCATACCTCAACCATCCGTGAAAAACACTCATTGCGCCTAAAATAAAGTTTACATAAACTTTCCATACTACAACCAGATGATAGGAATAAACTAAAAATAAAAGACCTACAACGATTCATTACCCCCCTTTTCCTAACCATTAAAACTAGATATAACTTTCACCAACAGTCTTGCAATAAAGAACTATTTTGGAGCTGTAGAAATGTCATCACGAACCCAAGTGTCATGTCGTATACGCGTATACAACTGCGCACGTCGTGCTCGCAGGTAGCTCAGCGTGCTTCATTGGCGCAGCGAACGCCAATCATTCAAGTGACGGTAACTTTAAAAGTACCTGGCCACAACCAATCAAAATAGCGTTGAATTCCGCATACCAGAATCCCTCTTCATTTACAAACAAAATCCAATCCTAAACGAACAACAGTCATGAGTTGCAATGATCATACCAAAATGACCTTGCAATACAATAGTATATATCCAGTACAGTGTATTTTTCATTCTTTTATCATATCATGACAATCAAGATTTTAGCAAGTGTTTTAAGAATAGTATTGACATATAATTAATGTTAGCGACTTAAGTTTTAGAAGCTGATGATGGGAATTGTGGTCCCGAAACGTCGACGACCTTTTGAAATAAAGGTGAAAAAACATACCTTTTCAACTTTTTCGTCCTTGTACACTAAGTAAATATGAAGGCACATTTTTGGTGTTCATCTTCATAATTAAATTAAAATACCTTCGGAACAAATCCACCAGTGAAGTGTGTGTGTGTGTGTGTGTGTGTGTGTGTGTGTGTGTGTGTGTGTGTGACCAGAATCTTGTATATAAATAAGGGATTTATTTGAATTGAGAATCATCGATAAAGTTGAAAGTCAATAAAAACAAACCGAGATTTAAAAAAGTAATGGACCATCTTAAAAATTAATTCTACGAAAAATTCCGTGTAATAATACCGTAATAGTATGAATTAAGTTTATCGAGAGTCATATCGGGGAGCTCCAGACAAATTTATAAGTGTTTTACACTCGGAAATTAGTAGGCTATTGCCTATTGGCCCCTGTATTCTCCATCTACGTCATATCTAGTCTCTCACTTCCCGTATCTTCATGGGGGTAAAAGGAATTACAATCTTTTGGGGGGAATAAGGATGCCATATAAATTATTAATATTTTTATTAGAAAATCACAAATAATAATAATAATTTTACTTAATGTTACGATTAGATTTTGTTAACGAGGCAAAAATGCTCCACACACCCCCACTAGGATTTGAACCCAGTACCTCTTGAGTAGAGGGTGAGGGCGCTGATCATTAAGCTATAACAAGGTAAAAGTTAGTATAACTTGGCATATACAGTATTTCAACACCGGAGAGAGAACACAACGCTTTCTTGTCCATTATGTCCTGCACTCGAAGTAATGGCAGTATTTCATTCAACTCTTGTGCAACAATGGGGATCCATAGATGAATATCATGCATGAACATGTTTATGTAAAATTGTGCGTGTTCACGCATGATAATCCATATTATACTGAATCTCCATTTCACTTCAGGTTTGTACTGTTTGAACTGTATCCTCCGCCTACGGTTTGAATAATGCAAAGTTAAGTGAAATGGAGATTCAGTATTTTAAAACTCCATAAAATGGTTTCCTTACATTAGAAAAATAATGTATTCTCAAGTTGAGGACTTGAACGAAGGCATTTAGCCTAAAGCGACTAATTAAAAGCCTGCAACATAAAAAGCATTCAGATAAAGGAAAAAAAAATGAAGTAATGCTTTATAAAGAGCTAATAATCTCTCATATTTTTCTGAAATAAGCTTCAAATAAGTTTTTCTTTACAGTATGTTGTCCGTGTGTGCGAGTGTAAAATTAGTTAATTCTGTTAATTTGGATTTCTAATTCCCTTCTAATAATTTTGTTTTTGTATGTCGATGTATGCAGAAACGTCGATTGTAGGGACCGTGGTATGTAGAATTAATTTACAAATTATAACGAACTTAAATCTATTCAATTCATTTCATTCATATTTCTATTACAATACATATATGCAAACTATATTATATATATATAAATATGGAGAAGAGAGATGAAACACCTATGATTTGCCTCGAATTTCCGATTTCCAATGCCCTGAACCAAACATTAGGTTACGAAGAAGTTGTATTCGTGGATTAGATTTGCAAGGGTGATTACCAACATGCTTAATTGCATAAAAACTGCCCAAGAAGAGTGTTTCAGCAAATCAGCAGGTTCAGCTCTCTACTAGAGAGATTACTACCCTGAACGACTTATAACGTGGGGATCAGGTGTTCAACTGAATAATTATTAAGTTACTGTATTCTCCACACACAACTTCCACCCTGTGTCGACCATCACATTCCTCATTTGAGGAGTTGATTTGAGAGAAGAATAGGCTGACTTTCGGCCCAAGCGGCGATGCCGCAGTTACCGGTTTAAGGGTCGTACTTCTACCCCTATCCACCTACCACCTATCCACTACCCTTCACCGGGTGTCAATCTCCCGGGGTGAGTAGTCACTTGAATGCAGGAGGGATGCCTCGGCCTCCGAGGCCTGGTAGACGTTTGAGCCCTTTCGTGTCCTTCTCCCGCAGGCGAGGAGGGAGGAAACACCACATCTCCAGCCAGAGGAATTTGCTTGATCCCTTCTCTGCTGTGAGGGGGGGTGGGTGGAACTACTGGCCGGAGGCTACATACTGCCGCCCACGCAACCTACTCCCGTTCCCCCTCTAACGGTGACGATGGCGGCGGCGATGACAACACAACTCCGGACGCGTAACACCCGTCGGCGTTGCCTCCATTTACAGGCAGACTTGCATCCGCACTCTCAGAGGCCAGCGACTCTTTATGTTGAGGTGGAGAGCCATTCATTTGAACCTAGTGATGTATTATATGTCCACCCACTTGGGGGGGGGTGGTGGATTTGGGAGTAGAGGTGCCATTCCCCTTCCTACTCTCCACATACCTAGACGGGCTTGACGCCCCCTGGACCACATTCACATATGATAGCCTTGCCGCACACAACTGTTGATGTCTGGCTTCTATCAGTGAATTTTTAACCTCATTATATCAGGTTATCCCATAAGTAATGTCGTTTTTTAGATCGGAATTTGAAAGACAAAAAAAAAAAAAACTTTTTAATCTAGTATATATTTTCCATCGGAATCAATGACACTCTGCCAACATCCTACAAGCTTTTCAATGCCATGTTTATAAAATTCAGGCGGTTTTGAGGCAAAAAACGTACAAAGACTGGTGTGCAGGTCATCTAAAGAAGTATACTGTTTCTCGTCAAGATAGTTTTGCAGACTCCTGAACAGATGATAATCTGAAGGCGCAAGGTCTGGAGAATATGGAGGATGTGGAAGTTTTTCCCACCCAAGCTCCTCAATTTTTGCAGAAGTGATCCGAGCAGTATGAGGACGTGCGTCGTCGTGGTGGAACACGATTCCTTTCCGATTAACCAAATAAGGTCTCTTTTCTTTTAGTGCAGTGTTCAATCGATCCAGTTGTTGACAGTAGACTTGAGCGGTGATTGTTTGGTTGTGTGGTAAGGTTTCAAAGTGTATTACACCACCTTAATCCCACCAAACACTAAACAACACCTTCCGAGGGTGAAGATTTGGTTTTGGCTGTGGTGTCGCTGGTTCTCCGGCACAAACCCACTGTCGACGGCGCTTAACATTCTGGTACAGTATCTACTTTTCATCACCAGTCACTAAACGGTGCAAAAACGGATCTTGGAGTTCACGGGAATGAAGAGCTGTGTTAATGTTTACCCGCACCCTCAGATTGTAGACCGACAATTCATGTGGCACCCATTTTCCTAACTTAGGCACTTTTCCGAGTTGTTGCAAATGTCGATGAATGGTGGACGGGGATGAATTGAGTTTCTGGGCCAATTCTTTGACAGTTGTTGAACAGTCTTATTCAAGTGCGTCTAACAGCAAGTCATCATCCAACTCAGCAGGGCGTCCAGAGCGTGCTGCATCTGTCAAACAGCAGTCACCATTCCTAAACTTTTGAAACATCTTGACATTTCCTCACATGCAGAATATCGTTGCCATAAATGTCCTGAATGTTTCGCGTTGCTTCAGTAGCACTATTCCCTTTTTTGAACTCGTAAAACATTATATGCCTGATATGTTCTTCTGATACCGCCATGTTTATAAGGGGTTCACATAAAGCAAAACACACGTCTTCACTGGTCAAGGTCTGTAAAGTATTAGCGAAACACGTGTAGTAATGCCCAGTTAAGAATATTAATTTTTGTTTAAGATTATAATGTTTAATATAAATCATTTACTAATAATTGTGAAATTGTTTGAAATTGTTTAAAATGGGAAGAGTTGGCAATCCTGGACAGAGGCCGACAGAGAGCGGACTACCTACAAGGGAGTGAGTCTTCTAGGCAACGCGTTACGCGTAAGGTTGGCGTCATGTAACGTAAAGTTTAATTAATTGTTTGTGTTCCTCTCCGACGTAAAATGTTATCGTAAAATTCCGTACTCGCACCCCCCTAAATTACTTAAACCATTTTCGGAGTTAAATAAATAATAAAGTGTTAAAAGTGTGTTAATAAACTCCCCCTTTGTTTTGTAACGACTTTCATAGTCTTGGCTCGGCGTGGCTACCATGAATATAATTGTAAAGTAGTGTTGAAATGAGTAGAGAAAGCAAGTGATAAATGAAATAAAGAGCCGATAGAAGAGTAAATAAAGAAGAAAGTAAATAATAAAGGGTGATCACTATATTTGGTAGCAGCGGTTCACTATATTTGGTGGCAGCGGTAGGATTACATCATATTTTGTATGAGGCTTACCCACGTGCTATTATTTCGATTAAAATTCT
Source organism: Bathynomus jamesi (assembly GCA_023014485.1). Taxonomy (NCBI): domain Eukaryota; kingdom Metazoa; phylum Arthropoda; class Malacostraca; order Isopoda; family Cirolanidae; genus Bathynomus; species Bathynomus jamesi. Next base: position 113,844 of record JAJOZX010006197.1, read on the forward strand.
GCCGACCCGGTAAAATAACCAATAGCGTTAATGAATATTTTATTTCGATTATTAAAATATGTAAATGCAAAGTTTACCCCGTTTGCAGGCAAATTTCGATTTTCATTCCTTAAAATTCATTATAAATGTAATTTCAAAATGGCGCCCATTGTTTTCCAAATTATTCTGAGACGTCGCTTCAAAATTTTTGCGCGTCAAAATTTGTTGTTTGAGATCGAGTCTAGACTCAAAACTTATTTTAGTCGTTACAGAGTCGGTAGAAAAACTTGTCCGACTCAATATTGCGAGTCATTATTACGTTAAATTTCGTTCATTAGGTCGGAGAGGACATAGTTTTGAAAATTTATCGTGCTGCCTGAGCACTCAATTTTTCTTTTTTTCGTCTCTTCCACTGTTATGCCTGTTCAGCTTACCTTTATTTACTTTTTGTGTTTAGTAAAATTTTCTGGACTTCATTGGTAGATTTTTGATTATATTTCGATTGCTTGTATATAATAATAGGATTATTTGATTGTTTATATAGGTTTACGGGCTTTTTGCTTCGCTCGCTTCGCGCTAAAATAGGATTACGTTACATTTTAAGGGACAATCGAAAAATAATCTTAAACATATTAAATTTGTCAGATTTGGCCGTATAGGATTGTGTTAAATTTCAAAATAAGCAGAATTCGTTTAACTGAAATAGAGAAATTGTGTTGTGAAATTTTCTGTTTTTTTTTAATTTTTTTTATATACTCATTAATTATATACTTACTTATTAACTTATACGTATATATTAGTTATATATATAATTATATATATTTATATACTCAAAATTTGGTAGGTAGGCTGATTATCTATTTTTTTTCCTCTCCGTTCCTTTCGTTCATTTCACGACAATTCCGTCATATTTGGTAAAATGGCTATTGTATTGTACTGAAGGATTTCTTGTAGGCCTATCGTAAAATATTGTTCGGAGATTAACCGTTACTACGGTATGTCTATTGAGTAGTAAATTCTTAGTTATTTAACAATTTTAATTGGTTTAACATAAATAATCATAGGATTTTTCTTTAATAAGCACAAATGTTATGCATTAAATTCTAAATTGTTCTTTCCGCGCATAACATTGAATTTATTAATTATAGGTCTAAAATTGCGGCGGTACAAATATTTTATGAAATTTGGATATTATAATTTTTTTTCGAATTACAGAAATTTGCGTAGAAAGTTTTCATATTGGTTCTTTGTTTTATAGATTCATTTAATTTTATTTTTATAGGTAGGCCGATTTTTCTTTTTCTTTCCAGTTCAATGAAAATGGTAAAAATTTTTATTGGGAATTTAGAGTGTATTCTAAAAAGGATGTTTTGATTTGATATTTTAATTTGGGTATTAGAAATGAAAAATGTCCTTTTTTTTTTTAGTTCGAGCGTTTGCATAGAAAAATTACAAAATTATGTCAGGATATAATGCAGTTTCATTCGGTTACGTAGGGATATTTGTATAGAGGCTCGCTTACAAACAAAGCGACCGCTCTCAATTAGGCAATGTTTTGTTTGTTTACAGTAGGTTACGTGTATTTTTGAGTGCATATTATCTATTCTTATTTAGTATAACTATGCAAATTTTTAGTTTCACTTGGAAACGATAAATTACTGCGATTTTTGTGATTTGCAAACCATACTGGGGTTTCTGTTGAAGGAGAGAGTTGTCTCTCAGATGTAATTTGCGAATTGCGAGTTCAATTCATATGAAATTTGACGTTTCAAGTTGGAATTACTGTATTAAAATAATTTTTGGTAGTAATATTTAAATTTTTTTTACTTTTTAATAACTGTTTTGGAAAATTATTATTGTTTATACCTTCAGTCGGAGTTAACTAATGCATTTGAAACATTCGCTCAAGTGTACACTCGGAAATGGAGCCTTCTAGATAGCCAGTAACGTTTTTGTGGCGTCTTTGTGTGCTCCCCCTCAAAGGGCAAGAGGGTTCATGATTGTCAGAGAATGGATGACATGAAGTTTCTGGGGTTCATTTTTGTCTTTTGTATTTAAAAGTATTGATGTGATTTCTGACGATAGTTTGAACAATATTATTTCTTAAATTATACTAACAGTTACTATGTATGGGCGTTTTTATATTTATACTGTACAATTTTGTTTAACGTTTTATGACTTTTTTTTATCTTCGCTGTAACTGCCATAAATGACCTTATTGGTAGCTAGATTTGATTAAATTTTTGCGAAATTCTGATATTTGTCCTTTTTTTTTTCCCGTGAATTTGGCCAAAGCAAATGTGTAGTTAGTGTTTCGAAGTGAACTGTCGAGAAAATTCAAGAAATTAAATATGAAATGATAAGCAGTACAGAAACACGTTGCGAATAAACTTTTTTTTTTTCAAAATTTCGAGAGGCTCGGTTTGGAGTCAACCAAGTTGAATCCGAGGTCCATCAATTGAGTTTAGTCGACCGGATAGGTGATCGATCACCAATGAGAGAGAGAGAGAGAAGAGAAACCCAGACTGCGCAGGGACTTGGCGCAGGATGGTTTCGGAAGAGAAGAGATAGAAGAGAGGAACCGAATGCGCATGCAGTTGGCGCAGGACAGTTTCGGAAGAGAAGAGAAACTTCGTGTGCAGGGTCTTGGCACACGAAAGTTTCGATCGAAGATGGTCTACTGGTATTTTTCGGGCAGTAGCTGGTCACGCTGCTCGAATGCTTCGCTAAATATGTGTTTTAGCACGCGGTAGGCAAGCCACGTGAGCTTGAACGGGTGTCTAAGACTGTACTGTCCATACAGACATACAGTAGGTTCGTTGGGAAACGGCCTACGGCGGAGTGATCGTTTGATTGTTGCCAGTAGAAGAGTCTTTCAGCTGGACGTAGGAAGAGCAGCGTTCACCGACAAAAGTGGAGATGAGACAAGGCGAGTTTCTTCATCGACTTCTAGAATTGCAAATTCCGTCCAATTCCAGGCGTGGTCCCGCTTTCAGTATATCTCCCCCCCTGATCCTTTTAGAATTGGACGTCTCTTGTTTTTTTTTTTTTTTTTCGCCATTTGGAGAGAGAGCGGAACCATATAGCGTGCTGCCCTGTTGCATGTTGATTGATGCAATCCCTTGCATTCTAGCGAAGTGAGCAGGAGAGCTGCGATTGAAAATTATCTAAACAACGTCCAGCAAATTAATGTACTGATTATTATGTAATGAAATTATAAGTGAAAGGGTGCGATTATTGCCCATATTTGTTGTATTTTTCGTGAAGTAGTATGTGCGCTCTTGGTCAGTATTTTATGTAAACTTTTTCTTATTTTTTTTCTATGTCGCCCTGATAGTAACTGTATAACTATACAAATAACTGTTTCAAATGTAAAGCGATCGTTGATGAGGAATCGCGGGAATAGATTGTGAACTTGAGATTTGTGTGGCTACTGTAAGAAAATTTTCCGTTATTTTTTTTAGCATGTATAGATTAGTTACAGGTTGTAATTTAATTATTAGTGTGAAATGTTATTTTATGCAAATGTGAAAATTATAAAGTTTTCGGTTTTTATAATATGATACAAAATATGTGTGGAATTTGTCATTCTAATTATTTCTTGTCTATCTCAACTCTGAATTTGTTAAAGAAAAAAAAAAGAAAAAATTGCAAAATATAAATTTGTTGAATAAATTTATTAAATTTGTTAAACGATATTAATAAGTTTTCCTAATGAAAAACTTATTTTCAAGGGTGTGATGCGAGTGTAGTAATGCCCAGTTAAGAATATTAATTTTTGTTTAAGATTATAATGTTTAATATAAATCATTTACTAATAATTGTGAAATTGTTTGAAATTGTTTAAAATGGGAAGAGTTGGCAATCCTGGACAGAGGCCGACAGAGAGCGGACTACCTACAAGGGAGTGAGTCTTCTAGGCAACGCGTTACGCGTAAGGTTGGCGTCATGTAACGTAAAGTTTAATTAATTGTTTGTGTTCCTCTCCGACGTAAAATGTTATCGTAAAATTCCGTACTCGCACCCCCCTAAATTACTTAAACCATTTTCGGAGTTAAATAAATAATAAAAAGTGTTAAAAGAGTGTTAATAAACTCCCCCTTTGTTTTGTAACGACTTTCATAGTCTTGGCTCGGCGTGGCTACCATGAATATAATTGTAAAGTACAGTAGTGTTGAAATGAGTAGAGAAAGCAAGTGATAAATGAAATAAAGAGCCGATAGAAGAGTAAATAAAGAAGAAAGTAAATAATAAAGGGTGATCACTATATTTGGTAGCAGCGGTTCACTATACACGATAGATCTCCTCTTAGATATAACCTTCGGAAAATTTATGCTTAAACCGAGTAGGACTAGTTTAAACTTAATCTATCGTAAAAAACGACATTACGTATGGGATGACCTGATACATACTGCTTGAGGAGCACTGATACGTCTACATCATGCATAGATATTACTGGAACGCTGTGAAAGTTAGTTACGCAAAAGGGAACGTCACATTCATCTGCACGTAAGGTCGACAATCTATTAATGATGTCTTTTAATACATTCTCGACTTTTGCACTTCCTCTACGTACAGGGAGGCGAGCATTACACGGACTATTTAGTAGTTCCTTCACGGATTCCACTTTTTCATCGTTACAGAACTCGCGACACACACAAAGCATCAAGTAAAATTTTACATGGTCTACTTTGTCCCATACAAAGCAAAGCGAGGGATGCTTTACCAGTCTATTTGTCTCGCAACTTTCTTCGGGTGTCATCATCACAACATCATTAACAGTAAACCAAGAAGCTCGCTTTCTCGGGAGAGGGGAAATGGGTAGGGGAGAGGGAAAGACTTGGGGGATGACCACTTCCTCCTATCACTACATGTTAGCAGATATCACCTATAAGCCAGGAAGAACGCTTTTTGCAGATAACACCACTATCATTTATTCGCTATGTTCAAAGTATATACATGCAATCACTGAACGTTTGTATATAAGGGTCATAAAATTATGAAATTTCAAGACAGCATGAATTTGCGGGGTTTTTTCCTATTGTTATACAATATATAAGAGTAATGATACATACGGGGAAGTTATATGTTGTGATAGGTTTACCTTGGAAATCTTAATCAGAGTATTTGACTATTTTTAGATATTGTTCTTGCTTTACACTACGTTTTTATTTATACATTGTAAGAGAGATTTTGGTATGATAGGATCATCGTGAAAGTAGAATGTGAACGATAGGTGGAGTGTGAGACTAGAACTTGGTGTGAATGATCTGAAAGTAAACGAGGTGAAAGATGGTAATGGAAGTTTGGGGATGATTCGTGCTTGTTTTCTCGACAATAAGGGTTGGAAGCGGGAGATTTAAAGTTACAAATTTGCAAGAAAGTTGGAAATTTACAAATTTCTGAGTTTGTCGGCATTAGATCTGTGGTCACTTCAGGTAATTTTTATGCATGTATTTCCCTATTAATGTATATTTTTGTTATTAATGTCTGAATAACTTAATTATTTAATGTTAAATTGTATAGATTACGTTGCATTGTGATTAATATTTAGTTTGGTTTTCCTTGAATGCAAGACGTAATTTTAAAATTAATTTAGAAATGCGATTATTGTGCAAGGTACAGGGTACAGTGGTCTCTTTTGAGCATTGCCTGCAGTGCGAGTGTTGAAACCTCTATACGAGGTAAGGCTTCAAATTTGGAATCTGGATCAACGCTTAGGTTCGGCTGGGGAATCGAATTTCCGGTTTAATTGAAATTGTTTCGGCTATCAAAGCTGAACATGAACGGTCAGAACGTTTTGTGGCTCCATTTCCAAGGCTAAGCTTCAGCAATAAATATGGAAGTCGAAAGCAGGATTGGAAGCAAAGCCTACCCTTTCCTGCCCATCTACGGTATTTACAACGGTTTTGGACCATTCCAACTGGAACTAGCCAAAGTGAAGCGGTAACAGCTTACTTTATTTAAGTAGGCCCACCACCAACTGTTTGTATATATTTTTATTGAGTTAAGTGTGTGGTTTCGGTGTTAATTTAAGTTATTAGATTATATGTTAGTGTTAATATATTTCACTTATTTGAATGTTTTCTTTAATAGACGTAAGAGTGTAGGTTAGTGAAATAGTTTTATAAACACCACATTGATGTTCGAACCCACAAGATCAAGGAAAAAGAGCAGCCAGCCAAACAAACGGTAACGAGTGGCGCCCAACTAGATTCCGCAATTGTGGTGGTTTAATATTTAAAGTTAAGATTATAGTAATTGTTTTTGTATTACTTTTGTAAATTCAATATTTTGATCTTTATTGAACAATTTAAAGTGTGAACTAGTAATTTTAGGGAATCTGATTATTTTTGTTTAAAGTATTTAAGTTACTGTAAGTTAAGTTTGGATTGGTGAAAATTTTCTTCTTGATATTCATGGTTTTTGCTAAAAGTTAAAATATTTAGGTTGTGTAAATAATTTGTAGTTAAAAGTGTAAGCTATTTAGGTAATTTGTATACATTTTATATTTTTTTGCTTCAATTTTCAACTGGATTGCGTGTGATGGGAGAGGAAGAAGGGAATTCGGAGGAGAGAGTGAGAATGGCTGTGCGCCCGAAAGAAAAAGGAGGAAGGTATAAGAACGATAGGTGGAACAAATGACCCAAGCAATCGATGCGGTTATGACTATCAGTGCTATGATGAATGATGATGAATGATGATGATGATGTTGAGAATTTAATGAACTTGAAGAAGACTATGTAGTCGATGTTTGGAGAAATGAATGAAGTGGCGGAGCGTGGATGTCCCGGGCCCTGGGGCAAGCTTTCTTCGCGCGCCTCCCCCCCACCTTGGCCCCCAGATGTCAATAATATGATAAATTGATAATATATTGCAGTAAAAATTAACTCTATACTTTTTTTCATTTTATATGGTACCCTATGGTTGTCAATATGCTTTTCACACATTGATAATATAATTTTAAAACCCAAACGCATGTTTATTATACACGTACAACCGGGGTGCTCAAACCATGGCACAGTGGCCAAACCTGGCACATTGTGACTCTGACGATGGCACATGAACACTCAAGGCAAATAAAAAATCAATGGTTATAATGCTGCACCAGCCTGAATTCAGAATGCCCTCGCGTAAGCAAGAAATTTGAGAATTTTCGGAGTGGTAATTGACAACTCTTCTAAGACTGCCTGGAGCACTTGTGCAATAAGATTTAAAATTCAGTTACTGAATAATCATTCATGTGTTAAGTGCGTCATATTTAACAAATTGGCTGGAGGGAAGCAAATACACAAGGCTTTGTAATGCAAGTAACGTAAAGAAAACGTAAAATATAGTTATAAACTACGCACGACATTTATTGCTTTACTAATAATGCAATTTATTCGTACAATATAAAAAAGTATATTAATTTAGGCCTATTTGACATAGTCATAGTAGCACATTAAGTTTTGCATTTCGGAAAAATAGCATAAAATAGCACATGATTACCATAAGTTTGAGCACCACTGATGTACAGTATATCATTTTTTGTTTGTGCATTTTAAAAATGGAAAAGTGTTTGAAAACAATGTTACGCTTGAGACCATAATAAAGTGTATGGAAAATGTATACTATATATACCGGGTGTCCGAGAATTATCTGTACAATTTTTGGCTGTTATTAAAAGTCAACCATGAAGTGTAGAAATTCCAGTGTTGTCCCATTTTACAGAGAATCTCATTAAGTTTTTTCTGATACCACGTTTTGACAAGTTTTTTAGAAATGTACGCGGGTGACAGACATTGATGATTTAAAAGCAAGAATCACAGCTGCTATTGAGCGAATTGATGTGGATATGCTGCAGCGGAGATGGCAACATTTGGAGTATCGATTGGATGTTTTGCGAATCACTAATGGTGCGCATATCGAATGTTTGTAACAACATTACTTTAATAAAAGAAACTTTTGAAAATACAGATTCTAAATAATCTTGTTTAAGAATTTTACGTGTGTTATCAAGAATTTTATTAAAAGATGAAATTGTACAGATAATATTCGGACACACTGGAATTTCTAAAAAACTTGTCAAAACTTGGTATCAGAAAAAACTTAATGAGATTCTCTGTAAAATGGGATAACACTGGAATTTCTATACTTCATGGTTGACTTTTAATAACAGCCAAAAATTGTACAGATAATTCTCGGACACCCTGTACTTAATGCCAATTATAATTACATATATATATATATATATATATATATATATATATATATATATATATTATATAGTGTAGTGGTTAGCGTCGCTGACTACGAAACCATCGGCCCCGGGTTCGAGACCCGACGGCAGCCAGCGCGCAGCAAAACCCAGCTGTTCATCCTTCCACACAATAAAGAAAGTGGTTGGTAGATAAATGGGTACCCTAGGTGGCCTAGTGGTTAAGACGCTGGGCTGCTGATGGGGCGTGGTTCGGATTCCACGTTAAACTGTAGGTCTAAGGTGGAGTGAAAAGCTTGACCTCCGTCAGAATGAACAATTCGGGCGGAAGCTAACCAAAGGTTAAAGGTATAAGAATCATATGAAAACGTTATGAAAGATAAGCAGGCTCGGACTAAGTTCCTCTGTGAAAGATACGAGTCAATGAAAGTAATATGAGCAGTGGCCAGTGAACATTCATTAATTGGCTTTAATACGACTGATTCATTCCATCAGCTAATGAAATTGAATGAATACTCTTACTTTTTATAGACTCTTTCATTTTGAAGATGAGTAGTCTCGGACTAAGTTCATCTGTGAAAGATACCAGTCACTGAAAGTAATATGAGCAGTGGCAGTGAATGGCCAGTGAGCATTCATTAATTGGCTTTATACGACTGATTCATTCCACGAGCTAATGAAATTGAATGAATAATCTTACTTTTTGAGACTCGCTTTTATTTTGAAGGAAATTTTAAAGGAAAGACTATAATTATACACTATATCAGCGGTTCTCAAACTTTTTCTTCTTCTGTACCCCTTGAATTCTTTCACAAGATTTTCTGGATTTTCAAGAGAGAGAGAGAGAGAGAGAGAGAGAGAGAGAGAGAGAGAGAGAGAGAGAGAGTTACAAGGAGTTACAAGGAAAAGAAGTACCTCAAAAGGCCTTGCGGCCCATACCGAGGAGGTACCAATGGCAACGGGTGCCAGGGAAAATTTTGTGAAAGTTTATTTTTCTTTCAACTATCCTAGCAGTAGTAGAAAACTGGATAGAAAAGTAGAAGGCTCTCTCCCCACCCTCCGCTCCCTCCCTGCCAGAGGCAGGTACGGAAAAAGGTTGAAGAAAATACCTTGACCCTGGAAAAGTAGCCAAGGAAATTTTACAGGAAAGTGGAGAATATATAAATAGCTCTATATTTAAGCTTGCTCACAGAGACACCGAGCAAGCGAACTCCTGCAGAGTTTTCTGAGGTTTTAATCTTAAACTATGAGTGTGTTCAGTACTTTGTCTAGCCTATTTTTAAACAGATTTACACTGACTGGAAACAACCTCTGACGGAAGTTGGTTCCAGATATTAACTATTTTATAGGAAAAGAAATTTCCGCAGACTGAGGTCCTAAATGTCTTTACACACTCAAATAGTGTGCAAGATTTCGTCTAACCTTTTCTTGAACTGATCCACAGAGGAACTGTTCACAACTTCCGAAGGTAACCTGTTCCATGTGTCACAGATCTTATACGTAACGTAATTCCCACACACACTAGTCCTAAACCGTTTCAAATCCAACTTCCAACCATTGTTGCGAGTTGGGTTATCATTTAAACTAAACATACTTCTAAAATCGACATCGTTGAACCCTCGTAAGAGCTTGAAAACCTCGATCAGTTGACCGCGCAGCCTCCGAGTTTCAAGCGAAAACAAGTTCAGGGCGCGTAACCGTCGATTGTAGCCCATATGCCTAACGGAAGGGATTAACTTTGTGGCCCTCGCCTGCACTCGCTCCAGCCTCTCAATATCTTTCCTGAGGGTGGGCGACCAGAACTGCACAGCATACTCCAGGTACGGCCGAACAAGGGAATTGTACAGTGAGAGCACAATCTCCTTGTTCCGAAACTGAAATTGCCTCCTGATATAACCCAATAGTTTCTGGGCTTTCTTTTCCACCTCTACACACTGTTTCGTAAACTTAAGGTCGCTGCTAATTAGCACACCCAAGTCCTTTTCTAAATCAGTCACCTCGATATTACTGCCCAACATAGAGTAGTCCGACTTGGGATTGGCGTAGCCAATGTGCATCACTTTGCATTTACCCAAGTTAAACGGCATTTGCCATTTTTTCGGACCACTCTCCTATCCTACCTAGGTCCGCACGCAGTTCCTCGATCGCTTCGGGCGTCCCAACATTGGCCCCAAGCTTGGTGTCATCAGCGAATTTGGCGATCCGACTGACGATGCCACCGTCGATATCATTTATGTAAATGGTAAACAACAGTGGCCCCAAAACGGAACCCTGAGGAACCCCACTAGTGACCGAGGCCCAACCCGAACTAGCCCCTTTAATTACCACCCTCTGCCGCCTATTCCTCAGCCAGTTTTCAATCCACCTACCTATTTCCCCACCGATACCCAGCGCGCGCACTTTCGCCATTAGCCGGCGGTGAGGTACCTTATCAAAGGCTTTCTGAAAGTCGAGATAAAGTATATCAATCGCCCTACTCTTATCGTACTCACTCAACATGACGTGGAAAAACTCGAGCAAGTTGGTGAGACACGACCTATGTCGTCTAAACCCATGTTGGGAGTCCCCAAGCAGCTTGTAGGAATCCAAATGGTCAACGATTCTATCAGCTATTATCCTTTCTAATAATTTACCTACAACTGAAGTGAGACTAATAGGACGATAGTTCCCTGGACTTTCGTGATCCCCTTTCTTAAAGATAGGGGTCACGTTGGCCTCCCTCCAGTCACCAGGCACCTGGCCCATCACCAACGATTTGTTGAAGACTGTAGCCAGGTGGGGAGCCACCTGGTCGCGCACTTCTCGCAAAACATTGGGGAGAAACTGGTCTGGCCCAGGAGCCTTAAACGCGCTCAGTTTGTCTATTCTATGAGCAACGACTGTCGCGGTACATCTAACACTATCCAGGCCAGCACCTTCGTGCCTCACAGCTGGCTCGGGGATGACGCGGGTATCCTCCCTGGTGAACACTCACGCAAAGTACTCATTAAGCACATTAGCGATGTCCGCGTCGGAGGTCCGCAGAACGCCGCTTCCGTCCTTTAAAGGACCTATCATGCTTCTAATGGGCTTTCTACTATTAACATAACTGAAGAACTCCTTAGGGTTCCCCTTGCAGAGGCTTGCCACCCGTAGTTCTTCGTTACGTTTCGCTAGCCTAACCTTCGCCTTCACTTCCCTACACAGGCGGACATACGCTTCAGTGTTCTCGTGGGAACGATTGGCCTTCGCCCTCCTATACGCTACTTTCCTATTTCGGATAGCCGAAGCGATGCCACGATTGAACCACTTAGGCTGCGTTGAAGCAGGGGTGACCAGTTTTGAGGGTATGGCAGCAGACTGCAGCACCATAAACTCATCCCGGAATGCACTCCACACTCCCTCAACATCGCCGCCAACCTCTAACCCCATCTCTGCTACGCTATCCCTGAGGCTAACAAAGTTCGCCCGCCGGAGATCGAGCTTACTGCCTCTCGAGTTACTACGCTTCACCCGAGGGACGCACACACGGAACCTAATAAGACCGTGATCACTCCCGCCCAACGATTCGTCAACGGTGAGGCCAGTGACGAGGTTGTCTTCGGTCGTGAATACTAAGTCTAGAACGCTTTCGCCTCGTGTAGGCTCGTTGACCCACTGAGTGAGGAAGTTCTCATCAGCAAAGTCAACTAGCCTCCTCCCTTCAGCATCGGCAGTCCTGTTTTCCCACTTTATGCCGCGACAGTTGAAGTCTCCTAAAACTACACACACCCTATCCCCTAGCAGGCTACTGAGTTCGGTGTACAGGGCTGTATCGTCCTCGAGGAGGAGATGCGGAGGTCTGTACACCAAGATTAACCTATAGTTCGTCCCTCCCACGTTCAGATCGACGCCAAGCAGCTCCCATTCCGACCGGAACTGGCAGTCAACCGGACTCAACGTGTCTCTGACGTATATTAGTACCCCACCCCCCTCCCCACGGGTGCGGTCTTTGCGAAACATTCTATACCCGGGAATTTCGAACTCCCCAACGTAGTCCCTACGATCAGTATGAATCCAGGACTCGGTGATAGCAACGATATCCTGGTATTCTGATGCTAAGAGCGCCCGTAGCTCGCAAAACTTGTTCCTAATTGACCTAGCATTAAAAAGCATTGCACGGAGGGAGCCTTCCCTATTCTGACCGCACCCTAGCACGACCCGTTTCCCGAACAGCCAGGGCTGTCGGGAGTTGAAGAGCCCCTCACTAACGAGGGGGCAACTTCCGCAGGAGACTGAGCCCCCTCCAACGTAGGAGGAGGGTCACCCACCTGTACTTCGACGCACCCTTCAGTCGAAGGTATGTCCGCCACCGGCTCATCCTCATCTCTCCCCGGTGGGGGCCCATCATCTCTCCCGGACTCGACCTCACCATTCTGTATAGGTGCCGGTCGAGCAGCGCGCCTAGCACACCTTTACCCTTGTTATTGAGGTGGACACCATCCCTCTGGTAAAGGTCCCACCTACCCGAAAATGCATCGAAGGGGTCAATAAACTTCAGGCCCAGCGGAACGCACAAGTCTTGTACCCTCTCGTTGATGCCAATGACCTTACTGAGCGCGTGGTCACTGACATTCATTCGCGGTAAAATACCCATTAACATTCCCCTGTCTGTCTTCAGTTTTAGATCATCCGCAAGAGACATGATCTCGGTGATGATCCCTTCAGTAAGACCTACCCCACCGCCTTTGAGGAACAGGTCATTGCCACCAGCGTGGACAACGATCGCAGTCCTCCGACTAGCCACGCGCACCTTCTCTACCTCCTTCCTTAAGTGCGCCGTTCCCCGCCCAGGTAAGCACCTTACCTTCCTCCCATCCCGGTTTGCTGAAGCAAAGTACTTCTCCTGGCCCCTGATCTGCGAGTCCCCAATCAAAACGGTGTCTTCCTCCTTCGAGCACAGGAGACTAAAGCGGTTAGAGGTCTTGACAGGGGCAACTGGGGTCTCAGGCTTCGGCTTCGCAGCCTTCTTGCCCGAGACCTTTCGAAACCCGTCGCCACCCATACACGCAGTTACACCACCCGACCCACCCCGACAGGTAGCTACATCCTTCGGTTTCTTTGGGCCATCAGCAGGCCCCTTCCCACCCTTTTTCTTCATTGGCCCCTGCCCACCCTTCTCTATGGATCCCTTCCCACCCTTCTCTATCAGCCCCTTCTTTGAGCCCTCCCTTTGTTCTAGATACTTAATCTTACAGTTTGAATCTGCTGGTGTGTTTTTAATTTGATCTTGTCCACTGGGTTGGATTTCCAGTGCTACGACCCTAGCTTCAAGCTTTTTTACTAATTCCTTTAGCTCTTTAACTTCCTTTTCGTGGTTGTCTCTAAGTTTACAAAACAAACATACACTAAGGGATGTGATATCGCTGATACTACCCTCTGGGAAGTCTACGCACCAATGATTAACTTTACATTTAAAGCATTCTGCTTTCAATTTAGCTGGCCCTGCCATATTTTCTCTTTTTTTGTTTTTTCTGAATACTCTGAATAAGATAAAGCGTTCTAGCAATGAAAACTATCCAAAAACGTTATGACCAGTATATAAAAAAAGAGAGAGAGAGAGAGAGAGAGAATTTTTACTTCCTTTACGACCGTGTGACGTGTGGCAGTTTGTTAATAGTATATAAAATTAAAAGGGTTATATTTTCAGGGCCCCTTCGCGTACCTCCTAAGATTCGCTCGCGTACCCCAGTTTGAGAACCACTGCACTATATAATAAAAGTAATATTTTATTTATTCACCAAATGAAAATAATCGAGGAGTTACTTGAATTTTCCTCTTCTGGTAAAGAGACCTCAATGTCTCGGGGTCCTTTGAGAGCCCGGGCCCTGGAGCACTTGACCTCCCTGCACCCCCCAGACACTCGGCCACTGTAATGTATATATAACCCTTGTCGCCCAGTGAAATTGGCTTAAAAAATTCTCTGCCAGAGGTTACGCCAGTCCTATTACTGTCTCTAAGATCATTAAAAAGTGACAGAAGACAAAGTTATAAAGTAAGAGCTCAGTCAGGAACACTTTCTTTGTCGATTCAGTCCGCGCGAAAGGACTGCCAGCAGTATGCACCTGCAGAGGGGCTGGCAGGAAGCAGGAGCGCAAGTATCAGCACAAACAGTCAGAAGGCGGTTAGTGGAGAATGGTTTGTCATCAGCAGGCATGCAAATAAGCCTCCTCTTAGTTGAAAAAACATCCAGGACCACCTCAAATTTTGTAATAAACAAAGACTGGACTGAGGATGACTCGTGTAAAGTAATTTTCTCGGACGAATCCCCTTTAAAGTGCTTCGGCAACAAAAAAAAAATCCGTGTTTGCAGAAAAGGCGAGCGTTTCAACCCGCAATATACGCTACCCACGACGAAGTATCCCGAGACTGTTATCACTTGGGGGTGCTTTTCCGGTTGAGAAACAGGATCCCTACATGTTCTCCCAAAAGGGACACCGATGAATACGAAATAGTACCTTCAAACCTATCGACACCACCTGCTACCGACAACACGATTCCAGTTTCAAGATTTCTTCTTCCGGGATGATGGTGCTACTTGTCACCGAGCAAAAGCAGTGAAGAAATGGTTGAATAATCATAACATCACACCTCTAGTTGGATGGCCTGGAACCTCGCCAGATCTTCACCTAATCAAGAATCTCTGGGGAACTGTGGGTCAGGCGATACAAAAAAGGCAGCAACGAAACTGCAATGAACTGGAATTAAACCTACAGAAAGCTTGGCAGGCCTTACAAGATGGCTCAGCCATTCAGCATTCGGTCCCGTCCATGCCAGAGCGGAATCGTGCAATGCGTCAAAACAAGGGTCATCACTGCAAGAACTGAAAAATACTAAAAGACTAGGAAAGGGGGATACCACACATCATGTTCAATAAATCTTAGAAAACTTAATTATACAGTATGTTTTTATCCCCTTGGGCATTTATTACACTTTTACAGAGCCAGAAGAACGGGTGTTTCAACTCTTGTGGTCATACATACTGTATATATGGGACTTAACAGTAGGCCTTCAATAATAAAGTAATTAAGTTAATTAACGGTATTCAATGGGCCTACTTGCGGTATTACATTAACGTAAAATATACAAGTCCGATTCTCGGTATTGGAACACACTTCAGATATCCTATGCGGTTAGGCTAGGTTTGTCTCAAATTTTATAGGCTGTATAACAAAGTAGTTTAGCATGACGGTGTAAACACTGTAGGCCGAGCGAGTTGGGCCTATGCAAAAGGGTTACAGACACTGAGAGTGACTGAGTTCATGTGAAAGGTATAGGCTGTAAGACGCGAGAACCTATAAGCAAGATGTTTATACGATGATGCTTGAAGACGGACTGATTTTAAACTTCACTCTTTAACAGCTGGGAAGAATACTTCGTCGGCGTAGTGAGGATGGTTATTTTTCTTCCAAACGTAAACACACGAAATCCAACTCAGTGAGAAAACAAAAGGGTTCCTCGTGATGGTTTTCTAATGCAGGTACAAGTTTCTGATAGCTCGGACTTGAGAAAGTGTTTACCAGTAAACTTCGATGGAGGAAATGTTTATGTATGCCTCTATATGCAGTCCCTCTCCAGAGACTAAGAGAATGATGTAAATGGAATTAATATATGAGGGGAACTAACACGGCCACTCCAAGTCCTGACACTTGGAGGCATTTGGTGGGATTATTGTCGCAGGGGGTGGGGGTTGAAGGGTTAGCTTGCAACGTAGTGTAAGTCGGCTTCAGGCAGTCGATCGACACCATGTATTTGCGTCCAACACGATCGAGGGGTGACAGTTTTGTTACTCATCTACAGTACTACGAAAGACCCGCCGTATGTGTGTTGAAAGGGAGGGCGGCTGATGTCGTTCCTGACGAAGACGTGGGTGCAGGACGAGAAATCGGCGGGGATGTAAGTACGACGATTGCTGGGATGGCGGGGAAAAACCAGACGAAGTTCACGCATGGCCGTGTCATCAGCATAAGTGCTTCCATCCACCGAAGCGTGTGCTCCTGAAGAAGTGAAAAACTCGCCGGGGAGCAGCAGTGAAATACTACACGAGCTCGGCTGAAGTGCACTGAAGGTTCGTCTTCAAAGCTGCACGTATTTCAAGGAGAACGAAAGGGAGGACGCCTTCAGGTGGCGGTGGAACCGTTCGACGAGGCCATTGGTCATTGGCCTATGTGCGGTTGTTCGAATCCGGGAGCAGCCTAAAAGGCGTGTCAGGTTCCTCCATAGGGCGAATTCGAATTAACGGCCACGGTCAGTAGCGAAGATAGAGGGGACGCCGAAGCGTGAAATCCGATCACTGACGAAGGCACGGGCAGCGGACTCTGCTGATATACATCGTTATGAGAATCCCCTCGGGTCAACGCGTAAAGCGGTCGATGCATGTCAGGAGGTAGGTGCAGCCGTCGGAGTGGGCAGAGAGGCCGACGAGATTCAAATATACATGATCGGAACACGCGCCGGAGAGGTTGGAAACGACCAAAGAGGCCGTCGTGTGACGATGTAATTTGGCCCTCTGGCACTTTGCGCATGCATGAGTACAACGTCTGATGTCAAGATTGAGACTGGGCCATACAAAACGTGATGTGAATAGGGGTTTGGGAAGCACGAACGCCAAGGGGGGAAGGGAATGAAGTCGATTGAAGATGTTGCGTCGAAATTCTTCGGCGATGTACAGGCGGAGTGAGTCTGTAGAAGTGTCACACGTGACACTCACCGTTGAAGAAAACAGTAACATCTTCCAACTACAGTAACCTGGGTAAACTACGAAGCTGCTGAAGTTCATTATCACGTCATTGGTCTTCTGCAATTGCTTCGTAATTGGTGACATTACCGCTGGCAGGAAAAAGGGACGCGTTAATCATCACCCGTGATAAAGCGTCTGTAGTAGCATTTTTACAGCCTTTTAACCCTTTAACTGGTCCATTTCAATGCCACCATTGAATCAGTGTGCTTGGTTTCAGTGATCGACAAAAAATCCAAATCGAGTATACTCGATCAGAGCACCACAGGAAGTTATATGAGAATCGAATATACTCAATAGAAGCAGATAAAGGGTTAATATGACGCAAATCACTGATGAACTGGGAAATATAGTCCAAATCCCTCATCTCTCTGGGGAATAGCGGTCGGAATGGGAATTAATTGCAAATGTGAGGGGGGCGATGATCCGTGAATATCACGAATTCCCTTCCTTCGAGGTATTGCATAAAATGCTTGATCGTAAGATAAACTGCAAGCAAATCGGGACCGAATGTACTATACCTGGTCTCAGCTGGTTCAAAGGTAAGTGAGGAGGAGGCCAAGGGTTGCTAATCGTCGCCAGACGCTTGTTGTAAGATGGAACCCGCAGAACAGTCTAACGCATTTACCATGAGGTTGATTTCTGCTTCAGAATGAGGAGAGGATACCTGACTCGCGTTAGCGAGGGCAGATTTAGCTGCGTAGAACTCCCGCTGGGCGTCTTCGGAACATTGGACGGATGTGGGGAGCCTCTCTTCGGTGGGGGCGTAAGAGGGCATGGAGGGGAGCGAAGAAGGATGGCGCAGTGCGGACTGAATCTACGATAGAAATTGGCCAAACCCCAAAATTCGCGGTTTCCTTTGGGGCGTAAGGGAGGGAAGTTCTTGATGACGTCACTTTATGGGGGTTAGGGGAGATGCCATCGCCTGTAATGACGACTCAAAAGCTGCAATTAGGAGACACCGAACTGACATTTGTCGAGGTTAATAACAACCCTATATTTCTCGAGCTGAGCAAAAACCTGACGATGTAGGCAAAACAGGAGAACAACACGAAGGACAGCGTCCATAAATCGTTGAAAAGTTTGTGCGGTATTCCGTAATCCAAACGGCATGCGAACGTACTGGAAGAGGCGGAAGGGCGTGACAATGGACGTTTTAGTGACGTCCTCGGATGCTACTACGATCTGGTGGTATGCGCGGAAAAGGTCGATCCTGGAGAAAAACTTACGTCCGTGGAGATTGGTGAAGTCCTGCAAATGAGGAAGGGGCTAGGGGTCAGGCACCGTGCTTGTGTTCAATGTCCTATAATCGCCCACGGGGCGCAAGTCGCCTCGCGTAATTTTGCGGACTATATGTAAAGGTGGTGCTCAAAGGCTGTTGGAGGGCCTGACGATGCCCAATTCGATCATGTGATCGCATTTGAACTTTTCAATTCGCAGGCGGTCCGGAGCAAGGCGGCGCGCGAGGGCGTTTTTAGGGAGACCCGAGGTCTGGATATGATACAGAACGTTATGCTTGACTGGAACTTTGCGGTTGCAGGGGCGTCACCGACAGAAACTCCCCCAGCAAGTTATCGTATGGTGACCCAGGGCGAGTACCTAAATACACCTGCGGAGGTACTGACGAAGGAAGAAGGACGCCCTGCACGCTGAGGGTTGTAATCCGGTCGGTGAGTTGACGGCGTCGCAGGTCGACAGCGAGGTCAAAATGTTGCAGGAAATC
>JAJOZX010006197.1:137500-274558 GCA_023014485.1 Bathynomus jamesi
CTGGACCACAGTTGTACTATGTTACGGGATTTATATCCTGCCGATAAAGCTTATCATTATCAAACAACAATTATCCGCAATCGCAAACCGTCCGTATACAGGTAAATATTTTGTTCAGAATAACATTTCATATACATTTGCAACCTCAACACAGAAAAAACTGCATTTGTAAACTCAAGCTAAATAGGATCTAAAGAAATATATATATATAGATATATATATATCATATAACTGGAAGACAGGAAAGTTCCAATGTACATATTAAATTTATTGAAATTTTGGTATTCCCACCAATCTTTTACCGTTGAGTGGGGCAATGTACTATCCTAATGTTTTGGCTCATCTTGCGGGGTGAGACAAGGCTCCTTGCTCTTCCCTATGCTGTCAATTGACGATTAATTGCTTCACTTAATGAGGCAAAAGTGGGATGTTTATGCCGATGATATGGTGTTAATAAGTACCTCTGTTAAAGGTCTGGATCGGCTACTAAAAGTCTGCGAAGTGTATTCGCAGAAACATATTCTTTTTAATGTTACAAAAACTAAGGTCATGCAATTTCATCCAAAAAGCTATAATCAGCGAGCTGATATTAGGTTTAAAATGAAAGGCGAACTAATTGAGGAAGTACAAGAGTTTAAGTATTTGGGTCAAACTATTACCAGCTCCTCGAGTGATGACTCAGATATAAGAAAATCTCGAAGCCTTTGTGCTAAAGCGAATATGACTATAACGAACTTTCGGTTCTGTACAAGTGAAGCTAAAGACACTCTTTCCTACTTTCTGCAGTAATAATACAGATAGCAACTCTGGGTGAATTATAAAAAAGGTTCTGGCAGAACCCTAAATTTGCTGTACAAAATGTCTTTTAGACTCTTACATAATCGCTGCGAAACAAACACGTTTAACTTTATCGGTTCACCACAGTGGACTGACGCTACACAATGAAGTGCAACCCTAGCAGTCAACTTGTCTCGACATGCAAAGACATGTTTAGCACAGTCAACTCCAAGCGTGACTGTTCTAAAAGTAAACACACTGTCCGGATACTTTTTTAACAGAACTCGTGTATATATTTACTCTGTGTGTGTGTGTGTGTGTGTGTGTGATGAATTTCACAATAAAACACGTGAAATGAATGAATGCTGCAAAACCCCACAAGGAAAAAAAAATGATATATATATATATATATATACACAAACTCAGAATGGTTCCCTGAGAACATTATATGTTAAACACAGACCGTGCATGGAACAAGGAACTCTTCTGGGAAAATTAAATCCACTATAGTCCGAATAAGTAATGGTAAATGACAAATACCATAGTTTTTTTTCCTTTTTCATGATTTTAGCCCGACGTGGGCAACGGGTCTCTCGCAAAGAGATCCCATAAATATAGCTTCCCTCACCAGCTATCTGCAAAGCAGACAGGATCCAGCTTTGGGACGTGGATCTAGGGTTTAAAGCAAGCCTAGATCCCTACACTCAGAACCTCTATATAAGTAAAAGACTCGTTGCATTCACGTCGTGTTGAATAAATCAAAGAAAAAGGGGTAACTATTGTATTTTTAGCCAAAAAAAACAAAACTTAAACCTCAACCGGGACATTGAGCGTCCACTTTTCAAGGCACGAAACACGTCCGTTTAGTATACACAAACTCAGAATGGTTCCCTGAGAACATTATATGTTAAACACAGACCGTGCATGGAACAAGGAACTCTTCTGGGAAAATTAAATCCACTATAGTCCGAATAAGTAATGGTAAATGACAAATACCATAGTTTTTTTCCTTTTTCATGATTTTAGCCCGACGTGGGCAACGGGTCTCTCGCAAAGAGATCCCATAAATATAGCTTCCCTCACCAGCTATCTGCAAAGCAGACAGGATCCAGCTTTGGGACGTGGATCTAGGGTTTAAAGCAAGCCTAGATCCCTACACTCAGAACCTCTATATAAGTAAAAACTCGTTGCATTCACGTCGTGTTGAATAAATCAAAGAAAAAGGGGGTAACTATTGTATTTTTAGCGAGAGACCCGTTGCCCACGTCGGGCTAAAATCATGAAAAAGGAAAAAAACTATGGTATTTGTCATTTACCATTACTTATTCGGACTATAGTGGATTTAATTTTCCCAGAAGAGTTCCTTGTTCCATGCACGGTCTGTGTTTAACATATAATGTTCTCAGGGAACCATTCTGAGTTTGTGTATACTAAACGGACGTGTTTCGTGCCTTGAAAAGTGGACGCTCAATGTCCCGGTTGAGGTTTAAGTTTTGGTTTTTTTTTGGCTAAAAATACAATAGTTACCCCCTTTTTCTTTGATTTATTCAACACGACGTGAATGCAACGAGTCTTTTACTTATATAGAGGTTCTGAGTGTAGGGATCTAGGCTTGCTTTAAACCCTAGATCCATCACCTTGCTCACAAGCAACACAAAAGAACACCAGATAACTCCACAGCTTACACTAAACACCACCAACATTCCCCATACTCACAGGACCAAAATACTTGGGGTCACATACAACATATCTCTTTGCGAGAGACCCGTTGCCCACGTCGGGCTAAAATCATGAAAAAGGAAAAAAACTATGGTATTTGTCATTTACCATTACTTATTCGGACTATAGTGGATTTAATAATCCTTGAGGAACAATTGAATTCTATTTAAGCCTACCTAAGCCTATTCCCGTTTCTGTAGACCCATTTGATTTCCGATCATGGCTTATTTCTTTTTATTAACTGTATAACGTAAGAAGTGTAATTTAATTTATTATGTAAATAAACATCAAGATTAAAATATTAAAACTTTGTTGTTTCCTAAAAAACAGTTGAAGGTATATTTTAAATAGGTACGATAACCAGTATCACTTAGCCGAGGTTCGAGTGAGTAATCATACGACAAAAAACAATGATATATAATTGTCACGCTACCATCTTAATGTACAACGCTACCACATCAACGATAACATCCTTTTGGAGTGAGTAAAATTGGTTTGGAAAACATCTTCGTGTCCGTGCTACCAGACGTGCATTAATACGTTAACACCCACCCACGAACGGTTTAATGGAAGGGTCACCCACCAGTTATCGGGGTCACCAGGGGAAAGGACGTCACTCCGGGAGAAACCCCGCACTCAACATACAGGGTGTCCTGGAATTATCTGTACAATTTTTGGCTATTAAAAGTCAACCATGAAGTGTAGAAATTTCAGTGTTGTCCCATTTTAGAGAGAATCTCATTGAGTTTTTTCTGATACCAAGTTTTGACAAGTTTTTTAGAAATTCCAGTGTGTCCGAACATTATCTGTACAATTTCATCTTTTAATAAAATTCTTGATAACACACGTAAAATTCTTAAACAAGATTATTTAGAATCTGTATTTTCAAAAGTTTCTTTTATTAAAGTAACGTTGTTACAAACATTCGATATGTGCACCATTAGTGATTCGCAAAACATCCAATCGATACTCCAAATGTTGCCATGTACGCTGCAGCATATCCACATCAATTCGCTCAATAGCAGCTGTGATTCTTGCTTTTAAATCATCAATGTCTGTCACCCGCGTACATTTCTAAAAAACTTGTCAAAACTTGGTATCAGAAAAAACTTAATGAGATTCTCTGTAAAATGGGACAACACTGGAATTTCTACACTTCATGGTTGACTTTTAATAACAGCCAAAAATTGTACAGATAATTCTCGGACACCCGGTATATAGAATTTTAACTGCCTCCCTCTGTTATCCATTTTACTGAAAATGACCCAAGTTACTTTAACCCGCTTCGTGTCAGATAAACTTCGATCAATTCAGAAATTGAAGTTACTCTTTAATTTTGTAGTTTTTGAGAGTAGGGTATTACCTTTTATTTTCAAAATTATACCCAAGCATGATCATCCTGTTAGCATATACGTTGTGTGTTTCGTATTTATCAATTATTACGAAAGAAATCTTTCATAACTTGAAGAGCCTAATCATTTTCAGTAATCAAAAAAGTAACAAATATCATCAACTGTTGCCGCAAAATAGAAGTAAACATCTTCCTTCCTTGAATAATCAATTTTAAAATTAGTAAGAGCCGTTTTGAGCAGAAAACTGAGATTTGTTTATAAAAAACCTCTTAACAGTTACCTAGAACAACGTGGAAAAAGTGTTAGCAGCTAACGAGAAAGCTTCTAACAGTGGCTGTATCCTCCAGCGCGGGACACGTCAACGCGAAGAGTGACGTCAAACCGAAACATCAACGCGCTGGTGGCCAAACTTCCTAAAATCTCCGTGCAGCGGGCTGTCTACGATTGGCCAGACTGGCAGTCGACGGCCTGTTGCATGGCACGGTCAGAGTGCCGATCGCTCCTGGGGCCGGACCTATTCTCAGCGTGCTATTTTTTCACTTATGGGGAGCAATTGCGTGCTCCCCGGACTACTCTTACTCTCCGGCGACATTAAGACTAATCCAGGCCCCACTACAACTTACACATGTCACCATACACAAAGACAGATACAATAGCACCATGAGACACATACACAAATAATATTAGCATATTACAGTACAACGGAGATGGCCTCGCAAACAAAATCATGCAGCTTACGGAATTCGTACACAAACAAGACATTCACATAGCACTTATACGAGAAACAAAACTAAAACGCACACACCAATCGCCCACCATCCCTGGCTTCACGGCGATCCGTCAAGATCGTACTGGGGGCAACGGGGTTGGACTCATCACTTACATACGTAAAAGCATTAGCTACAGTGATGCCACCCAAAACATTACAAACACAATCCAAGCAGATAACACGATAGAAAGACAGGCAGTTAACGTTAAAACACGCGCAAAACACACCACCACACTAATCAACATTTACATCCACCAGATAGTTCACCTCAGGTGTCAGCCAATTACAATCCAGTTACACAATCTGGCCTCTCTCACTAATGTCATCTAAGGAAGAGACTTCAACGCTAAAGACACTAGTTGGTACCTGCACAACCAAAGCCACACCAGTGTCTTTCCTTGTGAACAGACGTGTTTTATCGAGTGTCAAGTGTTATCAATTGAATAAGTGGTTTTCGTTGAAGTTTAAAAAAAAAAGTGTTCCGTGCATTCTTAACTAAATTACTTCGTGCTACTAATCATTCATTAACGAATATATTTCATTTATTGACGTTATTCAGTACTATATTATTTTGATCAAACCAAGGCTACTGCACGTGGCTTGCCTTGTTGTTTTTTTCAAATCAATCAGAAAACGTGCAGTCATAAGGTTCATTTTCCGTGCTTCGAGAGGTCAGGTAGTGTGTCGTCAGAGACCGTGTGAAAAACAGGAAAAAAATCGGGTCGAATCGCGGACAGATGTGTTATAAATACTCTCTTTTACAGATCTTTTGTCGATAGCTTAATTCTATATCAATTTAGTATAAATTTGTGTTACAAGAACCTGTTTCTGCGTTTCAAGAACGCGGTAGACCTACGTTGTAATTTATTAATTTCCAAACGCTCGTTTTGTTTTTGTTTTTCAACTAATTAAAAGCATGGCACCCCAGTCAAGTACTTGCAGTCGCTGTGAAGGGAAATTGCTGCTTACGCTTTTACAATGGCTAAAATAATGAACAGTTAGTTTGCAGGTGGTGCTCCAGCATGGAAATGCTGAGGAACGAGTTAGAACGTGAGAGGGAGGCCAGGGTGAGACGAAGAAAAGCGTGATGCTCCTGACGGCAAAATTAGAATCCCT
Organism: Bathynomus jamesi; assembly: GCA_023014485.1. Taxonomy (NCBI): domain Eukaryota; kingdom Metazoa; phylum Arthropoda; class Malacostraca; order Isopoda; family Cirolanidae; genus Bathynomus; species Bathynomus jamesi. Next base: position 143,234 of record JAJOZX010006197.1, read on the forward strand.
TGAGACTCCAGTTACGACCCTCCTGCCTCAGTTTCTACTAATAATATAAATAGTACTAATAGCCCTCTCTCTTCCACTAGTTCCCAACCCTTCGTTCGAGTGCGAAATGGAGCCCCATTGAGAAAAGCAAAGACCTGTCTACCAGTAATAACAAGCAATAAGTTTTCTGTTTTAGGTTTCGAAGATGCTGATGAACCGGAAATACGACTCGTTGGCGATTCCATTGTTCGAGGGCAGCTCGAGGAATTCTGTGGGAGAAACCCTCGTCGTAGGCGCCGTTACTGCTACCCTGGTGCAAGGGTGGAGGATATAACTAATAGTGTTGACCATTTACAGACGGTACCACCGAGGACACAACGTATGTTATTCATGTCGATACTAATAACGTTTTAAATTCTAGATAGGAAGAACTGCTGGCTAGGTATAGAGACTTATTAGAGCGATTAAAGGAGAAAACTAATAACATTGTTTTAACAGGTATACTTCCTCGAATTATCCAACGAAGCGATTTCTACAGCAAGGCGACCTATATTAACAATAACCTAAAGTCTCTTTGCCAACAGGAAGGAGTGCATTTTGCAAATTTTTGGAACAGTTTCTACGGCAGGAGGGACTTGTTCCTCAAAGATGGACTTCATTTTAATGACGTTGGAGCTGCGCGTTTAGGAAGACTATTTCATAATACTGTCTCTTCTTTTCAGGCTGCCGCATCCCGAACGGTCCCAGCGTAAATTCCACAAATTTCCCCTGCGCTCGCGAAGGTGTCGCAATTACAAACAATTTAGGGAAATCTAAAATAATAAAACGAATTTTTTTCTTTAATTGCTTGTAAAGACTGATTTAATTGCGATAAATGAATCGTGGCTTAGCACTGAAACACGTGACTTTGTAGGGGAGTATCAAATTAAAGGTTATAGACTTTTTGTTAAAAAACAGAATAGGTAGGCGAGGAGGCAGTGTTATGTTGTATATCAAAGATAATATTGCGAACGTTATAGAAGTAAAGCACTCAATTCCAGAACCGATAGATTCGACTATAGCAGAACTTAAATTGAACGATTTCAAACTTCTTGTTGCGGTTATATATAGGCCCCCTAATCAAACAGCTGATACGGACGAAGCGTTATATCGTGAACTAAAGAGAATAATCGGTAGTGAGCAGGCTTTAGTTATGGGTGACTTTAATTGCGCCAACGTGAATTACGATACAATGCAGGGAGACGCGGAAGGTAATCGTTTAGTTAATTTTCTCGAGGATAGCTTTCTTATTCAAAAGGTTGGGGAACCTACGAGGTTGGACAGTATTTTAGATTTAGTAATAACTACGGATGATAGGCTAATTACTGATCTTCAAGTAATAGAAAGTTTGTCCTCTCAGTAAGTCACTCGAAACCAACTAACTCGACTAAAATTCTTAACTTCCAGCACGCAGACTTTAGTAAATTTCGAAATAAATTTTCACACGTCAATTGGAAAAAACGTAATGGGAACTCCAACGCAAAACTAATGTGGGAATCGTTCGAAACGGTATTTAGGACTATAAATGAGGAATGTGTACCGTACAAAATTAAGCGTGCGAAAGTAAACAACAAGCCCTTGTGGTTTACTTCTAGAATAGGAGACATTATAAAGAGTAGAGATAGGGTTTATAGGCTATATAAGTGCGATAAAGATAATCTGTTGTTACGAAACAACTACATATCTCTAAGGCGTGAAGCGAAAAGTGTAATAAAAAGGTCCAAGCGCGAATTTGAAATCTCCATAGCTCGTGACGGGAAAGTAAACCCCAAGCGATTCTTTCAATACGTCAATAATAGAAATCCAGTAAAAAGTGTCTTGGGCCTTTGAAAAATGTAAACGGAGATCTAGTTTCTGAAAACAAGGAAATGGCTACCTTGCTAAACGAATTTTTACGTCAGTTTTTACTATAGAAGATCTAACGAATATCCCTACGGTCATAGACATAATACCTTTTGATAATGGTAATATTTTGGATAATATCGTGGTTAGTGAAGGGGAAGTAATGCGCTATATTAATAAAATGAAAACGCGTAAATCACCAGGGCCGGATTCGATATATCCCATACAACTAAAAGAATTAAAAGATAGCATTGTTGTGCCGCTAACAAAGATTTTTAATGCGTCTATTTCTGAGGGGTGCGTACCAGATAATTTCAAGGTAGCAAACGTAACACCTATCTTTAAGAAAGGTGATAAAGGTGCGGCGGGAAATTATAGGCCAATCAGTTTAACGTCTGTTGTAGGTAAGCTACTGGAATCAATAATTAGGGATCGTATAGTCGAACACTTAGAAGTGCATAAACTAGTTAGAAATACGCAGCACGGTTTTAGGCGAAACAAATCTTGCTTAACTAATCTTTCAGAATTTTTCCAAAGCGTGGTTGACGTTTACGATAGACATCGGGCGGTTGATGTAGTGTATTTAGATTTTCAAAAAGCGTTTGACACCGTGCCGCACAAAAGACTCATTGAAAAAACTAAGGCTCATGGAATCAGGGGTGTAGTAATAAATTGGCTAGAAGAGTGGTTGCGAGGTAGGAAACAGAAGGTGGTCGTTGATGGAGCGGAGTCGTGTTGGGCTAATGTAGCGAGTGGCGTTCCTCAGGGTTCTGTATTGGGCCCTTGCTTTTTCTTATATATATTAACGATTTAGATGTCGGCCTAGTCAGCACAGTTTCAAAGTTTGCAGATGACACGAAGCTGGGTGGTAGGGCGATTAATGACGAAGATAGAGGTAAAATCCAGGAAGATCTGAATAAAATCGTTGATTGGTCAGTCACATATGCAAATGAGATTTAACGTGATAAGTGCAAAATTTTGCATATAGATTCGTAACGTAACGGTAATTTTGCGTTATAGGTCAGGAAAGATTTAACAAGCGTAGGCAGGAAAAAGATTAGGAGTTATAGTCACTGGTGATTAAAAGTAGCGAAACAAAGTACAGCAGCGGTCAATAAAGGCGAACAAAGTGTTGGGTTTTATAGCTCGAAATTTTGAGTACAAATCGCGCGATATTATAGTTCCTCTTTATAAATCATTAGTTAGACCCCATTTGGAGTACGCGATCCAATTTTGGAATCCGTATATGCGCAAAGATATAGACAAAATCGAAAGAGTTCAAAGACGAGCAACTAAGATGATTCCGTCGCTTAGGTCAAAGTCGTACGAGGATAGGCTTAAGGAGTAAAATTGACAACACTCGAGACTAGGAGGCTAAGGGGTGATCTAATCCAGGTTTTCAAAAGAGAATGGTTTAGATAACGTAGATAGAGATAGCTTTTTCGAAATATCAATATAATAGGACTAGAAATAACGGGTGTAAGTTGACAAGTAGAAGGTTCGAGACGCAGTGCCAAAAACTTTTTACGCATAGAATAGTAAATAGCTGGAATAGTTGCGGTAGAAGTAATTAGTAGCAGTCTATAAACATGTTTAAAAATCGATTAGACAAATATGTTGATAGATTGGGTATAGTTTAAGGTAGTAAAAGTAAGGCTTTGTGGTGATAGATCCCACAGCTCAAAACAAGTGTTGTGGGATATAGGGAGGCAGCATCTTGGGTTAGGGGATACTCTCTGTCCTTACACACCCCATTTAAAGAGATTTCTCTGCCGAGCGGTGCCCCCCATAGTACTGTGAGGTATTGAAAAACTCATGATCTTCACTTTTCCCACACACCTTGAAATGGGAGACCCAAAATGGGTGCACACACATTTCTACATTATTGTACAGTCTTTACAGCCACACCTACACCTTCCCTCCTAAGTATATATATTGTAATGTATATGGTTGTAAATTCTGACTTGGTCCGCAATCGATATGGACCGTGACTTATTTGTCGTTGGAGAGGTACTAGTATTAATGGATACCGTAATGAAATTGACTAGATTCTTTGGATCTGATATATTTGCATGTCCGTTATAAATAGATATAGAGTGTAACATATTTGTTGATAGTAGTCTATTATGACTTGATCCTCTGGATCCAGAGATTCTATCTTTAGTTTTAAATCGATAATTAATTCGTTTTTAATTGATAATTATTTAGTTGTACGTTGCGAATGTACAAGCAGTTGGTACATAAATTTCTTATGCTTTTGTGGTTCGGAACCCACGTAAAATTGTAGGTCCCCTCCGCCACCACGGAGGACATATACAATACACGATTACGAACACAGTTAGGTAGACCAGCCATGAGTGGATCTTAGGGTCTTTGTTGGTCTGAAACATTATAACTAAACAGCCTCTTCATTCTTAACAATACAGAAGAACATACACACATACCACATCAAGCAGGATACTCAAGCCCCACCCCAGACATAACGTTCTGTTCCCCCTCACTAGCAACACACACACACACACACACACACACACACACACACACACACTGGAGAACAGAAAAACAATTGTCATCAGACCACCTGCCCAACATCATTACAACACATTATACACTCTGCCCCAACAGCCTTAGGCACACTTACATAAATTACAAAAAAGCTGATTGGGAACAATTCAAAATACAGACTGAGGAACAATTCAACACATTAAACAGCACACCCATCATAAATATCAATACAACACTCAAGACATTTAATCAGATCATCAATAATGCAAACAAATACATACCCAAGGGCAACATTAGGAAATACAACCCAAATTACACTAGAGAAATAGCCCACATCATAAGGCAACGTAACAACCTCAAACACAACACACAAACACCACACACAGAAGCCATAAAACAGCAGATACAACAGCTCAACACAGAAATAAACAACAAACTTAAAGAAAAACAAACAAACATTTAGGGAAGCACTCCACTCCACAGATATATCCAGGCTATACAAGACTATAAACAGCATTACCCACTCTAACAGCTGCATTCACACCTCACACGCGGCTATCTGTCGCAGCCAAAGTAATATCCAAACATATACACAACAAGCTAATATTCTAGTTAATCACTACGCAAAGATAAGTCACTTAAACAGAGACAACAACCAGAAACACGCAGACAGACAAACAGCCAGACACAAGAAAACCTACAGACTCGACACGACCATTACATCCTTCAATACAGACCAGACCACCAAGATCATAAAAAACATTAAGAATTCGAAGGCTACTGGACCAGACAACATATTTAACATACACCTTAAACACTTGGGCCCACAGGGAATACTAGCTCTCACAAATATCAGCACATATTCATCCCAACACTATTATTCGTGACATATGGAAACAAGGTAAAATTATTACACTACTCAAACCAAACAAAAATCCAACAGAACCAGCTTCCTATACACCCATTACTTTACTATGCACACCTTCCAAAGTAACAAAGACTAATCTTACAAATCACCAACCCACACATACCACTGTCGCCTACTCAACATGGATTCAGACCTCACCACTCAACCACGACATTACTCACTAACCTCACGCAGCACATCATGGATGGCATCAACTCCAGACGACCAGCTCAACTTACACTATTAGCAACAATAGACATTAGTAAAGCATTTGATGCTATCCCACGCTTCCCTCTCATAAACAAAATACTCAACACAGACATGCACAACACCACCAAAAGGTGGCTGAGCAACTATCTTTCAGGAAGATACTCGCATGTCACATTTAATGGCAAGTCATCCAAAAACAAGCTTTTTCCGAACGGGGTCCCTCAAGGCTCTGTTCTCTCACCAACACACTTCAACTTATACATGCATGACATTCCAACACCCATAGATAACAAGCTTACCTTATCATCATATGCAGATGACATCACTCTAACATCCACCCACATCATCATCGACACCGCTACAAATAACCTACAAACATACATAAACAGTATACAAGACTGGCTCACACACAATAGACTCAAAGTAGCGCCCACAAAATCACCCATCACCTTGCTCACAAGCAACACAAAAGAACACCAGATAACTCCACAGCTTACACTAAACACCACCAACATTCCCCATACTCACAGGACCAAAATACTTGGGGTCACATACAACATATCATTATCTTTTGCAAACCACATTCAGGATATTAATAACAAATGTGCGTCAAGACTTAACACGCTTAGGGTACTAACAGGCACAAACTTTGGACACCAGTAGGAACCATCACTCGTATACAAACAATATATTCGCTCCGTTATGGACTATGCTAGTCCATGCTGGGCACCCATTATCTCAAACACACACAAGCACCTTACAGACAATACAAAACAACGCACTTCGTATCATTACAGGATGCACTCAAACAACACCAATAGAACACCTGCACATAGAAACAAAAATACTGAAAGTTAGGGAACATTTAGACACGAGGGGAACACAATTCATGGCGGCAGCGACAACTAACCCACAACACCCTTGCTACTACATGTACAATCATGCACCAACACCTCGCACCATTAAGGTAACACCAGAGACACATTATAACCAAATACTCCATTCCATACCGCGCCCCACAGACATCACACAGTACAGAAAACATACCCACACACACCTAACCCACAAAGCACTGACACGACGCGGTCCAAATGCGGTCCTAGGTGCGAAGCCGCCACCCATTAACAGGTCAGAGATCAGCCTGAGCAGATCGGATCGAGTTAACTTAGCAGTTAACACCATTCCGATGTGGACATCACCCGAACTTACAGACATATAAACAGACTAGACAACTCCACAGACGACACCTGTGCCAGGATACACCACAAACAATTGAACACATTATGACAGACTGTACGACTCTAGCACAACATAGAACACAACACCACGAGTGCGCTGAACCTCTGGTCCACTCCGGAGAGGGCGATTGGTTACTTGCGTGCCGCCGGCTTGCTCGATCAGGGTGGGCTGATCGGCTAAACAACAACAACAACAACAACAAAAAGTAATGGAGTTATTTTTACTTACTGATAACCTAACTTGGTATGGAATAAACTACCAACCTAAGATAAACTCAGTAGTCCTAACGAATAAATTTCTCAACAGTGAGAAAAGTTAAAAAATAAGGGAATAAAACACAATAAAATGAATTTGGTTTAAGTTAAATGAATTGGTCAATTTTATGATCACCTTCAAGGAATTCGCACCTGAAGATGATCTTGCAGTTGATCGCAAGCTCGTGCACCTAACAATTTACTGTGGTACTGAAACGAGGATACACTGTGCCAATTTATACCTGATGATATTTTGTGTGTTGTTGAACCTCGTTCGTAAAGGGAAAAGTCCTGTGACTGAGGAGACCTACACAAAGAAGTGGGATTCAAACCATGGGTCACTGCATCATCTGAACGCAGAGGACAGACCTGACGTCGGTTAATCTCGCTAATATAATGGCAAGTAGTGTTGCGATCAAGATGTAGCCTCTGATCTGTACTTTATAAGAGTCACTGCATTCTGACTTTGTCAACCAAATATACTCGTAACATACATTACCACTCGCCTCACACAATCTAAATACGCTCCGTTAATACTTTTAATTCTAAATTTTTTACAAATAAACTACAGAAATAGCTTAAATAATACAAATAACTTTCCATAACGCTTTAACCCGTTCGTTTGTTTCCAAAAATAAAGTACAAATCCCTTTTCTTTTCTGAAAGAAGAAAAAAAATCTCGAATCTAAAACCCATACAAGTAATCTAAATATAGAGAATAAACACGTCAATAAAATATATCAAAAACCGAAACAGCTAAAGTTAATAAATAAATAAATAAAATAAATAAAATAAATATTGCCAAAATAAATTTTTATATGCACTCAATTGAATTAGATTTACTTTATTCTGAATATTTTATTTTGCGTTGTTTTCCAACAATATATATATATATATATATATATATATATATATATATATATATATATATATATATATATATAAAAGCGTGGAGTGAGCGTCAATTGCAGATTGGGGTGCAATTGAAGCCGATTGAAATGCCCTCGCCTGACCACAGGTCAAAACCAGGAACGTCGTTTCAAGAAATAGGAAATAAATACTAAATAATAAACAAAAAATAAAGAATTAGATAAAAATAAAATTGTTAAAGGACGAAAAAGGGTAAAAAGGGAAGAGGGTTGAAAGTATTGAGTTGGGGCGGGGGGGGGGGGGGGAAGGGGTAATGGTTGAGAGGAACTAGGCACGGGGATAATGGAAGACGAAGATAAAAAGGGGAAAAGGAACAAGAGAAATACTAAGAAAAATAAAAAATGGAAAAGGGGAAAGGTTGAGGGGAAAGGTTAAGGGAGAGCCATTAACTCTGATTTTGAAATTTGCCTTTTCGGCTTCCTGTTGCGTCTTTGGCGTTTCCATTCCTGGAATATTTCACACAAATGTTGGGAATAAAAAATTTCATAATTTATATGATTATTTATTAATAAATGATAACATATTGCAAACGTATGACAAAAATGTGGAATTCAGAAATTTTTAGACAGTTTGTGTAGTGACGTCACTCGTTCCAACTATTTCTGCACAGCTCACGCAAGATTACGAGCTTTACTCCCGTTAAAAGGGCATCACGTGACTACGCAGTAGTTTACCATTACGACCAGTCACGCTCCTTTATTCCACGTGACGTCACGTCTTTTTTCTTGGCGCGTTCAAACAGTGACCAGTGATGAATATCCACCCTAGAATGTTGTAAACGTGCAAAATATATTATACGCGAACTTATTTACATTGATCATCATAATTTTAATCATAAATAGGCAGTATTAAAATAATATATTCAGTTTAGTAAATAATGTAAAAACCAATATACTCGTGTGTGTGTGTGGTGTGTGTGTGTGTGTGTGTGTGTGTGGTGATAAAATAAATACATTGGTTTTACAATTTACAATGACAAATAATTGTGAAGCTGAACTATTTATTTTATTTTATTTGGCCTTTAAGCTTTAGGCTTTATTGGATTCATTTAATAATAATTAATATTTGTAATAATTTTTAATATAAGAAATTTAAGTCATTTAAGTCGTTGTTCTAAGTTGTAAGTTGTAAGTTCTTGTAATAGAGAAAATAAAGAAACTCTAGTTCGATGCAACATAACTAGAAAAGAATATTCTGGAAAGCCACTATAAGAAGCGCAGGGCAAGTTAAAAAAAAAAAGAAAGAAATATATTCAAAATTGAATGAGATGGAGAGATAGTGAAGACAATTCGATTCGGGAGTGTCAGCGCCTTCAACCTTTGGCAATTTATTTGATTAATCATTTTAATTCTTGTTTTAATGTAGGCCGTGGGACCTTTTTCAATCATGAACTTAGTTTCGTAAATTTAATTTAATTTTCCCCTTCGACAAGTAATTTCCCAGTCTGCCCTGGCCATAGTTGTCATATAACGTAATTTAACACTATTTAAACAAGTGAGCATCAGAGTATAACTTTTGAATTTTATTGTATTTTTTCCTGTTTGTTTCACAAATGTTTTATATACTTGTTTTATAAGAGTTTCCTGTGTAGGTTTAGCCTTATTGTGATACTCAGTGAGACCTCTTATAGTGAATTTGAAAATAATATAAACAGTGACAGTTAGTAGCCTACCCTTAATTTTGTGTTCATTGGAGTTTCCTACAGTTGAATTATTTAGTATTATCACCTAGCATATCACTCATTTTTTGACGTTGCGGACACTTTCCACCATTTTTGCTCTCACTTTTTTTTTATTGCTACTTCACGAGTCCCCAAAAGTTCACTCCTTTTACAATAAAGTTGTCCAGAAAATTTACAAATACTTCTGATTTTCGTGCCGTCGCCTAAAAATCTGTGAAAGGTGGACGTATTTTTTATTTGACCATACAAATTTCACTTCGTTCTGTTAGGCTGCTGTTAATTGCATGATTTGGTTTCATACTCACAGCTAGGGTCATGTGACAGTTCGCGATATAATGTAACTGCACAAGACGTTTATATACACAATTATATTTCTAGTCACTTTCGTAGTGGAATGTGGAACCTGAGATCATCCCAATAGTGGTGGGGGCGACAGGGGCAGTAAAGAAATCTACGGTAGAGTTCCTGAACCAACTGCCCATAAGTGTGACATCTGGAGAAGTTGTAGGGAAGCTATTACGATACAACACCTCTAGCTTACGCCTAGTACTAGGCTGTACCTAAAAATTCCTTAGGGTTAAGGTTTAACCCAGGAAGTAAGAAACTCTCTCCATCTGGAGTAGAAGGGAAAAAAAAGTGGATAAAGTACCTTGAGTTCCTATACAACTGTCCTGAAATAAACTGCGCTGAAACAACTATGACGATCAGGATTTTTATGGTGATATACCAACCGAGGATGATTGCTAGTTGTAATAAATAATAATCTCGTTGGAATGGTAGTTTAGGAGTATTCTAAAATCATCATCTATAGGAATGAGCTGGGCCAAGTTGGGGGGGAGGAGGTTGCCTTCCATCCCTTTCTATGAGACTCGGTATATCGAAAACGATTCCAACAAAGATTTGCGCATTACTTCGATCTAAGTCCGCTCCTCTCTGTATTGCACGATACTGCCGAAAGTATCGAAGGTCTCTGATCAGAAATGCTCCCACACACATTAAATTTCACAAAGAATGGAAACCAGATCTGATACCATCGAGATATGCGTACGAGGGCGGATGGAAAAGAGAAATGACCACCTTCAAATGCGGGAAGAGTTTAGACGGCACAAATCAACTTTCTTCAGTGTCTAGCAGTAAAATTTTGAGTAGACCATATACATAATTACGAGTTGAAACCGATAGCGTTAATCAGGAAAGGCATGAAACTCAAATCTTGCAGCTTTAACGAAGATGGATGAAGTTTAGAAACATTTGTCTGACACCTTAAATCAAGAACTCAAGTCAGTCAGTGCAGATCTGCCATGCAAACGTCCCTCCATTAAACGTGTAGTCTCTGTACCATTACAAACTGCAGTATCCTCAGAAAAAACCCAACGAACTTTACTTTCAAAGATTGAATTCCATAAAGTAAATTTTTTGTCAAGTTTTATACAATGAAAGGAAAAAGCCTTTTATATTAATGATTTTCTAATACGAAGGCGATCAAAGTTTTTCTCTGAACTTCGTAAAAACTGGAGAAAAACACATCCTGATGTCATCGAGTCTCTTTAACCGAGGTGTTATTTGTTGCGGGTACCATCGAAACGAATCGGATGTGCATCGATTTCTTTTAGAAGAGCATCCTATAACACTATATCGTGTGTTTACGAAGTAATTCTACAAATTAATGGCTTACCCCATTTATATCTTAGAGTATACTTTATTTTTACTTAATTCTGATGTGTTTATTTCCTTCGTGTTCTCTCTCGTGTTTGCTTCTGCAGTTCACAAAATTTTATCATTTCATTTTTGCATATTACGTTCCCGATATTTCTTTTAGTATATTAAAGTAATTTGATAAAGTATTACTTTATTATATCTGTATTAATGTTAATTTTGCATGCAACTATTTACTTCCATTTTCTTATACGTAATTAAAGGTCTTGTGGTTAACTTCTGATATTAGGATTGTTAAATATGATTGAATACTTGTACACTTCAAAACGCTTTAATATGGGCAAAAAAATTTGATTCGATTTTAGTCTAAAAGTACCGTGATCAAAATAACCTCGTCAGTTTTGTTAAAATTTAACTAAATAAATGATGTACCTAAAAACAAAAACAAGAAAAGGTGTTTAGATTAAACATATACAAGATTATAAAAAATAAATGATGGGGTTATTTAACCTTCTTCACAACATCTTACGTCATTGACGGAGAGAACCTACAGCTTCACGCGAGATCCGAACCACGGATCGCTATATGATCTGGACGCAGAGGACGACCTCCCATCAAACTACTCTCCAGACCCAGTATCACTTAACTTCGCTGATCGATGGAAAGCGGTATTACGACATAGCCCAAATAGGTATATATTTACTTTGAATTGGGCTTGATTTCATGAAGGAAATTTAAAAATGATTAATTCAAAATAAATACAATTTTACGCATGTTTATAATCTTGACCAAATTTGTTTTGAAGTAAAAACATAAAATTACTTCAATTATAACAAAATTAGGGCTGATAACTTTGAACACAGCACTTTTCTTAGTCCAAAAACCCGAAATTTTTTTTAGTTAAAATTAAGAGATTTTTTTTGGATGCAATGTTAACCACACTGGTTGTTTATATAGAGTAAGCGGGAGGAAGATAGATTGCTTCCAAACAGAGAAACTTGTGTTAATTTAACGGATCTTGAAAGTTATTTAACATTATTCTCTTTAGACAAGTTTCTAAAAATAATTCCTCTCCGTACACGTAACTGTTGGAGTTGAAAGGCTTTTTAATTAATTAGTTAAAACTTTACTTTGTTATTATTTTGAAGAAAACATTAATAGCGAAGAAAATTTATGGCACATTTCAATTACATGGATACAAAAACGATTTTGATCGTGATGATGTTTGCGTTCGTACTAACAGTCAAGAATTTGAACCACGGGTCGCTACATCATCTGGACGCCGAGAATAGTCACCCAAATATGATCCAGACCCAACGTCGCTTAACTTCGCCGATCCCAATGCTGCTGCTGCTAATAATAATAATAATAATAATAATAATAATAATACATGAGTTAGCGCAATGGGCCGCATGAGTTGGCCTGAGCGCTATGTCAGTTTCCGGCTTTCCTTACCGATTGTTATTCTTGCACTTTCTACGCTGTATGAGTGACTGTTCTTACAATAGGGTTTTGCATTGCCAATTCAATAAATGAAGGTCATTACTTGACTACAAGTAGAAAATAACAAAAATGCCATTAAATACTCAGCTGTGATATACATATATATTTTTTGTTTAATAATTGCTGTTTGAGGTTAATTCACCTTTGTAACGGCAAAGGTCGTGTGACGGACAAGACCTGCAACTGAACATTGGAGCCAAATCACAGGTAAATACGACATCTGAACGCGGAGGACAATCACTATAAAAGTATTATTAACCTTTCTAGGATAGGCATTTAAATACTGTGACCGTATTATTATTACATTAACCCCAGTGAAAGAGTTAAACAGGTGAAACGTTGCTTAAATTCGCTAAACTAACGGGAAGTGGTGTTACCACGCGGCCAAGGCGTAACCCTACATTTCGAGTTAAGTGATCATTTGTGTATGTATTCATATAGCATTCGATACTAACAGCCACACTCTAAAAACTGTTCAGTCATTTTAACCTAACTTTATATCAAATCGCCCCGACCCTTCAAGTAGTCAAGATTACTTACTGTCAGAATTACCAGTGTGATGTAATAAGAGTGACATCATTTCCTGATGTTCCAAATCAAAAGTACAGACGTAACTTGAGTCATTTCAACCTACTTAAAAAAGATCGGAGCATATTTTATACCATTTTGAGTTTAAAAAAGCAAATAATTTCAATTTATAAAACGATGTTCAATGGTAGATATTTCTCTACTTTTCATCAGTGATGCTAACTGACACTTCGGTAACGTGTTGAACATTAACATTTTATATATAATAATAACAATAACAGTGTTTCTACTAAATTTATCAAACGTAGAAAGCAAATGTCATCCTGGATTAACAACGTAATTGAAATGTTCTATTGAAAAGAAATAGTTTACTTTTCGATAGATATAAAAGGGAATTATTCTTAAACTGAACTTTATATATAAAAAATATTGTAACACGTTATAAATCGCTATGAGGAAACTTAAGTATTTATATTACACTCCAATAAAAAAATTCTTTGAGGTGCATATCACGGTTGCTCTCGTATATGAGAGAGAGAGAGAGAGAGAGAGAGAGAGAGAGAGAGAGAGAGAGAGAGAGAGAGAGAGGAGTTACAAGGAAAAGAAGTACTTCAAAAAGCCTTGCGGCCCATACCGAGGAGGTACCAATGGCAACGGGTGCCAGGGAAAATTTTGTAAAAGTTTATTTTTCTTTCAACTATCCTAGCAGTAGTAGAAAACTGGATAGAAAAGTAGAAGGCTCTCTCCCCACCCTCCGCTCCCTCCCTGCCAGAGGCAGGTACGGAAAAAGGTTGAAGAAAATACCTTGACCCTGGAAAAGTAGCCAAGGAAATTTTACAGGAAAGTGGAGAATATATAAATAGCTCTATATTTAGCTTGCTCACAGAGACACCGAGCAAGCGAACTCCTGCAGAGTTTTCTGAGGTTTTAATCTTAAACTATGAGTGTGTTCAGTACTTTGTCTAGCCTATTTGTAAACAGATTTACACTTTCACTGGAAACAACCTCTGAGGGAAGTTGGTTCCAGATATTAACTATTTTATAGGAAAAGAAATTTCCGCAGACTGAGGTCCTGAGGTCCAAATGTCTTTACACACTCAAATAGTGTGCAAGATTTGGTCTACCCTTTTCTTGAACTGATCCACAGAGGAACTGTTCACAACTTCCGAAGGTAACCTGTTCCATGTGTCACAGATCTTATACGTAAAGTAATTCCCACACACACTAGTCCTAAACCGTTTCAAATCCAACTTCCAACCATTGTTGCGAGTTGCGTTATCATTTAAACTAAACATACTTCTAAAATCGACTCGTTGAACCCGCGTAAGAGCTTGAAAACCTCGATCAGTTGACCGCGCAGCCTCCGAGTTTCAAGCGAAAACAAGTTCAGGCGCGTAACCGTCGATTGTAGAGAGAGAGAGAGAGTGAGAGAGAGAGAGAGAGAGAGAGAGAGAGAGAGAGAGAGAGAGAGAGAGAGAGAGAGAGAGAGAGAGAGATACAAGGGAAAGAAGTACCTCAAAAGGCCTTGCGGCCCATACCGAGGAGGTACCAATGGCAACGGGTGCCACGGAAAATTTTCTACACACTCAAATAGTGTGCAAAATTTGGTCTAACCTTTTCTTGAACTGATCCACAGAGGAACTGTTCACAACTTCCGAAGGTAACCTGTTCCATGTGTCACAGATCTTATACGTAAAGTAATTCCCACACACACTAGTCCTAAACCGTTTCAAATCCAACTTCCAACCATTGTTGCGAGTTGGGTTATCATTTAAACTAAACATACTTCTAAAATCGACATCGTTGAACCCTCGTAAGAGCTTGAAAACCTCGATCAGTTGCCCGCTCAGCCTCCGAGTTTCAAGCGAAAACAAGTTCAGGGCGAGAGAGAGAGAGAGAGAGAGAGAGAGAGAATTACTAACATCATTAATAATGGATTAAATGGATCCCATCCCATCCGTTGCTAACGAACTCCAATTTGTTTCCCCCCATAAATACTGCGAGTAAACTGAAAGCATCCTTGCTTTTCACCTTTGGGATTTTTATTTCTTTCCGATTACACCCTTTCAAATTGAATGTTACACACACACACGTTATATATATATACACACTACGAATCCATCAGCCCGAGTTCGATTCTCGGTGTGGGCAGACGACGCACAGCCCACCCAGATCTTCATCTAGGTACCATAAAAATACCGACATTGTAAACTTGAGCTATTAAATGAAACTCTAAAATATCCTGCAATTCTTTTCATGGCTGTTGTTCATCTCGGACGTATCTTACAAAGCTTCTGAAAAGCGATTAAAGTCTATCTTTTTGTGCTTGTGTGCACGATTGATTGCGGTGTTTGTCTAACTTGTTATTTTACTAACATTTTGCTCATTAGTGATTTAAATTATTTTATATTAATATTTTAATTAATGAAGTATTTAGTATGGAGTTCATCGTTTATCACTGTTGTACACAAATTGTTAACGTTTATTATTATTATTATCACAGAACGGTATTTCTGTTCTATTAATATACATATTTAATTATTATTAAAGACATCTAGATTTTTTTTTATTGTTTATTGTTATTTGTTTTATTTGTATATTTAATAATTATTTCACAAGATGTTTTTTTTTTTTTTTTATACATCCACCGCGTGACTTGTTTGTCATCGCCAATCTCCTAGAGACTCTAGACCTATCAATTCTCTCAATTACTTACTAAAAAAAATTGCGTGCGTGTAGAGAAATTCATCCTTGTTGGTATTTCCAGACTCTCGTTTTCTGGTCACTAATCCATAATTCTTTCTAGACTCTTCTGCCTACTGTTAGATTCGGAAATTGATTTCAATTTTTCGTGAGAACATTTTTCTAGATATGACCCCTAACCTACGCGAGTATTCCAACTGCGGCGGAAAATTTCGTCGGTACGTTTTTACCAAGCCTTCTTCTAACCCTTTAATTTGCAGATTTTGCGTAAACCAACAGGAACTACGAAACGAGGTGATTTTGGCAAGAAATGAACTTCGAAGGAGTAGGAGGGAGGCGAATGCGATGAGAGGAGAATTTAGTGCTTTGGTGGCAAGGTTCAACTCGCTACAGGATTTTGTTTCGGGGAGTCTGGGCGCGAGTTCTCGCACAGATCGCGCGAAGACTCTACGATGAATCCACAACCGATCGTCATTCCCGCCCCCCTTCACCTTCGGAGGATCGACCGTGTGAGCCAGTCCGAAATGGGGCACGACCTAGGCAGCATAAATTTTGCTTAAGAGTAGTTACAACTAATAGATTTTCTGTCTTAGAGCCAGAGCAGAATGACGCGTAAAAAATTAGGCTGGTTGGCGATTCCATTATTCGAGGGCAATTACAGGACTTCTGCGGCAGGAACCCAACTCGGAGGACGAGGTACTGCTATCTTAGAGACGTGTTGGCGACATCATGGACTCCATAAACGAGTTTAGTAAAGATGCTGATGATAGTACGATATTTATGGTGCATGTTGGGACTAACGATGTTAAGATCTCCAGATCAAAGGAGCTAATAGAGAAATACTACAGGACTAATAAATAAATTTTTTCAGGAATTCTCCAAAGAATAGCAGGATCCGACAACTCTTTCAGCAGAGATACCAACATGAATAATATTCTTAAGTCCCTTTTCCAACAGGAAAATATTGAATTCGTCGATTTGTGGAGTACTTTTTCTAATAAAAGGGTTTACCTTTGCGCGATGATCTTCACCTGAATGAAGTGGGAGCAGCTCGTCTTGATAAACTATTGCATGGCTCTGCGATGGCTTTTCAGGCAAAAAATGATGTAATTCCTATGAAAGCGACCAGCCCAACAAATTTTCCTTACAGTGAACGATTGCCTCCACGAAGAATCTCTAGATTCTACTGCGGTACTCAAGATTTTATAGGTGTATTTTATTTTATATTAATGCTCCAAGTTTAAGATTTAAATCTGATGAACTATTAAGTATTGTCCTTCACTAAAAATTTGAGGTTGTACCAATTACTGATTTCTGGTTAAATACAGTAGATATTTTCTTGGGAGAATATCGTAACCCTGGTTATGAGATGTTTAACAATGACAGAATATAAACCAAGACAGATTTTTAACAATGATAGAATAGAAAGAAGGGGTGGTGGTATAGTACCATACGTTCGGTGACACTTAAAACCATAATTGGATTAAGATGAGGCTGTATCGCGTGATGATATTAATGGCACATAAATTTCTTTCCATAATTATTTTAAACGTTTAGAATCAAGTAATATTACATTACGTAAAAGGAGAGGGTCAAAGTCTGTTAAACCTAAATAGTGGAACGCTGAAATTAAAAGTAGCTTAACATTAAAAAGGAACGCGTATTTTAAAGAATCAAATAATTTATCCAATGAAAATACTTACAAGCTATTGAAAAGGCGAAGTGAAAAACTTGTTAGAAAAATTAAGCGCACCTATATGAGCTATATATAGTGAACCAAATTAAATCGAATCCGAAGGAATTCTATAATTATGTTAGGTATAAGAGAGTAACTTCGCAGAAAACAACGAACAAATTTACGATGACTTACAAATTTACGAAAGTTTTAAATAAATTCTTCTCTTCCGTCTTTATTAACTTAAAGAAATGAACTGATCAATAGTCTCTCCTCTGACATATATTATATATATTTAATAATAATAATTATAACTATAATAATAAAGTTCAAAGTAATTCGATAGAATACTTTAGAGAGACTAGATGCTTATCTTACCTTCAACACTCCCCCCCCCACCCCCACCGAGTTAGAAGCATTTGTTAGCGCGTAAAAGTATTGTAGAATTTTCACTCTGATTCCCTCCTCTGTACTTTAAAATTGTCACTTTATCTTTAAATTTCTTTCCTTCCTTCGAACCTCTCTGCTTTGCTTTCAAACAACTTTCATTCATCTTTAAATTTTCTTACATCTTTTAACCTTTCTTAAACAGACAGCCTCGTAGGGAGCAGCTGGTCTGTTGCTGTTTGATGTCTTTTGTATTCCTTTGTAATATCATTAATTTGGATGTATCCGAATCAATTAATAAATATAATCAGTGTATACTATTATATTATTATTTAAAAAATTTAATCCAATTTAATGTAAGTAATTATTTCATATCTGAGTTCTTAAGATATACTATTTAAAATTCCATGTCCTTGCTGAGAACAAAAATATTGCACTTCTATTCTTTTTGTACTAACTTTTGAACAATAATGAATTTGAACTATTATTTTGAACAAGAATTTATTGTCCAGAATGAAGATAGATAGATAGATGTTTTGAGTTATATTTTATGATTTATTTATCATACTTTATTTAAGCTTCCTTGAGCTCAGTTCAAGCCAACACACAAAATAATATCGTTTAAGTTCATTATTAGTTCCGTACATGGGAATGATTGAAAAGCCTTTTACAAAAATTATATATTCGTCAAAGATTTCAACACTGAACAAATTACAATGCAAGAAAGTTTTGACAACAATTATATTGTTAAAGAAATGACATTTGAGACAACAGACTTTTACTTTAAGAATTTTAGATTCGAAATTAACAAGACAATTAAGTAAAAATGTATAAGCAATTCAAATAGGATTTTTAGAATATTAATTGAAGTTACAACTGTGTACCTTTATTGGCTTTTTGACCGCATCAATTATAATGCGTAAGACAATTAGAATAAATGATGAATGTATATTTTAATTACAAATTTTCAACTAATCTTTTGACAGCAGTAGACACTACCTTTCCGGGTTTGGATTAATTTCTTGTAATCCCATTAGTAATTAATACACACACTTATGTTAGACCAGTGGTTCTTAACCTGGGAGTAATTCTGCCTTGATCGTGGGTAATTTCAAGTTAGTCATAAATGTTTGTCCAGTTTTATTAAATAAACCATTCCTCAGATCATCCTTTGACATTTTGTTTTCACCATTTTTCGTGATGGGGGGGGGGGGGTAATCCTAATTTCCATTGATAGCTCAAAGTATGCTTAAAAAGGTTAAGAACCACTGTGTTTGACCAATTGTACAAATTCTCTACTTGCGCATGGAAAAATGAACGCATTCCGTTTTCTATGGATCGTACGGTTACAATTTTGGATCTTTTCCAAAATCTGGACCGTTCTTTATAACTAGAAAGTTACATTATTATTATGTGGTTTTGCGTGCTGAGTTCAAAAAAGTTATTCTTTTTTGGAGAAATGAAAAAAAAAAAGTTTATTCTTCAAAACGATACATTTACTTTTCTATAAAATCACCCTCTACCTCGATACATTTACGCCAACGATAAGTAAGTTTTTGAAATCCACCCCGTAAGACTCGGAGCTTTGACTACGAAACCAAAATTTCACAGCGGCCTCAACTTCTTCGTCAGACTCGTAGCGATTTCCACGGAAGGAGATGGTGAACTGCAGATCTTCAATTGCTTCTCGCGTTTAAACACTGGTGTGAGGCCGTGCGTTGTCGTGGTGAACAATGACTGCGTTTTTGTGGGTGCGAACCCTCCTGATCCGTTTTATTCAACTTCGTCAGAGTTTCAACATAACGTGCGGAGTTGATTGCTGTCCCTCTTTCCGTAAAGTCTTCGAGAACACAACCATTAATATCCCAAAAAACAGGCATCATCACTTTTCCAGCCGATTTTTGAACTTTGAAATTTTTTGGTTGCGGTGAATTTTTGTGCCGATATTCCATGGATTGCCGTTTATTTTTAGGGTCATAATGGTGGACCCACGTCTCGTCTCCTGTCACACTGCTGTGCAGAAATTCATCTTCATTTTCGAAGCGCTGCAGATTTTCTTGGCAAATGTGTAGTCTCTCGGTTTTATCTCGGCAGTGAGCATACGAGGCACCCCCATCTGGCGCAGACCTTTCGGTAACCGAGAACACTGATAATGTGTCCCACTCGCTCTTTGGAGATATCGAGCATTGCAGCAATTTCATTTTGTTTAATGCGACGATTTCCACGAATCAGTTCGTCAACGTAGTTCCGATGAGACTCGTCGGTTACCGTTACAGGCCTTCCACTTCGCGGTTTGTCTCGCAAATCTTCTTGCCCTGCTTCTCATCCATACTGCCTGGCCAACACACTGTTTGCCGTACACATCTTGCATTCGCCGATGAATGTCTATGGGAGCAACACATTCCGCGGTCAAAAATTCAATTACGGCACGTAATCGATACTGAACCACTTCGCGGTTTGTCTCGCAAATCTTCTTGCCCTGCTTCTCCTCCATACTGCCTGCCCAACACACTGTTTGCCGTACACATCTTGCATTCGCCGATGAATGTCTATGGGAGCAACACATTCCGCGGTCAAAAATTCAATTACGGCACGTAATCGATACTGAACCAACGTGTGGAATGATTGTAGGCTATATTAGGCTATAACATAAAACCGATTTTATCTGGTTACCTCTACACAATCTGAAATGGGGTGGGGATATAAAGTTACAACACAAAACCGGTTTTATCTGGATAACTCTACACAATCCACAATTATTCAAGTGGAGGCATTACTTTTCAGCCCACCCTCGTGTGTATATATAGTGCAAACCCACACAGTTAAGTTTTAGCTGACCTGGAGGGTACAGTTACAAAACACGAAGTCAAACTGTGACAATAATATATTTGAACTAACAGCGATATACTTGAACTGTACCAACGATACATACAGACAAGAAAGGATGGTCCAGCTACTAAGATGTAAATGAGAAAAAAAACGTTTCTTAAAGTATTTTAAAGGGTTCCATGCATTTCAGGTATGCGTGTATATCACTTAAGAGTTACAAATTGGTACATGTAACTATGCCTGATATACTGTAATTAGTCTTTTGTTATGGTATGAGAAAGAGAGAGAGAGAGTTGTCATAATATAAAAATTATCATGGTTCAAATGTAAGTTGTCTGGATTTTTTTTCTATCATATAAGCAGCAGCCTAAAACTAGTGAAAGCCGTTTTATACGTAACTGTCGGCGGTGGAAACCTTATGAAAGCCAAAAACTTTTGATTAACGAAGCAAATTCTCAAGACGGCCAGAAACCTTTCTTTAAACTAACCTAATCTAACCGAATTTGATCTAATGTAACCTAACAGCAAACAAAAATAACATCCCGTATCCACAGGAAGGAAGCGAGGGTTAGGGGCTTGGGCTACCTTAGCCAGAGTGAGTTAAGATAGGGGTAGCCGGGCCGCTGCCTCGGCGTGACGTAAGATACAGAAAAGACAACCGACCAGCCTTGTGGTTTGAACCCACGACTCGCAGGAATCTCAGCACTGCCGAGCGACGCCCTAACCGATCGAGCCACGGACGCTCAGAACGAAGAAATATAATTTATTCTTCCACAATAAGAAAGCATTACAATAAGAAGTTATACACGAGACGTTCATAAAATAATGAAATTAAATTGATAAATTCATACAAGAATAAATGACGAATAAATTCATGAAAGAATGAAACACAAACATTAGTTAATCAGCATAAATATTATGTAAAAAATGTAGTGAAATTTGTAGAGAAACATTTAATAAACTTAGTATAAATTTAAATGAACAAAAACGTAAGCTTAGGTTTTTAAATTAAATAATACCAATTTTTAAGTAAAAATCACACTTCTGCAAGACAACATATAAGGCGTTCGGGCGAAGAGAGGCGAATCAACCAAAATCCCCCAAATGGTTAATTCGCCTCTATTCGTCCGAGCGCCTCGACTATATCCTGCGTATCCAATACCAAATACTGTACATATAACTAAGTACATATTATAACGTATCAACGAACTAGTTACACGGTTAGCAGAGATTATGTAACGTTAAGGGAAATGAAGATTGTGCACCGCTACGGTTTTGGAACTCAGGAATGTCTGTGTATGATGTGATACTGAAATGACCAAGATTGCTTTTTGAGCGAGATTTGAAACTGGAATGGGATGATGCTTGTTTGATTAGAGTAGGAAAGTTATTAAACTGAGGGAACGACTCACGACACTATCATTCTCCTAGCATGAGATCGTGTCATGCTTGATTGCGAGTCGTCATTATTTCTTAGATCTACGGTAGGCTGGCACTGATGGTTTGAAGAAACCCTAACTATACTTAGCAGCCTATACGTTCTGACATTTCATAGGTAGTAAAAATCTAATATTTTTTGACACCATTTCGGGAAAAATTTTATTCTAGCTTTTGTTTATCGTTTAAAGTGTAATATACCATAATTGTCTTAAATTTAATAACTCTTACGGTTATTTACGGTTAAGTAAGAAACCTTTGTTCAAATTATTATTATTATTATTAATGTATGGCAAAATAGTGAGAAAAAACAAGTTACAGATAATCGGTACAAAGGGAGCCTGTCATGAACGGAAGAAAACACGCACACTGCCCACAATAATATGCCCATATACCATCAGAGGACAGAGACAAAACCGGAATTAAAATGACTGCAGAACTGAGTAAAATATTCTCTTACACTTCAAAGAAACAAATTAAGAATTAAGCGACTTAACAACCTCTATTTACGTGGAATTAATAAATTCTGGAATTTGTATACCAAAGATTTCCTGTGAACAACGTCCATTTTGTTTTCGAAATACAAAAGTTAACTTGGTAAAATTATACCAGACAAATTAATGTCAGTCAGTATACACCAAATGAATAAATCATGCGTATATCAATCTCACGGTACTGAATCACCAATGTTATATCATCATTATCAACGTCAGACCGGAGTTCCAGTGAGTGATGCTACTGGCATATAAATTCTAAAGAATAATTGTTCCTGCACTCTACCCTGCGAGACAATCTTCAGGTAATAAAGTTGAATTAGTAAATTTCGTGGCCACAAACGGTTTTAATTCGGCTCGTTAAGTGTGACGAAGTATGAAAGAGAATGACTTATTATTATATATGTTTTCACGTTAAGTAGAGAATGTCATGATTGATAACATCAAATACCGTATTAAGGTTTATCAAAACCGTAGTACACAAACGTCTTGGGTCGAAAGTGGGTAAGATATAATCCATTAACTCCAATGGGAATTAGCATTGAAAATCATATTGTCAGTTTAAACAGCAAAGCCATTCATTTATACTGTACAGTTCATTTTTTCCAAGACTTTTATTAATCACTGAAATGGGATAGTAATTAGACATGAACCCAAACTCATTTGAAGTACGTACTCAGACTAGTTTTAGATCATTTGAATATTGCCCATGAAGTTCGCACAAAAAATTTAAAAAGTCAGAAAAGATTTTTGTATATACAAGACTTAGAAAAGAAAGTTCAAGGATTTTATTTGGATATCAGCGATTCCAATTTTACCTTTAAAACCTGTTACTACTTTTGCAACCTGAAATGGGGTGGAAGGTTTAATTTAAAACTATTTTGAGAAGTGAAAACCAAATGCAGATAACCGAGGAGGCGGCGAGTTGAAAGTACTTTCAAAAGAAATTGGAAAAGAGGCGAAACTAAACTTATTTGAAATATTATTAAGCTCATACAGGTTTTTTTTTCCCTATATTAATGATCTTATCATTTCAAATTGATTATTTTCACCCATTAAATTAAAAATAGTGTACCACATTCTTTTACAGCTGGAAGCACGAGTTCAAACTTCGTTACATTTCTTATTATTCCAAACAAACAGAAGTAACAAAGTAACTAATTTATCAGTCCCCTCTCATAAAATACAGATACAGCTTACTCTTAAGAAAGTAATAGGGAGGTGCATTGGACAGCTAATTTCTTAGGAACAAAAAAAAAAAACCCATAATAATTTTTTAAAATCTAATATATTTTCAGAATATTAAGAGCTGTGTTAGATCAAAATAGTTCTGAGAAATTATTTCCACCTTAATAGGAAATTAAGATTTCAAAATGGTAGTCATTCACGAATTACAAACAAGTAATTACCTCACTATTTCAGAAGTTGGAGGATTAAAAGCGCGAAATACCAAATCTTTATTATTCACAAACTTTAGAATATTAGTTTTCGAAAAATTTCTAAATTTTATTTTCGCCTCAAAGGAGGAACACTCAGCTTTAAAGATACAGCAACAGGAAAAAGGTTAGTTGAGCATTCCTCAAATGCAGAACTTATGTATTTCTAACTAAGCTTGCACTAGATGTGATCAATAAGCGAATCGGACAGAGAGAGAAGAGAAAAGAGAGAAGGGAAGAGAGAGAAGTGTGTTACAAGGACAAGTACCTCAAAAGGCCTTGCGGCCCATACCGAAGAGGTACCAATGGCAACGGGTGCCAGGAAAAAATTCCTACACATTATCACAGCTAGCTTCTCGAACAGCCACCCAAGAAAACAGTAACACATCAAATAGTGTTCAAGATTCGGTTTAACCTTTTCTTGAACTGATCCACAGAGGAACTGTTCACAACTTCTGAAGGTAACCTGTTCCACGTGTCACAGATCTTATAAGTAAAGTAAAACACACAAACACACACACACTAGTGCTAAACCGTTTCAAATCCAACTTCCAACCATTGTTGCGAATTGAGTTACCATTTAAACTAAACATGCTTCTAAAATCGACATCGTCGAACTCGTGTTAGAGGTTGAAAACCTCGATGAGTTGACCGCGCAGCCTCCGAGTCTCCAGCGAAAACAAATTCAGGACATGTAAGCGTCGATTATAGTCCATATGCCTAACAGAAGGAATTAACTTTGTGGCCCTCGCCTGCACTCGCTCCAGCCTCTCAATATCTTTCATGAGGGTGGGCGACCAGAACTGCACAGCGTACTTCAGGTGCGCCCGAACCAGGGAATTGTAGAGAGAGAGCACAATCTCCTTGTTCCGAAATCGAAATTGCCTCCTGATATAACTCAACAGCTTCTGGGCTTTCTTTTCCACTTCCCCGTACGGTTTGGTAAATTTAAGGTCGCTGCTAATTAGCACACCCAAGTCCTTTTCCAAATCAGTGGCCTCGATATTACTCCCCAACATCGAGTAGTCCGACTTGGGATTGGCGTAGCCAATGTGCATCATCTTGCATTTACCCAAGTTAAACGGCATTTGCCATTTTTCGGACCACTCTCCTATCCTACCTAGGTCCGCACGCAGTTGCTCGATCGCTTCGGGCGTCCCAAGATTGGTGTCATCAGCGAATTTGGCGATCCGACTGACGATGCCACCATCTATATCATTTATGTAAATGATAAACAACAGTGGCCCCAAAACGGAACCCTGAGGAACCCCGCTAGTGAACGAGGCCCAATCCGAGCTAGCCCCTTTAATTACAACCCTCTGCTGCCTATTCTTCAACCAATTTCCAATCCAACTACCTACTCCCCCATCGATTCTCAGCGCGCGGACTTTGACCATTAGCCGGCGGTGAGGTACCTCATCAAAGGCTTCCTCTGTGTGTGTGTGTGTGTTGTAATGAGATTTGTAACAATTTTGGAGTTTGGATATTGCGTTTGTGACAAAAAAAAAAAAAAATTTATACCCCTAGTGGATAATTCACTGATGTTTTATTTTTTTTCTAGGTACAACTTTGAAATTTCACTGAAGACTGAAGTTTGACTGACCTAAAATGACAGACAGACGAAAACAGTCGTCTGAGGGGTCGTTTCTGAAGTATCTTCGCCCTAAACCACAAGATGACAGTTCAAAAGATGTACCGAAGGCTTCCGGTTCCCGAGATACTGATCTCACTATATTTGTAAAAATACTCTTACAGTGTGTGTCCCTAACGTATGCATTGCACTCCGAATACTCTTAACCCCTACCAGTTTCCGTAGCCAGTGGTGAACGCAGTTTTTCCAAACGGAAACTAATTAAAACATACATTCGTTCTTCAATGGCGCAAGAAAGACTCGTTGGGCTATCTATCATATGTTATCGATAGAAAACGACATCGCACAAAGAATGGACTGCAAGAAACTCGTTTCTGGTTTCGCAAAGCAGAAATCGCGAAAAGTTAAATTTTAGTTTGTAATCTGGATGTTTATTTATATAAATAACACTATTTTGTTCATGATATATTTATTTTGTTTATATTAATAAACTATGTTGTAATTTTCACGTTATTGTTGTACAGGGGAGGGGGCACAAATTACACGGTTCGCCTAGGGTAGCATATAGCCTAGCGCCGGCCCTGGATGGTGTATTTATAATTTGGAAGTGAATAAAAGTTCTCAAGATGATCCTACATAAAGCTTATGTCTCATTTACGACCATAAACCTGGATTTAAATCCAAGTGTCTTGAGAAAAGGCAACAGAATTTTAAAAATTTCTTCGAACCTCAAATACTAATGAAAAATAATAAAAGATCGCTTCAGAACTGGAATGGAATCAAAGGCAGTCCTAATGACCCAAATTCAAAGGATTCACCACAGTATAAAATGTCAACCCCCAGGATTAGACTAACCCATAATGAAAAGTATCCCTTAAACGTTAAGATGCAAGAGTCATTTCAACGTAATCAGTAACACTCAATTATCAAAATAAAAGAAATAAATAAATATATAGAATTAAAAAATTAAAATACAGCGAAAAACCACTTGCATAGAGTCTATTACAAAAACTTCAAATTTCAAAATACGACAGTTTGGAGAGATTTTTACAAGTACCACTTCGACAAACTAACTTAACAGAACACACAATTCAGGCCATTTGTTTTTCCACATTACAACACTATAAATAAGTGTGAAAGTAGTAGAAAAAAAAAAGTACCTTCAAAATCGAAGCCTTTTTACAATATTTCAACATTTAAATAAAAAGATAAATAATGATAATTAATTATTATTGGACATAGTTTCATTTAGAACGAAATAAATTTTACTTAAGACTACATCATTCGCATACAACGTTCGTACTCTAACACTCACATTTGCAAAACCTCCCCCCTCTTGACAGCAGACATTTTGCATTTGCACATTTGTTGTCACGCGAAAATAAGGTGCAGTATTCGATGTTTAACCCCACATAATTTGGCGAGTCTCAAAGAAAAAGTTCACGTCGTAAATTGCATTGTTAGATTTATGTATGACGATAATACCATCAGGGATGAGAGACTTAACGTCAGATAAGTCAACTATGAGTAGAGCGAGGAAATATTTTTATTTTAGAGTTGACCCAGACAACGGGATTTTAAGGGCTGGATTTTAAACTTTGCATTTATTAATTTTTTTTTCCGAATTTCATTAATTATAATTTTAGGTCTGGAATGACATTTATATATATATATATATATATATATATTATATATATATATATATATATATATATATATATATATATATATATATATATATATATATATGTCCCCGCAAGGGGGTTCTAAGCTCGTGCTCTTGAGTGCTCTTTGTGCGTGTTGTTCCAGGAGGTTTCACGTGCGCCCTCCCGGCTCTAGCACCCAAGGATGATGGGGCTCGACCTTGCAGTCCTTGGTCTTTTTCCACTTCGACTGTCCCCTCCACCCTTTCTTTTTCCTCTGTCTTTCCTCTCACTTTTTCTTTGTTTTTCTGCCGAGATATGCCCTTTTAAATAGAGGCGAATCGGTTCTTCCCGAACTTAAAAAAAAACATATATATATATATAATTTTTTTTTGGAAATTTCAGTTTTATTATAAATATTATAAATTATAAACAAAATCAGTCCGACGAAAACTTTAAATAGCAAACTTTTCCATAAGATTCACTTACCATCATCCTTGCAAATGCTAAACTATTTTAAAACTTTACAGTCACAAATTTAATAAATAAAAGTAGTAGTATTAAATTAATAAATTAACTTAAAGTTAGTGAAGTTACTATAATGTAAAAATCAACGAATAATAATAAATTTCGTCGAAAATTCAAAGTAAAACATTTAAAATGCGAAGAAGCTTAATAATAGTCGTTTAATTCTACATTTCTTCCGAAAATATGAACCTAGAGGACTTTTTTTTTATGCAGGAAAGAGAGGCCAAGGGCGAATGCTCGCAGAAGCTCCCCCCCCCTCTCCGCAGCTCTCCCTCCAGATAAATCCTGCATACAATGAAGACCACCCAATAAAGAGTGGTAGTGTGGTAAATTTAACTCTTTCATAAACTTGGTAAAATATATCATATTTTTATATAATTCACCCTTATTTCATAACATTGGTAAAATATATTTTGATATGATTCACCCTTATTTCATAATTGGTATAGTATAACTTTACTGTAATTTACTATTAGTGTGAAATGTGAATTTTTAGGTGGTCAATGACAATTGCACTACACCGTACAAATAAAACTAATGTTCTACGAGTACTATTTTTATTTTAAGTAGTGTTAATAGTTCATCACTGATTTATTTTGCAGCCGTGACGAACCTAATTATGCAGATAATTATTATTTAATGTTAGTTTAACCACTTAACATTAACACTTGGTAAATATTAATATTAAGGTTTAGTTACCTTCAATAGCTAGTTACCTTCAATAGCTAGTTACCTTCAATAGCTAGTTACCTTCAATAGCTAGTTACCTTCAATAGCTAGTTACCTTCAATAGCTAGTTACCTTCAATAGCTAGTTATCTTCAATAGCTAGTTATCTTCAATAGCTAGTTATCTTCAATAGCTAGTTATCTTCAATAGCTAGTTATCTTTCATATTTTTACATTTAGAATTTAATTACATTAAATTTAAAGGGTG
The DNA here is from genome assembly GCA_023014485.1 of Bathynomus jamesi. Lineage (NCBI taxonomy): Eukaryota > Metazoa > Arthropoda > Malacostraca > Isopoda > Cirolanidae > Bathynomus > Bathynomus jamesi. The sequence continues at coordinate 172,165 of JAJOZX010006197.1, forward strand.
AGATTCACATTGTACTAGTTGATAACTTGATATTTAAATTTGGGTATGATTTTATCATACTAGATATCTTGATATTTTGCTGCAATAGTTTGAAGGGGCGGAGATTGAAGCCATTTTTTTTTTTATTGCAAACTTGTGACAGGGAAGCAGTTATTAACGAAAAATTGTTGGAATTTGTGTTCAGGCTTCGGTAAGTTTTTTCCATTTTTTTTTTTTTTAATTACTGTTACAACCCCCTTTATTTTCCTTATCTGTTTCCGGTGCCAGATAAGCCTTGGGTTTTATTTGGGGGGGGGGGGGGGGGAGACAGCTTATTATTTATCTTTTATTAGGTGTGTGAAGTGAATTAAAGATTTTTTCTTTTTTAATTGTTTTTGGTAGCCTATTATTTCGTACTGCATTTTTTAGTACCTGCATATTCTTTGTAGCAAATGTACAACAGAGCATTGGTAAACAATTTTACTTGAGATACTTTTTAGGATAATTGAAAGCTCCCTGGAAGGAGAGGCCGGACGCTATATGCTTACATGGGGAAGAAACTCAAATTCGATTCAATTTATTTTTGGATTGCATCCATGCTAATATCAATATTGGCATACTGATAGTGCTGCAACAGCGCACGCTGTAGGTACCCTTGAATAGGGTCATGAGTGCAATGCATTAAACAAAGGGAACAAAATGATTTTATAATGTGTGAAGGACTTGCATCGTTACAGTGTCAAACAACAATACTCAAATAGCGTAAAAGTGAAAAGTTACATTATCCGAGGTGGGAAAAATTAAGTCTGTAATATAATTGTTTTTATAGGTATTTTTTGTCTTATTAATTTTAAAGCTTTTTCGAATATTACTACGTTCATTTCCTGATTTAAACTTAGACATTATAAATACATTCTTGACAGCACAAGTTCTTTAAAAAATATATACAAGGTGATTCATAAAACAAACGTGTTCCCAGGAATAACTTCTTACATAATTATTTTTGGGAACACTGTGCGTACTTCCAATAGGATTCCAACAACTTACCTTGTAATTTGTAATGTATGTTCGACCTTCCCGCCAAGAATCTTGTACTGTAAAGAAAACAAGATTAAATTGTAATTTAATTTCTAGCTCATTTTGTTATTCTTCTACTGACGTTTGTTATAGGTATGTGTGTTACAGTCAATGTGTGAAACCAGTCACTTCATGTAATGCCTAAAAGTTTCAGGCATTTAAGGGTAATGCGATTATGTGAAGATTAGGTTAAGTTACGGTGGTTAGGTTAGCAATACGTATTACTTATGTTTAAGGGTCACAGGTATTACGCGAAATGCCTGAATTTTTTAGGCATTACGTGAAGCGACTGGTTTCACGCACTTACTATAACATACATTTTGTACTTTACTGTAAATACACGAATAAAACAGAACATCGCATAATCTAATGTCTTTAAGAGACGTGTTCATTCGTTCATAACCTTCAGTCACGGTTTACGGTCACAAGGATTCTGTTAAGTTGATACTTTGAAACGTTCTATAAAACGTAAAAAAAACGTACCGGTAAGGAAGATGCTACACTATTAAGTTTGTATAGACGTCTTCTTTAATGTTTTAAAACGCGCTGTAAAATGTAAAAGAATGTTATGACAAGATTATATAGTGTTGGAATTATTATATAACTCATCATTTGTAACATTGTAGTAATGTTGTATGCAAGTTTACTAAAGCATCAGCCAATCAAGCAGACGTTACATCTACAAAGAGCGTGAAAAAGAGAGTTTTTAGTACAATTCACAAGATTCCACTTTAGTAAGCAAAAGTTACGTGATGAAAGTTGAAAACGGGATTATTTTATAGTTTCAAAAACGTTACTGGAACGTTGCTGAAAACGCGAAACTAACATTTTTCGTGGATGTCATATACATAAATAAGTCATTAACGAGATAAATTAATATAGAAATAAAATAAAGTTAAAATTAATAGAAAATGAAGAGATTAAAAAACTGGAATTAATATCTGCTACTTACTCCACCATTATTATTACGTATAATGTTCTTTGTCAGTAACTCTGACTTAACTTGTGTGTAACTGCTTACGTTCTAGTAGTTCATCCCCGACCCCAGTAATTTTCACCTGAATTTTGTATATGTAACTTTCTTGTAACAAACACGTACTTTCAAATAAGCCATGTTTTCGAATGAAAACTGAAACACACAAAGTGGTAAATAAAAAAATGGCATAAATGGCATAAAAAAGGCATAGATAATACTTAAAAATGGAAATTAAAACAAAAACTATATTAAAAAACCAAAGGAAATTTGGGATCTATAAAAACACGCAATCTTGAAAACACACACACACACACACACTAAATTTTTTATATACATTACAATGGACCTACTCTGTTTGCCTTTAGGTTCCTTTATCGAAATAATAATACTGGATAATCTCAAATGAAAGTTAGTTTTTTAGATAATTTTCAACAAAGCTGTTCAAAAGAGACGGGGTGACGAAACCCGATCTATAGGGAATATGGGGTATAAAATAAGCCCGTGATCACAGTTAAGAAGCGAATTTATTCATAAACTTAATTTTACATTCCTGCACTTTAATATTTTTAAAAGGTAAATAGAATGCAAATAAAATGTATAATATCTGCTACTTACTCCACTATTATTACATATAACGTTCTTTGTCAGTAACTCTGACTTAACTTGTGTGTTATAAATAAATCATAAATCTTTTTCCTTTAATAAACTTAAAACGAGATAATTTTGATTCTAGAATTATCATTTTCACTTTATTTGCAAAAGAAAATTAGGGTAATAAAATTTTCTGAGTGATAAAGATATCCAAGGTATAACGAACTAAGAAGGGTAGAAAAATAATGTGCTGTGTTTCTTTCATACAAATCTTCCTCAAAAGTGATCATCTCTTCCAATTCAAGAGTTACATAATCATACAGGGTGTCCCGTAAGTCTGGACCCATAGGGAAAAATAATAAAATTACAAAATAGTCCAAAAATTTATTTATAATATATTTTTTTATTATTTTTATTATTATTTTTATTATTTTTTTATTATGATCTTACTCCGCTGGAGTTTTATTTGTGGGGCCACTTGAAAGCCAAAGTGTACGAGGTCAAACTTCAGAACATTTTCCACCTTAAAGCACGCATTGTGGAGGCGTGTCAAGAAATTTCTGCGACTGTGATTCAGAAAGTGCTGTCGCAGTGGAGATTGCGTCTTCAACTATGTGTGCGACACAACGGCGGACACTTTGAACAGATTATGTAATAAATTTTTGGACTATTTTGTAATTTTATTATTTTTCCCTATGGGTCCAGACTTACGGGACACCCTGTATAACTGATTACACTAGGCAACAAAGATTTTGTTACAGAAGACCAAATAGGTGCTCCTAGCTAATTTCGGTATGCTGATTTCAAATCTATAATTAGATTTTTTCTATCACGTCTAGATTTTGTGTAAAATGCAAATCACTTTTAGTAAAATTTTCTACCACGTCCAGATTTTGGTTTTAATCGGCTTAATGCCAGTAATATGAAACTTGCTTTTCAAGGTTAAAGCAATTTTTTTGCCAACTATATACAAATTCGAACAATTTTGATAAATAAAATTTATCCCGAGTTGGCAACACTGAGTCAAGAGCATAGTAACGGGCAACGGCCCAACGGTCAGTCGCTACGTGACAGTCAAGCAGAACGGTTGTTGAAGCTCTCTGCTGATGAGCAAGTGACAGGTTGTGGTGACTTGTGTTTTTATAGCATTTGTTTTGTACTACGGTGTGTATTTCTTTTATTTTGCACATCGTAATAATTACTTTCTACGTTTTTTCAGATATTGTATGGTAATTCAAAATGGCATCAAATAGACGTGCTTGTGTAAATCACCCAGACAACTTCTGCTTTGTCTGTGGACAATATACACCTAAGCCACAACGTAGAAACATAACAACAAAGATTAAACTTGCCTACAAGTGTTATTTTGACTAAGTTAGGAGACCAACAGAGGGACCTGGCACCACATATTTGCTGTGCACAGTGCAATGCAATGTTAATAGCTTGGATGAATGGTAAAAGAAAAGCTATGCCGTTCTCAGTCCCCATGGTTTGGCGTGAGCCGAAAATCACTTCAATGATTGTTATTTTTGTTTGACAAAGATTGCTGGTTTCACAAAGAAAAACAAATCAAAGATCACGTACCCAAACTGCGAATCAGCAATGAAACCAGTACCACATGATGAAACAAATCCACCACCAGTTCCACCAGCAACGATAACAGACAGCAGTTCATCTGAAGATTCTGCTAGTGATATAGAAACAGGGAAGATGGCATATATGTTCCAGATGCAAATATTTCCCCACATTTGTTAAGTCAAGCGGAGTTAAATGACTTAGTGCGCGATTTGGAATTACCAAAGAAAAGGCAGAGTTGCTTGGTTCAAGACTTCAAGAATTTAATCTTCTCCAACCAAACACCAAAGTTTCCCATTTCCGCCATCGCCATTTGCAGTTTTCATCATTTACTTACAGGAAGAAAACGTTTGTTTCTGCCACGATATCAGTGGTCTGATGCAAGGGATTGGCTGTCGCTATGATCCAAAAGAATGGAGACTGTTCATTGACTCTAGTAAAGCTAGCCTTAAAGCTGTATTACTGCACAACGGCAATGAAAAACCTTCATACCTGTAGCACATGCCACTGGCCTTAATGAGACTTATGAATCGATGAAACTGCTGCTAAGACTCATCAAATATAAGGACCACACATGGAATATTTGTGGCGACCTTAAAGTTGTATCATTACTTCTTGGGTTACAGTTGGGCTACACAAAGCATATGTGCTTTTTGTGTCTATGGAACAGCAGAGATGACAAGAACCACTACAAAAAACATGATTGGCCATCTAGAACTGAACATGTTGGTAATACAATGTGAAACACCCAGCACTTATTGACCCTCAGAAAGTACATCTTCCACCACTTCACATTAAACTTGGCCTTATGAAAAATTTCGTGAAGGGTATGGATCATCAAGGTAGTGGTTTCCAATATTTAAAGGATAAATTCAAAGGAATATTGACAGATGCTAAGCTAGAAGCTGGAGTTTTCACTGGACCACAGATCCGCAGTGTCATCCACGACTCATCGTTTCCATCTAACCTAAATGAGAATGAACTAGGAGCATGGACATCTTCGTTGAAGTTGTCAAAATTTTCTTGGAAACCACAAAGCTGAAAACCACCGTAAACTCGTAGAAAACATGCTTAAATCTTATGAAATAATGGGATGCAGAATGTCTTTGAAAATTCATTTTTTACATTCTCATCTTGACTTTTCCCGGCCAACCTTGGGGCTGTAAGTGACGAGCATGGTGAGCGCTTCCACCAACAGATCTCAGTTATGGAAAACAGATACCAAGGTAATTTCAACCCAAATATGATGGGAGATTATTGTTGGTTCCTGCAGAAGGAGAGCTCGTCATCCTACAAGCGACAAAGGAAGAGGACACACCAAAGTTTCACTTAAGAACAGGAATTTGCCTTTCAGTAGTAACAACAAAATACTAACGCGCTTTGGGTGGATGGTTGGCGCAGGGGTGGTAACTCCGCCAGCGGAATTCCGCTGTCTGTCTTAAGCCAGAATAAAGGAGGAAAGACATCCCTGTTCACTAATTATTTAAGTATGCTTAACATAAAACGTGGCACGGAAAAGTAGCTTAGACGGCTTTCGTAATAGAAGCGGGTGAGAAAAAAAATGAAAAATAGGGGTTTTCGGTTACACAAAATCTGGACGTGATAGAGAAATTTTGATATCAGATCTGAAATCAGCATCAGCGCTTTAGTAGGAATCAGTAGTTCACGTGTCTGTAACAAAAAAAAAGTTGAAATTTGTTGCCTAGTGTTATTCACCTTTATCCAATTTGTGCAACTTGGAAAGGATATTTTGGTAAAATATCGTTCGAGCTTTCTGGCATACACCAAACGGCCAGACCCAGATGACCAGCCGACCTTATGAACTATAACTTCAACAGCTACTCTTGCGCCTAAGAAGGACTAACGACATTGATTTCATTTTCCTTTTTTTTATACCCAAGCACCATTCACACTTCCAAGTAGCACATCCGTTCGTGGGTTCTTCATAATACCCGTTCTACATTCCTTCAAATATCCACACTAGATTTATGAGCCACTTTTTTAGGATTCCTCTGCTGGCGTACAATTACCTTTTCAAGGACGAACATCGTTCAAACACTTCATTGCTAAAATAAAAAGTATTTAAAAGGCAGATCCAAGCTTCTATGTGTCGAAAGGTTAAGTTATATCTACTCTTTTCCTTGACCATTAATGCTTTCAATGAATGAACATCGTTCACCTTCAATAGGTCTGTTGAATTTTAGTAGTAAAAGTACAAAAACACAGAATTGTTTTAGATATGTTATCACTCGTTATTTCACAGCGGATTTTTTTATCGTGTCCTTCTTGCCAAGACGATAAATTGACAATAATGAGCCTTTTACATCTCCATACGTCATTTCTGAGTTGTCCTTTACTACTGCAATATGTTCTCCTTTAGTTACTCTCAGTTTTAGTTTCAAAAACTTTTTCCAACCATGATTAGATACCTCATTATGGGGTTGACAAAGTTTCAGAATTGATGATCCATGCACGAATGTCAGTTCATTCTTCATATTTTGGGAGAGGAGCGAAAGGGTCATAAATTTTTTTCTGAGAATTAATCATAGTCTGCGAGTGTAAAGTTTGTGACTAACTCTTGAAGTCTAATGAGTGTTTCATTGTTAATTTCTCCATTTGTCTTTTTTCTTGTTTTTGCCTCTCTTCTGGTTCTTGCTTGCTCTCTTTCTCCTTCGTGGAGTCTTCTCTTTTCTTGCGTCTCGTTGTTTTTTTTTCTCTTTCGAACCGTGTCTCACACTCGCTTCTCGCTGTTTTGCATTTTCTCTCTAATTGCCTCTTTCTCTTATAATTCTTCTCTTGAAGCTTTTCTCGTTTCGTTCTCGTCCATTTGTAAGTAGGACTGGCGGCGCTCCGAGTTCGGGGGCTCCAAGGACTCGCTCCGGCTTCAGACTTGCTCTGAAGCTGTTAAAGACTCGGCTCCAGCTCCAGCAACTCTTGCTCCGACTCTGGAACAGTTTCTCATCAGTTTATCACTCCAGCTCCAGCAACGAAAACCATAAACGAGTAAATGTTTACATTTGTGCCCCTATATATTGTAGTATGACCCTGACACAGCTTTTTTTTTTTTGAATAATAGAAAGATTGTAATGAATTTATTTTCATATAAAAAATTCACCAGGAATGTCAGTGAAGTAGCAGGAAAGTAAAGGTGGTGGTGAACACTGAAATCACCTAAAATGGATATTTCAGCAAAAGGAGAGCGGCATAGAAGTGAGGTAGTCAAGAGTTTTTGATAGTCAGTAGAATTAGGAAAAGTGAGAGAGCGCAGATGTATTTGGTTTGAGATTGGCACGTAAGCCGTAGCCAGAGTGTGTAGAAATCGGAGGATTCAAGTTCGGGAAACGAGAGCAAGTTAGGTCGTTGCGTACATATACGCAACATTCGCCTTCAGAATGAAAATTAGTACAGAGAAAGTAGGAAGGTACATGAAAAGAGTTGCGATCAGTCGTCTCAGGCGTCAATTTCGTTTTACGCAATAATTCTATTTATTACACACATTTATTACAAGACCCCAAGTGCAATAACCACGCAAGATAAATGACATAAAAAGCAAATCTGTTCATAAAATGTCTTAAACATTCTACACTAATATTTTTAACAGCTAAATAGAGTGGAAACAAAAAATTACAATTATAAACATTCTTCCTTTAAACTTAACGCGAAACAAAATTTTAAATCTAGAATTTTTTATTCACTATTTGCAAAAGAAATTTAGGACGATAAAAATCTCTGAATGGAACAAAGACATCCATGATGTAGCACGAACTAATGAATAAAGAAGGGAAGAGAGAAAAAAAATTTATACATATAATATACGATATATATATATATATATATATATATATATATATATATATAAATATATATATATATATATATACAGGGCGTCCCAAAAAAAATGTATACACTTTAAATACTTATAAAGGCAGTGTTTATTGAATACATTTCATTTTCAAAATGTAATAGAATCTACAGACATTATTTAAATTGTTTTGCAACGCCTGTTTTCAAACTGACGTCCGTTCTGGTCCAGGCACTGCTGATAACGCGAAGCAATAGAATCGCAAACATCACGAAACATTTCGTTTGGTATTTGTGTGCATTCTCGTTCAATGGCTGCTCTCAATTCAGCGACTGTTGCAGGTTTTATAGCGTAGACGTTGTCTTTTAAGTATCCCCATAAAAAAAGTCTAGTGGTGTGAGGTCTGGTGAACGCGGAGGGTATTCTACGAAACCCCTTCGTCCAATCCACATCCACATCGTGCCAAGTACCACTCGCAATACTCCACTCTTCGGTCCGGATAATCTTCATTAATAGCATGGATTAATCTTGGAATGTAACTTTTCCATTAACAGCGCTTCAAAATGCGTTGGACAGACGATTCTGAAATTCCTACCTCACGACTCGCTTGCCGCACAGATTTTCTTGGACTTTGGTGATACGTTTCCAGTACTCTTTCTTGCTTTGTGGGGCTTGTCGATGTCCGTGGTCTTCCGGAACGCTTCTTGTGGACATTCTGAACAGTTCCATCGGCTTCAAACTTATCTCTAATTCGAGTGATGGTAAGTCGCGTTGGTGGATCTGTTTGAAACTCCCTCCTAAACTGTCTTTGCACTTCAACTGCGTTTTCACACTTCCAGTAGCATTTTAGAATGAATTTCCTTTGTTCAAAGCTTAGTCTGACTGCCATTATTAATTCTAATGGGTTTAACTTGGAAAGAAAGAAACATCAATTGAGCTATCAGCTGTTAAAGTGTGTATACATTTTTTTGGGACGCCCTGTATATATATATATATATATATATATATATATATATATATATATATAATATATATATATATATATATATATATATATATATATATATATATATATATGTGTGTGTGTGTGGTGTGTGTGTGTACTTAAGATTGAAAGCTTTTTGCTGTTGATTCTTTTAATGAAAATTAATTTAATTTCCGAAACTCTTGACATTCATTCAATCTGGAAATGTATGTTTTTTTTCATTTCCCTTTTTCAAGAAATGAAATCAGAATGACAAAAACGAAAGAAAAACAAGCAAGAATAAATCCCAAGCCTTACTATTTGATATATATATATATATATATATTATATATATATTATATATATATATATATATATATATATATATTTATTACACACGCAGGGTGTTTCACAACCGGTCTGCCATACTTTGAGGGACACTTTGGGAGACACTTTGGGTGGTTGATATAACCGTTGCGGAGCTACGGACGTTTTAAGATGTAAGATGTGCAAACAACAAATCCCTACTTATGTGTAATTCGATAGATGGCAGCACTGGTGGTAGTTTCAGTTAACGAAGTAACCACCACTAATCCTCAGTTCTTTTTCAGTTGGTTCTAACCCCCATTAGATTTCTCTTTATGGGGCCTTATGAAAGAGTTGGTCTACAAGACCAAAGTACAAACTAGAGGAACTCTTGCGTCGGATTATGGATACCGCTGCTTACATACGAGAACACCCTGAAATGATTCAACGAGCAGTAGACTCTTGTTTGGAGCGAGCAAGGCTGTGCATTGAAAACTGAGGCGGACATTTTGAACATTTATAAGGTGTATCTCATAAATGTAGCAATAAATACATCAGATTAATACTCTCCTTTATTTTTTCCCGTGCACCTTAAGTTGAAACGTCCGTAGCTCCGCAACGGTTGGAAAAAGCACCTATGTTGGATTAACTTTTTACCCGACATCAACCCCCAAAGTATGGCAGTCCGGTTGTGAAACACACTGTGTGTGTGTGTGTGTGTGTGTGTGTGTGTGTGTGTGTGTATAGTAGGTCAAACGTTTAGAAAAAGAGGGCTAACACGGCATACAGTGTTTCTACCATCGTCCTCCAGAAATCTAACTTAACCGATAACCAACCATACTCCTAACGGCTAAAAAAAGTAGCCTAATACAGTATTAAATATTAGTTATGTCTAATTCTTAGATTTAGTAATAACTACTGATGATAGGCTAATCACTGATCTTCAAGTAATAGAACTGTTAAGCAATAGCGATCACAATATGGTAGAGTTTATCCTATCAGTAAGTCACTCGAAACCAGCTAACTCGACTAAAGTTCCTGACTTCCAGCACACAAACTTTTGTAAATTTAGAAATTAATTGTTACGCGTCAGTTGGGAAAACGTAATGGGGACCTCTAACGCAAAAATAATGTGGGAATCGTTTGAAACGGTGCTTAGGGCTATAAATGAGGAATGTGTGCTGTACAAGATTAAGTGTGCGAAAGTAAATAAGTCCTTGTGGTTTACTTCTAGCGTAGGGGATATTATAGAGTAGAGATAGGGCTTATAGGCTACATAAGTGCGATAAAGACAATTTGTGTTTACGAAACTACAATATATCTATAAGGCGTAAAGCGAAAAGCGTAATAAAAAAGTCCAAGCGCGATTTGGAAATCTCCATAGCTCGTGACGACAAAAAAACCCCAAGCGATTTTTCCAATACGTTAATAAGAATAATTTGGTAAAGAGGGTCTTAGGCCGTTGAGAAATTCTGACGGTGAGCTAGTTTCTGAAAACAAGCAAATGGCTGCTCTGCTAAACGAATTTTTTACGTCAATGTTTACAATAGAAGATACAACGAATATCCCTACGGTCATAGATCTAATACCTTTTGATAATGGCAATACTTTAGATAATATTGTGGTGAGTGAAAGGGAGGTAATACACTATATTTGTAAAATGAAAATGCTTAAAATCACCAGGGCCGAATTCTATATATTCCATAGAACTTAAAGAATTAAAAGAAAGCATTGTTGTGCCCCTAACAAAGATTTTTAATGCGTCTATTTCTGAGGGGTGCATACCAGATAATTTCGTTAGCAAATGTAACACCTATTTTTAAGAAAGGCTATAAACGTGCGGCGGGAAACTACAGGCCAATCAGTTTAACGTCTGTTGTAGGTAAGCTACTGGAATCGATAATATAATTAGGGATCGAATAGTCAAACACTTAGAATAGCACAACTTTATTAGAAATACGCTGCACGGTTTTAGGCGAAACAAATCTTGCTTAACTAATCTTTTAGAATTTTTCCAAAGTGTGGTTGAAGTTTACGATAGTCATCGGGCGGTAGCTGTAGTGTATTTAGATTTCAAAAAGCGTTTGACACCGTACCGCACAAAAGACTCGTTGAAAAAACTAAGGCTCATCGAATCAGGGGTGTAGTAATAAATTGGATAGAAGAGTGGTTGCGAGGTAGGAAACAGAGGGTGGTCGTTGATGGAGCGGAGTCTTCTTGAGCTAATGTAGCGAGCGGTGTTCCTCAGGTTCTGTATTGGGCCCCTTGCTTTTTCTTATATATATTAACGATCTAGATGTCGGCCTAGTCATTACAGTTTCAAAGTTTGCGGATGACACGAAGTTGGGTGGTACGGCGATTAATGACGAAGATAGAGGTAAAATTCAGGAAGATCTGAATAAAATCGTAGATTGGTCGGTCACATGGCAAATGAGATTTAACGTTGATAAGTGCAAAATTTTACATATAGGTTCGCATAACGGTAATTTGGTGTATAGTATGTCAGGGAAGGAGTTGGCAAGCGTAGATCAGGAAAAACACTTTGGAGTTATAGTCAGTGGTGATTTAAAAGTAGTGAAACAAAGTACAGCAGCGGTCAATAAGGCGAACAAAGTGCTAGGTTTTATAGCTAGGAATTTTGAGTACAAATTGCGCGATATTATTTTTCCTCTTTATAAATCATTAGTTAGACCCCATTTGGAGTGCACAATCCAATTTTGAAATCCGCATATGCGCAAGGATATAGACAAAATCGAAAGAGTTCAAAGAGGAGCAACTAAGATGATCCCGTCGCTTAGGTCAAAGTCGTATGAAGATAGGCTTAAGGAGTGCACTCGAGACTAGGCGGCTAAGGGGTGATCTAATCCAGGGTTTTAAAATTATGAATGGTTTCGATAACATAAATAGAGCTAGCTTCTTCGAAATAGCACAATATAGTAGAACTAGAAATAACGGGTGTAAGCTGACAAGTAGAAGGTTCGAGACGGCAGTCGCTGAAATTTTGGAAAAACAAAGTGGCTAATATGTATTCCTATGTAAAAATTAATTCTAAGATGGGTTTATTATTTGCAACTTTTCCGAAAAATCTCATTTTCATGGTCAAAATCGCGATTTTCTGATTTGAAGTCTGCCTAACGTAGCCTCAGGGCACCCAAACCAAAGCGCGCAGCTGTTCTGCATATGATTTAGTCTAAAAGCTGCTTTTCTGACCTTATCCTTGCTTTCTTGCGTGTTTCAACACCTCTGGGTGCTGAAAAAATGTTTAGATTTCACGTAAAACTTAAGGATTTTAAGTTTTTCTTCAAAGAATGGGCGCGGCTCACCAGCTCTACTCTGATCGAGTAGCGGGAGACTTGCCACCGTAGGTTTACACGCCTGTTCTTCCTGGATCCCTGAAAAGCGTGGCCTCATAAGATCTTATATTATGATCTTATGAGGACTTTCAGCTCTTACGAGCATTAACGATGGCTTCAGCCTCTTCATCAGCGACTCGAACCTGAAAAGCTCTTAAGTATCTGAACACTAGGAGCATTTCTCGATGGTCTATCCTGGCTCTCACACCCATCTCTCCTTTCGTGACCGTACACAGCTTGGGACGCAGTTGAGATTTCCTATACAGCTCTCTCGCAGGACTGAGTATGAACAGAGAAAGCGTCCACTTTGAGTGGAGTTTTCCTGAGATCCTCGAGCTCAGTCAAGGTCATCTTGTAGGTGAAAATAGGCTCGTAAATATTCTCTGATTCCCAGTTGATGAGATCTTCAGGTGAAGTGGCTTGCAGATTGACTTTGGGATTTTTATGGGGCCTCACTGTCGTATCACCAAAGTCTCTTCCTTCTCTGATCTTCTCTATCTGGCTCACAGCAAAAGCTCTCTGATGCTCATCCTCACTGCACAGGAATGAAGCCAGGATGTTCTCAGGATGTGCGTGGTAAGCTCCTCTTATCACTGCAGCAGAGATGATGTTCCTGACCTCAGTAGTCTGGTTCCTCAGCAGCCTCAGGCTTGAAAAAACGTGTGCAGGACCAAATTTGAGGTGGTGCTTCACTTTGATGTAGTACATTTTGAAGTAGAAGTCAAGGCAGAACTTCACGAGGACCTCGAGCCTCCTCAACACCTCCCCCTTCAGTCCGTGCTCCCTCATCCACAACAGCAAGATGGCCTGTGCAGTAGTGAGCCACCTGGATTGGTTCAGAGGTCCGCACTTGAGATCAGCCAACTGTGGACTGAGACTTCCGGACTTGATGGCTTTGATCAGAAGATAGCAGTTGTGCTGGTCTGTGGAGAGAGATTTAACTATCTCCACTGGCAGCTCTATGATATCTTCAGTTCCTTCCACTGGTTTGAAGTTGAAGTTGACCTCAAGTTCATTCACTTTCTGAAGTAGTTTTCCAATAGGCCCACTGAAGCCTGACCGGGGAGTTACAGGGCCGTCCAGCTTGACGATTAAGTGCCTCAGGGGGAGCTCATTCACATGGAGCTGACAGATCATCCAGTGGCACTTGGCACTTGTAAACAGGGAGCTTCCTTAATACTTCTAGAATGAAATTATAGTCAAAACAAATATAATAATGGTGATTAAACTTAGGAAAATTACAAAAAACACTTACCGAAAAAAAATGGCGTCCACTCACTTCTACTTCACAATTATAACTGGCGTAATTGCTCAGAGCCATCTATTGAGAGAATGTTGAACTTCGCCTTCTGCGTCCAAATGGTTGGAAAGATTCAAATGGAGTAGATTTTTTTTCTTATGTATGTATGTATTAAACCTGTGTAAGAGTTAAGCAAAGTTAATGTGTCTAAATGGCAACAAATTACGACAAAGGGTTAAAAATATGAGGTTGTGTTCAATTGAATATTCGGTATTTCAACATAGAACAGAAAACCGCAATTTTGAACATGATAACGCGATTTTTGGGAAAAGTTGCGGAAAAGAAACCCCTTTTAGAATTAAATTTTACATAAAAATACATATTAACCAGAGTGAAATTCGGACTCGGAAAAATATGATATGCCCTAATGCGTAGTACATAATTACAAACACGGTTAGGTAGACTAGCCATGAGTGGATCCTAGGGTATTTGCTGGTCTGAAACATTATAACAATTCCAATCCACGCAAGTCGACTTAATTCCATCCTGTCTACTTTAGTCTTCCCGAAAGATTGGATAGATAAGATAAAATATATCAGCTAGACAGGCAGACATATAGTATATAAATAAAATAAGTAGATGATAATAAAGCCTTTCATCTCCGTGAGTATAAACTCATCAAGGTTCTTCTTCTGCGGAAAAATGAAAAACAAGAAATTTTGTAAACGTAATTTTCAAACGTTCTTTCATCGAATCTCCGTCGAATGAAACGTGTCAACAACTCGTTTGTACGTCGTGCATTATATTTTTACATCTGCATCATCGGACCATGTATGTTGCTACGTTTCGCCGAACACTATCAGTATTCGTAATTGGTTTAACTTCAAAAGAACAGGTTTTGTGTGTGTGTGTATATATATATATGTATATATATCCTTTGGTAACCTTTGGTTAGCTTCCGCCCGAATTGTTCATTCTGACGAAAGTCAAGCTTTTCACTCCACCTTAGACCTACAGTTTAACGTGGAATCCGAACCACGCCCCACCAGCAGCCCATTGTCTTAACCACTAGGCCACCCAGGGTACCATTTATCTACCAGCCACTTTCTTTATTGTGTGGAAGGATGAACAGTGGGTTTTGCTGCGTGCAGGCTGCCGTCACCGGGTCTCGAACCCGGGGCCGATGGATTCGTAGTCAGCAACGTTAACCACTACACCACCTAGGCGCAATATATATATATATATATATATATATATATATATATATAATCTCGGATTATTCTTGTGAAAATGCCTACGCTTATAACTTTCAGTGAGAAGCCAAAAAGGTACTGAACATACATTTTTAAAATGAGGGTGAATCAGGATTTTTCTTATGTAATTTCAACGTAGAAAATATATTTTTATAAAAATATACATTTAATTTATAATTTCTTGATTAATATTCTTAAAAATTGCATTACTTATAATTATGCAACTTGGCCGGGGGCTATTTTTTGCAGCCAATCATAGATGCTGTAGGTTGATGACGTAATGACAACTGTAAATAAAAAAATTGATGGAGTTGTATTGAAAGCATTCATAGTTAATTAAAGTTCGTTATTGTAAATAACTGTAAATAAATGCGAAATGCCTTTGAAGTGTGTTGCGGTACTGTGTAACAAATGTAGAAACATCCACAAACGGTACAAGTTTTAAAATTTCCTTAAAAACGAAGATTTTTTTAATATCTGGGCGTCTGAATTTGGAAGAGTGAACCTAATATTAAAACGGAGGGTGGAGGCTACATAATTACTTAAATGCGATAGGCCTATTCAAATTATGTACGTATAGGATATGATCTGCAATATATACAGAGTGGCCCAAAAGTCTGTTGCCCCGACGCATTCTAAACTTTTTTCCGAGGCAACAGACTTTTGGGCCACCATATATCTATATATATACACGTCAACAATGACGTTAAAACGTGACGGGGGAGCAGTGACTCTACTTTGGGGGAATGGAGTCATGAGTCACTGAGCGACAAGTGTGTCTGCTCGCTGACTCAGTCAGATTTCCCTGCAGGCCGAAAATGTCGGAAGCCCAACATATATTTGATTATTAGTACTTAGAACGCAAATTATAATTGTTTTTCGTTTCTCCCCCCCCCCAAAAAAAGGTTATTTTGTAAATTAGCAGATAAAACTACACTAGAAAAATTTATTTGTATTTAAAACTCTTACAGTTCATAAAACTGAAAATATTCGTATATACTAGTGATGCATGTCACATCCGCATCCACAGCATAAAATTCAACATCCGCATCTGCATAAAATTCAACATCCGCATCTGCATCCGTACCTGCGGGACGCGGATGTGTACTTTTTAGTAAATTGCTATTTTTGAAGCACAATTTGCTCCTCATTCAGTTCAAATACTAAAACTTGTGCAGCCTTCATTTGATCTTTAGTGTTCCTGGCAATGTCTGTTTTGCATTTGTATAATTAATTGTTCATGCTACTATACCTAACAATGCCATAAGCACACTACTTTCCAAAGGGTGGTGGTGGTTGGGGAAAGTGGTTGGTTGGGTCCCCGTCCCGCATCCTGGTAACACACAGTTGTGTGGCGAAAACTCGTCCAAAAAAGAGTGTAAAAAAATTATAATTCCAAAATAATATCTAATATTATCGAATATCTAATATTTGTAACTAACCAAAAATCGAAAGTCAATTAATAAATTAAGTATGAATTTAAACTATCATATCAACCTGACAAATTTATGCATGAACATCCGCATCCGCACGGATGTCAAAGTTTGGCATCCACATCTGCATCCGCGGATGTCTGAAATCTGACATCCGATACATCACTAGTATATACTTGCACTATATATATATATATATATATATATATATATATATATATATATAGTGTGTGTGTGTGTGTGTGTGTGTGTGTGTGTGTGTGTGTGTGTGTGTTCTAAAAATATATGATAATATTTTTAAAGTGAAAACTATGTTGCTCATTAGAGGAAGGTATAAAAGGTTTTTTCTGCTTTTAACGACGTTGAGTGGGTCTAAGGCCGTCGAAAGGGCAGCTAATTTTTTTTGGCTCAGATGAAGAATGCAATTTGGATTAAGATGGTTTTCGTCCTCCACAAGCGGTAAGTATTTTACAAACAGACTGGGCATGAATATAACCAAGTTTTACCCCCCTCCCCAACACGCGTGGGAAGGGGGGTAAAATACCAACTTTAAATTAATTTTCTTCTAAACTATATAACCTAACCTCGGTGCCATCGAACGCGAGAAAGCATAAGCGTTTCAGACACAAATGCGGCCAAAAGAGGGGCGGTGGGAGGGGTGTCTGTCAAACCCCTGAATAGCGAAGTACAAACTAGCATATCCTAACTCGTTCGAACAGTGCACCCTAACGTAATGTAACCTAATCAGGACTAAACATTCCTTTTATCCAATAAAAAAATTGTGTAAATTTGTTTATATGTAAATTATTAAATTTTACCCACGTACAAAAGGGTTACCTGACTAAAAATTGCCCCCATACACGTGTGGCACACACACGCACACAATATATATATATAACGAACTGCGCAAAAATTGTACTTATTAAAAAGAAATAAAAAATGATACATTTTCAAATTAAAATGACACTTCTTCTTTTTAGTTTCGTGTGAAAAGAGACACGAAATATAATAGCACCTTTATTTTTCATTTGTATCCCTAATTTCACTTCAGAACAAAACATGTGTGTGTGTGTGTGTGTGTGTGTGTGTGTAATAAAGGTTGATAAAAGTAAATAATTCTTTTTTCCAATTTTTTTTTATTTGATTATAAAAGTCAATAACTAGAAAGGAAAGAGACATGATTTTAAATATATTGATTCAATTAATTTATTATTCATTGACTTGTAATCAAATAAAAAAATATTTGGAGAAAAAGTCTCTATTTACTTTTCTCTCTCTCTCTCTCTCTCTCTCTCTCTCTCTCTCTCTCTCTCTCATATTATATATATAAAATCCTTTTACTTTTCTTTCAAGTGTGGCATTCGTGCATTCATTCACCGTACTTTAATTTTTCAGTTTCGCATTCTGGACTTCATCCGGCCTGTAAAAGAACCTGTAAGGGATTAGGTACAGCTTTTTAAAGCTCTCTCTTTCTGCTTCCGATTCCGCTCCTTCTACTTCTTTTGCTTCTTGTTCTTCTTCCTTGACAGTGGCTCTGACAGAAGATCGCTTTCAGATGGAATGAATGTAAGACAGAACATCAAAAGAGCCGAAATAGGAACCACGAAGATGCTCCTTGGGAGAACTCGACCAAAATCAAAGAATGTAAATTTCTTTCCCTTTTTTTTGCAAATCTCCATCTTCGTCTAATACGGAGTGGTCCAAAAGTCCTTATCTATCCAAAGTTCAAAAGTCCCTCTCTCTTATATATACACACCCTATATATATATATATGATGAATAAAACCACGAAGGAAAGGAAACACAAAAAGGTGCTCAAGCGCTTTCGTCTAATGACATCCTCAGGAACACTGAAGTACATAAAAGGTTACGGCCTATATATAGGTTACAGAAAGAAAAAAATAAATAAATAAATAAATAACACACACACATATATATATATATATATATATATATATATATATATACATATATGTTAAACACAGACCGTGCATGGAGCAAGGAACTCTTCTGGGAAAATTAAATCCACTATAGTCCGGATAAGTAATGGTAAATGACAAATACCATAGTTTTTTCTTTTTCATGATTTTAGCCCGACGTGGGCAACGGGTCTCTCGCAAAGAGATCCCATAAATATAGCTTCCCTCACCAGCTATCTGCAAAGCAGACAGGATCCAGCTTTGGGACATGGATCTAGGGTTTAAAGCAAGCCTAGATCCCTACATTCAGAACCCCTATATAAGTAAAAGACTCGTTGCATTCACGTCGTGTTGAATAAATCAAAGAAAAAGGGGTAACTATTGTATTTTTAGCCAAAAAAACCAAAACTTAAACCTCAACCGGGACATTGAGCGTCCACTTTTCAAGGCACGAAACACGTCCGTTTAGTATACACAAACTCAGAATGGTTCCCTGAGAACATTATATGTTAAACACAGACCGTGCATGGAACAAGGAACTCTTCTGGGAAAATTAAATCCACTATAGTCCGGATAAGTAATGGTAAATGACAAATACCATAGTTTTTTCTTTTTCATGATTTTAGCCCGACGTGGGCAACGGGTCTCTCGCAAAGAGATCCCATAAATATAGCTTCCTCACCAGCTATCTGCAAAGCAGACAGGATCCGCTTTGGGACATGGATCTAGGGTTTAAAGCAAGCCTAGATCCCTACATTCAGAACCCCTATATAAGTAAAAGACTCGTTGCATTCACGTCGTGTTGATAAATCAAAGAAAAGGGGGTAACTATTGTATTTTTAGCCAAAAAAAACCAAAACTTAAACCTCAACCGGGACATTGAGCGTCCACTTTTCAAGGCACGAAACACGTCCGTTTAGTATACACAAACTCAGAATGGTTCCCTGAGAACATTATATGTTAAACACAGACCGTGCATGGAACAAGGAACTCTTCTGGGAAAATTAAATCCACTATAGTCCGGATAAGTAATGGTAAATGACAAATACCATAGTTTTTTCTTTTTCATGATTTTAGCCCGACGTGGGCAACGGGTCTCTCGCAAAGAGATCCCATAAATATAGCTTCCCTCACCAGCTATCTGCAAAGCAGACAGGATCCAGCTTTGGGACATGGATCTAGGGTTTAAAGCAAGCCTAGATCCCTACATTCAGAACCCCTATATAAGTAAAAGACTCGTTGCATTCACGTCGTGTTGAATAAATCAAAGAAAAGGGGGTAACTATTGTATTTTTAGCCAAAAAAACCAAAACTTAAACCTCAACCGGGACATTGAGCGTCCACTTTTCAAGGCACGAAACACGTCCGTTTAGTATACACAAACTCAGAATGGTTCCCTGAGAACATTATATGTTAAACACAGACCGTGCATGGAACAAGGAACTCTTCTGGGAAAATTAAATCCACTATAGTCCGGATAAGTAATGGTAAATGACAAATACCATAGTTTTTTCTTTTTCATGATTTTAGCCCGACGTGGGCAACGGGTCTCTCGCAAGAGATCCCATAAATATAGCTTCCCTCACCAGCTATCTGCAAAGCAGACAGGATCCAGCTTTGGGACATGGATCTAGGGTTTAAAGCAAGCCTAGATCCCTACATTCAGAACCCCTATATAAGTAAAAGACGTGTTCGTGCCTTGAAAAGTGGACGCTCAATGTCCCGGTTGAGGTTTAAGTTTTGTTTTTTTTGGCTAAAAATACAATAGTTACCCCCTTTTTCTTTGATTTATTCAACACGACGTGAATGCAACGAGTCTTTTACTTATATAGGGGTTCTGAATGTAGGGATCTAGGCTTGCTTTAAACCCTAGATCCATGTCCCAAAGCTGGATCCTGTCTGCTTTGCAGATAGCTGGTGAGGGAAGCTATATTTATGGGATCTCTTTGCGAGAGACCCGTTGCCCACGTCGGGCTAAAATCATGAAAAGAAAAAAACTATGGTATTTGTCATTTACCATTACTTATCCGGACTATAGTGGATTTAATTTTCCCAGAAGAGTTCCTTGTTCCATGCACGGTCTGTGTTTAACATATAATGTTCTCAGGGAACCATTCTGAGTTTGTATATACATATATATATATACATATCTACACACATACATATATACATATATATGCAATAAACGGAGAAGTAAAAATAAAAATTAAAATTAAAAATTAGAGGATTAACAAAGAGGCATACAGATTTGTAAGGAAAAATATCGATTTTTAGCACAAGATCAAATGAATTATAAAAATACAGATTTATACTGGAAATCTGCCCGGGTTTTAACACTTTGCCTTTTAGAGTCAAGTTTCGATATATATAAAAATAAAATGAAGATTACAATTAATAAAGTAGCATACAAGTTTACCAAAGATTTAGCGTCCTACCCTTTTTATTTAAATTTGTTTTGAAGGAATTCAAAACAACAGGATCGAATTGAAAAAGACCTTTGCTTATGTTGAAGTTATTTGAAAGTTGGATAATGGCAGACTCAAGAATATTTCTATTAACAATGTTGCTAGAATGAAATAAAACTGAAGCATTATTCCAATCAATACAGTGGGATAACTCTGACAAATGGACAAAAAGAGCACTGGACAACTGTCCTGTTCTAACGGAATATTGATGCTGTTTTATACTTGTGTGCAAATCCTTTCCCGTCTGACCTATGTAAAAGGAATCACATTGTTTACACCCAATTTTATAGATAATGCCTGAATTATTGGTAGGGCTATTTTTTACTATGATATTTTTCACAATATTGTTATATGAAAATACTAAATTAATATCCAAAAGTTTAAGTACATTAGCAATGCCTAAAAAGCCCGGGAAAAATGGAAGTACTAAAATATTTTTTGACAAAGTACGAGTGTTATTATTGACACGATAGAAAGTTCGTTTTGCCTTGTTGAGACAGGATTCCACAAACGCAGATGGGTAACACAGATCACTTCCAATACCGTTGATTTTTTCCAATTCGGCATCGATGTATTCTGGACTGGCGATCCTAAGGGCGCGGAGAAACATTGATGAAAAAATGGCCTGAGGATGTCATTAGACGAAAGCGCTTGAGCACCTTTTTGTGTTTCCTTTCCTTCGTGGTTTTATTCATCATAAATATTTTTCACGTGTTACTTTCGTGAAATAATTTTCATATATATATATATATATATATATATATATACACACACACACACACGAGAGAAATATATACAATTATAGTTAATAACTGAAAAGTATAGATCCCCGAATAAAAAATAAGTAACATTTTCGGTCCATATAACTGGCTATTTGTAAACACTTAAAATCTTTAATAGAGAAGACAACTTATTTTTTGTGGCAACACATCCATTGTGAAAGACCAAACTAGCATTGCGACTAGACATATAGTGTAGATATTTTAAAAGCTACTGTACCTGCAGTTTTGGCAACTATTCATAATTATTTCAATGTTAAAAGTTACCACTTTACATTTTGCAATAAATTACAAAGAAATTAAATATAAATAAATATACAAACCCTAATGGGTAGAAGGATAACGATCCTGTTATTCATTACCAAAAAAAATTAACTTTTCGACGTGCTAAATCATCCAAAACTCTATGTACAGGATATTCATAAAAACACGAAAAATGATTTGGTGAAGTGTACAACTGTACATGTATATTCCCTTGCGTGACTTTATGAACACCATGTAATTTGATAATCTTCAATAGAGTAATTCAGACAATTAGCATAGAAATATTTAAATCAGTTGCCTTACATGATACTTAAGTACATTCGTCTTCTAATGTATTGAGATTTGGACGTACGAAATACCATTTACGATCATAATACCAAAACTCAATTCAAAACACGTGGTATTACTTCAGAAGAAAGTTAAACATGACGTTCAGCACTTTTTTGTCTCAGCTTTCTAATAGTCAGTTATAATCACGTATACAATAGATTTTCAGCGAAGCAATTTTCTTACATTTAATAAACTTCTGGCTGGGTATCTTATAATTTAAAATGACCAGGTACTGCTGTGTATATACATTTTCAGCTATGTATCATACTTCGGTTTTGCTAGAACTTCGGCTAAACATCATGTTTGCGAGTTGGTGCGAGTGGATAAGCGTTTAAGAATCTTCCTATTAAGGACAGAGTAAAAATTTTTAGAAAAGCAAGAAATCGAAACAATTGGACGATAGTTGGAGGGTTGAACGCGGTCACCCTTCTTTAGGACAGGCTGAATGAAAGCAAACTTCCAGCAGGGAGGAAAAATACCAGATGAGAGAGACAGACGAAAGAGTTTGCCCAGGCAGGGTGTCAGCACAGAAGCACGGTTCTTGAGAGCAACAGGAGGGACACCATCAAGACCGTACACCTTCCAAGAGTTGAACCCAGATAGGGCAGAAAAAACATCTTCGGAAGAGATTCTAATTTCGGACATAGTTAAGTCAGAGGGAAGAGGAGGAGATGGAAGAACAGCAGCGGAATCTTCCAGGGTTGAGTTTGAGGTGAAAGTGTGAGCGAAAGTTCAATTTTATCAGAAATGACCGCAACTGAGCCGTCAGAATGGAAAAGAGGAGGGAAAGAAGAAGTAAAGTTGTTGGCGAGGTTTTTGGCTAGGTGCCAAAAAGAACGAGAATTAGAATCGGATAGATTTTCAAATTTGTCTAATAAAAGAATTTTTCGCGAGTCGAAGAACAGATTTTGCACGATTCTGGCCAGAAATATAAGCCGAGTGAGAGTGAGAAGTTGCATAGCGACAGTACATTCTGAGAGCCTCCTCTCTGTTGTGGATAGCATTAGAACAAGCAAATTGAAACCAAGGTTTTTCGGTCTTTGCTGTAAGAAAAGAATATGGGATGTACGCCTCCACGCCGGAAAAAATCACCTCCATGATGCGCTCAGCGCACTCTGAGGTTCCCCGGCCACGAAAGCAGTAATCATTCCACGTGATATCGGAGAAGTACTGCCTGAATGCCTCCTCCAAATCAGTATATTAATTTTTACTTTAATACAGAATGAAAATATAATCAACTCATAATTTAATATATTTTCCATATAATGACACTGAATAGGAGAAAGTAACCTAAAGTTCTCTCAACGTATTTACTGACGGTGGTGAGCACATTTCCATAGAAATTTTTAATAAATGAACTTTCTACATATTAAATCTTCAGTTAACTTTCAAACATTTCTAATTAAACTTTAGGTGAATAAACATTTTATAGATTGCGAAAGAAAAATCCAATCCATTGTATGTTCACATCAGCTTACAGTTGAAGATTCTGAGTCTCCTCTACTCTCTTAAAGATGTAAATGACTTAAAGAATAAAGATTAAGAAAGTCATTCGCTAATACTACACAAATAAATGTTATAAACTATTAAGATTTTGCAGTGGCGTGTGTGTGTGTGTGTGTGTGTGTGTGACTATTTCAATATGAAATGCTCTTTCATCATTAATATTTGGAACATCACGCAATAACAAAAAACTACGACCACAGTTCCTTATATAAACTATTTCCCTCCCACCCTGTATATACTATTGGAAATCATTGTAAAATAAACAAGAGTCATCCATTAGTTAAATCAGCTTGAATTTATAGCGAACTAGGTTCAATAATCATACGGTTCTGAGAAATGGGAAAGCCTTTCTATTTTAAAAAATGAACCCTCATCAGTCTGATGTCAGTGTATCCTCTAATTCCCAAACACACTCGAACCTTTGCCCCTCCTTTTTTTTTTTTTAATGGAAGATGACATCAATTTTGAATACAAATTCTCAAAAATCATTCAGTCGATTTTACCTATATTTATTTTGTCCATTTTTTTCCTTTCTTTAACTACTTAATACAGCCAAATAATAAAATTTTACTCTGTCACCACACACACACACACACACACACACACACACACAAATTATATATACACTTAAAAGATCAAATCCAGTAAAACTTTTAAATTCAAAATGGTTATAATAATTAACAGCAAACTTGGAGAAAATAAACTTTTTAAATCCAAAATATATTAATAAATGACTTCCTATATTTTATGATCAGTGAGACTAACAAATGATTGTCTTCTTGTTCGTGTTCCTATTTCTTCTTAAATAAAGAATGTGTTCCTGCAATTTATCATGTAAAAAGGTATAAAATAAGGAGAAAAGCGAAAGTTAATTCTTCTACAGAATTATACGATATTGTCAGACTTAAGGAAAAAAAAATATAAATATAATATTTTGCGCGTCAATTTCCCGGTCGCTGTAGTTAGCGTCCGGTACTCGGGTTGTTCGTAACAAGCCCCACCCAATGAATGCGCCAGTTCGTTGATTGGCCGCCGACTGCTCTGATTTCCAATTAGAGTGGTGAAGTGTTCTTATGAGAAGGAAGGATCACAAGGGAAACAGCGGAATGGCTTAGGAGAAAAATGAAGAAAAACTCAGCTGTAAACGGAGAAGCAGTTCTCTTCAAGGAGGAACTAAAAACGCAATAAGGACTACTTCAATGAAAAAAAAAAAATTGTTTCAACCAAATACGTGCATTGAATTAACTAAGTAATTAATTCAATGACGAACTATTAAAATTGGATCCCAGAAAAATAAGTATGGTTGGTATATTTGTCGTATGGTTGAAATACCCCTTGGAATGGTTACCAAAGAGTTAACCATGCGGGAAGTGAAGATAAAGGGTAACTTTACTTTCTCGTGTGCCAGGTAGGAACACTGTTGAATTGTGTTGCTTGCAGCTTCAGAGCAACGAATCAACAGTGCTCCTGAGGAATATCCGTGTGGGTAACATGCATGAAAGAGATCGAATGGAATAAAGCCTAATTCAATTTAGTTCCAGTACGACCTTGCTACTTCGATCTTTTTCCAGTTCGACTTAATTCCAATGCGTTCGATCAAATTCAAGTCTAACCAGTCCCATCTAATTCCAGTTCGACCTTATTTTGTAGTCTCAGTATTATGGGTATAAATTAACTAACAAATTTAACCTTCCAAATAATTTTCACCTACCAAAACTTAATTTAACCTGCCTAACCTATACTAACATTGCCTAACCTAAAGCACCGAACTAAATAAACTAAGCTAAATTAGCCATTCATAATAATTTAACCAGGCAATAATGGCAGAATAATTGACGATAATAGTAGCCTATCAGTATCAAGGTGTTAGTAGTAGACTAAACGGACATTAAATAGTAATCTAACCTAGCTTTAAAAGTAGTCTAACCGGGTATTTCTTTACTAGAATTAAGTAACCCAACCGGGTATTAGTTCCCTCTAATTCCAATATGAGGGTTCTTGACTTATTCTAGTGGGTTTGACCTAATTCCAGTATTGTTCGATTCATTACCTCCATTTCGACTATATTCCATTGGGAATTCGGCATTTTTCCATTAGACCAAATTCCATTGAATTTTTTTCCACTATCTATTTTAGCATTCCCATTCTGGTATCTTCCCAAGTATTTGGCATAATAAAGAAACCAACAGTATTCATTAAAAATTTGAACTTCTTAATTAAGTGCAGCAAAAAGTTCCGAAACAAATATATAAAGAAACCGCAATCACTAAACTTGGAAGGAGAGGTTGGAAATTTAACAACCTTAAATTTGGTGCAGTGAGATAAGCCATGCTTGCTCATAGCCATATCCTTACAGAGTTCATGAGGGTATAATATCTTGCCTCTGGTTAAAAATAAGTATGGAGACATTCTGTCCAGCAATAATTACAGGCCTATTGCTGTCGCTTTCTGCTTCTCGAAACTACTAGAAAAGTTCTTGCTACTCCGATTAAATGATTACCTATGGATATCTAATCAGTTTTGTTTTAAAAGGTCCCACTCAACTGACCTGCATATTTATGTACTTAAAGAAACAATATCTAAATACATTGACAGTAATTCAACTATTTATAGCTGTTTCGTAGATATAAGTAAGGCATATGATAGAGTGAGCCACAATATTTTATTTAAAAACTAGAAGACAGGAAGGTTCCCATGTACATATTAAATTTATTGAAATTTTGGTATTCCCACCAATCTTTTTACCGTTAGGTTGGGCAATGTACTATCCGAGTGTTTTGGCTCCTCTTGCGGGGTGAGACAAGGCTCTTGCTCTCCCCTATGCTGTTTAATGTGTATATTCACGGATTAATTGCTTCACTTAATGAGGCAACGGTGGAATGTTGTATAGATAACACAAGGATAAATAACTTAGTTTATGCCGATGATATGGTGTTAATAAGTCCCTCTGTTAAAGGTCTGGATCGGCTACTAAAAGTCTGCGAAGTGTATTCGCAGAAACATGATATTCTTTTTAATGTTACAAAAACTAAAGTTATGCAATTTCATCCTAAAAGCTATAATCAGCCAGTTGATATTAGGTTTAAAATGAAAGGCGAAGTAATTGAGGAAGTACAAGAGTTTAAGTATTTGGGTCAAACTATTACCAGCTCCTCGAGTGATGACTAGGATATAAGAAAATCTCGAAGCCTTTGTGCTAAAGCGAATATGACTATAAGGAACTTTCAGTTCTGTACAAGTGAAGCTAGAGAGACACACTCGTACTTTCTGCAGTAATATATACGGACAGCAACTCTGGGTGAATTATAAAAAAAGGTTCTGGCAGAACTCTAAATTTGCTGTACAACAGGTATTTTAGACTCTTGCATAAATTACCCCAGAGATGCTCAGCTTCGCAAATGTTTGCTACCCGCAATGTCCCGAGCTTCCTGGGGTTAATATGTTTTAAATGACATGGTCTGGACCTGTAAATCAAAATAACTTCTTATGAGGTAGTTTTAGTAGCTTTATTCAAGTGTCACTCATTTTTCGTGCAAACTATTGTAGAAAATAATAATAATACGTTTGGTTAACCTTTGGTTAGCTTCTGCCCGAATTGTTCATTCTGACGAAGGTCAAGCTTTTCACTCCACCTTAGACCTACAGTTTAACGTGGAATCCGAACCACGCCCCACCAGCAGCCCAGCGTCTTAACCACTAGGCCACCTAGGGTACCCATTTATCTACCAACCACTTTCTTTATTGTGTGGAAGGATGAACAGCTGGGTTTTGCTGCGCGCCGGCTGCCGTCGGGTCTCGAACCCGGGGCTGATGGATTCGTAGTCAGCGACGCTAACCAATATAAATATATATATATATATATTTAGTGTATTTGTAGTCAGGGGTGGTATGACGTCATGTTACTCTGCGACTTAGTTTGTTGGTTTCTGTTCTGGCTATTTTTTTTTCTGATTGGATTCAGTTTGGTGGTGTTTGTGATAGAATTATGACGTGCCGTTCGTGTAGTTTCGACTTTGAGAACTTGATTCGTTATGTGCCCTAGATGAAGACAAAGCAATGGATGTTTTTATCAATGGATGTTTTTATCAATTAATTTTTATCAACTTAATTAATTGAATGTCCGGTTAGGTCAACTGAATGCCCGGTTAGGTCAACTGAATGCCCTTGATGACTGGTTAGGATAAGTCGTGATATTTTCGTTAGTTTAAACGAAAATGACGAGAGCAAACTTTTCTGGTTAATTTTGGTGTTTTGCACGTTTCCTGTGGTAATGCATCGTTTACATGAACATGTTAGGTTATGCTTTATTGTATAAAATGTAGTCAAAAACACATTTTTCAAGTATTTTGGTGTGTTCTTTGAATATGACCTTCATTTCTTGTGCAAATGAACAGAAATACAGTTGTCATTGCATGGCCAAAACACATATTTCTGTTCATTTGCACAAGAAATGAAGGTTATATTTGAACAGAGCACACCAAAATACACTAGAAAAATGTAGTTTTGATTTCAACTTCAGGCCATGTCATTTGCGACATAATTACCCTTCTTGGAG
Organism: Bathynomus jamesi; assembly: GCA_023014485.1. Classification (NCBI taxonomy): domain Eukaryota; kingdom Metazoa; phylum Arthropoda; class Malacostraca; order Isopoda; family Cirolanidae; genus Bathynomus; species Bathynomus jamesi. The sequence continues at coordinate 200,531 of JAJOZX010006197.1, forward strand.
GTAACAAGACGTGCTCAATACAGTCTACTGCAAAGAATTAAAAAAATCAACCAACCAGATTATCCAAGCTATCCATGAGTCCTGCCGTTTATCCTCAAGTCTAAACTATGGAATTCTTGGTACGAAAACGTCTGTCTGTAGTTCCACTTAACTCTGACATTACTGTATTATTTCTAATCAATTGTATATATTTTTATCCTTAGTATGTGAACTGTCATTGTATTAATATTATTTGTCATATGGACTATAGTCTGCCAAAAACCTTTTCATTTTCAATAATATAATAAAAGTAATTTGATGAACTTAACTTCAGAACACACATTGAAACCTAATGCTAAAACTATGAAACTCTGATTTTTGTAAAATATCGAAAACATAAGAAAGATTACGAGTTATGACCAACTTCTTGGTATCAAATTTGCAGAAAGTCCATCAAATGACAAGTCTAAAGAAAAAAGCAATAAATCTATTCCAAATTAAAAAGTGAAATACACTATCATTGAAGTGGCAGGACAACACGATGCCTTAAGGTCAAAGAGAAATACCTCTATTCAAATAGAGATTTTCATTCATTTGCCAATTATATCGAAGTTTTTAAGAATAAATAACTTAAAACTTTATTAATGAAAAGTTCCAAAGTTCCTGGTGGGTAATACTGAGAAATACGAGACTAAAATATAGAAGTACCATTCTACATTCGTCTACAGAAGTGATCGATCGACACTTGGTTAGGATATATTAAAATCAGAAAAATATACTTTGAAACTTTGCACGGAGATACCAAACGAGACAATTAAATAATTAATTAATTAATTAATATATATAGAGATATATATATCAAATTTGACGTAATATAACGGGAATTTGTTTTCACAAACCGAGTAATCGCAGTTAACTAGTTCACTAGCCTTACACAGATTTATTGTGCCTTTTACCGAGGGATGCCTAATCGCTGGCGCTACAATGGGCACAAGAGAGGGTTCGTTAGTTCATTAACCCTTTCTTCAGTGGTGACCCTATCTGATTTAACACTTATTTAATCAAAATAACCCTTTATAATTACTTTAAATATAATGAATACACAGGATAAATTTTAATATGAAGTTTCAGAAAAAATATGTACAATACCAGTTTCTCCTTTAAGTAAATAGAAGCTCGCAGCCTACCTTACCTATCGACAACTACACCCTTAAAACTAACACAATGAAATTCAGGCCGAGATTCACAAGATGATAGAGAGCCTACCTCAGCTTTTGCAACCAACCAAGTGGAAGGTGGTCTCAGCGATGGTAAACTGTTGTCAGCAAGAGTTCCACGTTTATCCAAGCGCTTTAAACTGTCCAAAATTGCAAGGGTAGGTAACCTGACAATTTACTCGAATAGGGCACGATGGTGGTCGGGTAGATCACTTGACAAGTTCATTTGATTGTTGTAAATAACTCTCGGGACTGGTTGTCTCCTATACCAAATTTACTTCATTAAATACGCACATCTATTTCATCATATAAACACCATATAATGACCATACCAGATTTCCTCCAATAAAAGGAACAACATTTACCTCAGAGGCAGCCTCCAAAGTTTCGAAGTTACACTCAAATAATTTAAATTTTTAAAACTTCTGACAATAATCTTTTAACGATTTAACGTTGTCAAAGCTTTTAACGTTTTAATATTCTTAAAATTTAACCTCTACTCGCCATTAACAATTTTCATAATTTTACGTTGTTTAACTTCAAATGTTTCTGACGTCGTTAAGTTTCTCGAAATTCTATTGCACTTTAATTCCGTTTAACGTCAATAAGCTTTTAGCGCCTTGTAACGTTACAAATTTTAGACTTTACGCCCCGAAAACCGTTATTTAACTGTAAAATATGTAAAAATTAACATACTGAATCACCAAAAGAATTACTTCCACTCCACAACACAATCAAACGTTCAATCCAACTAAGCCGATTACAGATGGCGCCTCTGTAATCTTCCAGTCGCATGACGTCACGTATTGGTTGGTTTACTGAATTTATAATTAAGACTGACCCCACCTCTCATTAACCCTACCTAGCATTCAAAATGCTCTGTTACAGTAAAATTTTCCATCATTTCGAGTGAGGCACCTCAAAAATGATCTAAAACCACCTTAGTATATAGGCTGAATTCAGTGTGCAGTACTTTATCTTTTACAAATACAGTATAATGCATCTGCTCAAAGTACGGATCAACATGATTGCCTAACTAACACAGGCTATATATGGAGTACTTGAGTATCTCAGATACTGCACCCGTACTTCGGGAATAAAGATTTTACTAATTTACTTCCTCCATACACTTAATTGGCTATAGCTGTTTTATTTCAAGTGTGTTTCACATACTTAATCTGCAGTTCCAGAAATTTCTAGAAATTTACTTAATTTACGTTAAATCTTTTCTAAACTTAACACTATATAAAAAAATAATGTTTTTTATTTAACATTAACCGAGTTTGATAAAATAAACTAAAGACTAGGGACCAGTGCCGGATCCAGGTACATGGCTAATACCCAGAGGTGATAAAAATTCAGCCAAAAAGAGATTCAAATTTCAAATAAATGTGGCAAGGTTGTTTCATCGAAAGCGGAGACCCCTCCATGGACTGCGTGTATAGGGATGATCCCACAGGGGACCCTAGTACATGCTTCTACTTAGACGGGGAGCCACGCCAACTTTCCGCGTAGACCCCAGCTTCTCTGGATCTGGCACGGTCAGGAGCCTATTCTATTATTAAGTACGAGGCTTTTTAAAGCTTTTTATAGCTTTTTATTAGATGCGAAATGAGTAATGGAATATTCAGTTCAGTTAACACATACTCTTTTTCAAAAGCTGCAGATCCTCATAAATTTTTTATTTATAGCACACACACACACACACACACACACAAACGATATTACATAGAGAGAGATTTAGAAATGGTCGAAATAATTTATAGCCCAATTTTTCCTTTTTTTTCACATTTTGCAATTCCTTTTTTTACGAGAGAAAATCAAAACAAAAACCCCAAAAAAAGGAGAAAACAAAAGAAATCCTATTTATTTTATAAGAATTTCCTACTTATTTTAGCGGTTCCTGTCATTCGTTTAAATTTTTGGCACCATCATAAAAGTTTTATTACTCGCCAAAAACTCTCAGAAACCTGCATGTTAGGAAAATAAAACATGTTTGGCACGAGAAAAAGATTAAAATTTAATTATATATATATATGCTGCAAACCCACAAGGAAAAAGAAAAACGATTCCAAGGTCTTTCGTGTATTCAGAGCTACACTCGTAATTCCCTGACGAGGTGTAGCTCTGAATACACGAAAGACCTTGGAATCGTTTTCTTTTCCTTGTGGGTTTGCAGCATTCATTCATTTCACGTGTTTAATTGTGAAATTCATCCCATATATATATATATATATTTTTTTTTTTTGGGGGGGGGGGGTTTCTTGAGGTTAGGTTAGGTTAGGTTACCCTAACCTAACCGAAAACAAATAAAGCGGTGTGTAAAACCTGGGAACAATATTATTTGAGTTATTTGAATATCGAAGTTCTTGGATTAAAACCCTAACGCGGGTGAAATTCGAAAAATTAATCACTGTACAGGATAAAAAACGTTTTCTTTACGTTTTTTAATTGACCGCTCCCCTTACGAAAGAGTAATTAAATATTTAAAAAATTAAAAAGTATAAGTTCTGCGCGTTTTTGAGAGTTAGATTATCACCAAAAAAATATGTCGTCCAATTGTCTTGATTTTTTGCCTTCCTATTGAGGAAGATTCTTAAATACTTCTCTACTCACAATCTTCTTTCGGATTATCAGTATGGGTTCCGCAAGGGACGCTCTACAAACGATCTTCTTGCACATTTCTCTGACTCTTGGTCATTCTCCTTTCAGGATTTCGGTGAAACCACTGCTATTGCACAAGACATCAAAAGCTTTTGATGGAATCTGTCGCAAATCCTTAAATTCCAAACTGCCCTCCTTCGGTATCTATCCTTTTATCTGTGCCTTCATCATTAATTTCCTTTCTGGACGATCTATAGCTACGGTTGTAGATAGCCACGGTTCTCCTCCAAAAGCTATTAATAGTGTCGTTCATCAAGGCTGTGTCCTACCACCCACTCTATTCCTTTTATTTATCAATGAATTTTTAAGTCTCTTGTCCTATCCACTCCTATGCTGATAATTCCACTCCCCACTTCTTCACTCGCTTCACGAAGCGTCCCTCTCAACAGTCACTCCATGCTTTGAGTGAGACGGCTATGGCGCATCTGACCTCTGATCTTTCTACTATCTCTGACTGGGACACAGAAAACCCTGTGGCTTCCTGCCTCAAAAACTCAGTTCCTTCATCTGTCTACTGATCACAATCTTTCACACGACTATCCCCTTACCTTCAACAACACACAACTCAATCTTTCGTCTTCTTTTAACATTTTTGGCGTTTCGTTTTCTCGTGATCTTTCCTGTAGAATAGCTTGTAAGAGGATAGGTGCTATACCGTCTCCACCGTTTCTACACCCCCACTCACTCGCTCTCTCTGTAGAGGGGTTCTTGTCCGCCATGTATGTAATACGCTTCTCAAGTGTAGGGTGGCTCAACCCATACAGCTCTATTTGATGGGATGGAATCAAAGGTTTTTCTTCTCATCAATTCCCCGATTCTTTGACGCCCTATCTTCAATTCCTCTCTCTTCGCCGCAATATTGCTTCACTCTCTCTTTACTATCGCTATTATAACGGACACTACTCTTCTGAACTTTCTAATTGCATGACTCCTCCTTTAAGGAGAGCACGCAGTACCAGACTTTCTACACATTCTCATTCCTTTTCTGTCCAACTCTCTAACGCAAGGGTAATCGGTATTCTCACCCGGTCAACTCTTGAACAATCTTCTTCAATCCATCTTTCCTCCTGTCTATGACCTCCAGTTTTTCAAACACAGAGTGGCCAGGCATCTCGAAAACTCTGGACTTTGATTTCGGCTCTCTCCTTCTTCTATTGGGGGCGGCTGTTCTCCGGGCTTTCGCCTTTGGCCCCTCCTCTCTGCATAAAAAAAATAATGATTCTCAAAGTACTTCTTTTCATTGTTATACATTTTTAGGAAAATTTATATTATATATATTACAAAGTAAAGGAGATTTATGGAGGTCAAGTTTCTGAAGAGGAGAATTTCAACTGTAAATCACATTCAAAGATTTCGTCAAGTAATTTTAGAAGCCAGAATGAGTAAACTGGTTTAGAAAGTTCGAAAAACTCAACAATAACACGTGAAATGGAGGTATATAACAACGTTTATTTGTAATTTTATCTACGGTTTATAGGATAAGAGGTTATAAATCTTTGAAAATGTCGGAAGTACCAAGAGTGAGGAGTATAACGACCTTTCTTATTTATGAAGTATATATATTTTATCTGAAAGACGGGAGTTCGATAAATTGGGTGCAAAGCATCGTTATATGTACTTATACTCTTGGTATTTCTATTATTCTTCATATCTCAATATCTGTCTCTTCTTACTCAATGTCATATCATTTATTTCCTCGCCCAAGTGTGAGAAATCCACGAATGGGAATCTAAAGGAAGCGATTTTCAAGTCTATCCATTCCCATTTCCGCTCTAAGTTAGAAATTTTTCATAGAAAATACCTCTCTGGATTGAAACTGCGCCCTGGTTTTTTTCACCTCTCCCAAAGTCACGAAACTCTTGTCTTAAACTTGCAATTCTCTCTTCGAGCATTCTCATTTCCAGACCGTGGATGAGAATGGTAATAAATGAGTGGGATGTAATCTTCAATATCAGTTATAATGGTAGTCCATTCAAATTAGAATTAAGAGAACTTATAACAACTTCTAAATTATATATATATATATTATATATATATATATATATATATATGGAATTGAACTCAGAATGGTCCCCTGAGGTTTTTTCATGATACACACAGACCGTGCATGGAACCATTACTTATTCGGACTATAGTGGATTTAATTTTCCCAGAAGAGTTCCTTGTTCCATGCACGATCTCTGTGTATCATATATATATATATACAGTATATATATACAGTATATATATATATACATACAGGGTGTCCCGTAAGTCTGGAACCATAGGGCAAAATGATAAAAACGGCAATAAAAACGCCAAAGAGACTGTTGGACACTGTTTGTGAAATGAGCGAGGATGGTAGCGGCTGTGTCATCGTCGGTGGATGTCCTCGGAGGTCCACTGCGTGGTTTATCTCCTATGGATCCCGTTTCCCTGAACTTTGCTCAAGTTTGCCGACACAGCTGTGTGTTATCGGCGCGCGGTCCGGATGCAATCTGTTAAATTCCTCAGCGACCTCCCTCTGACTCCGATTTCCTACGAGCAGATTACCTGGATGCGTTCTTCCTTACTCAAAGACATCATGGGCACTTGCATAAACGGAAAAACATGAATTACTTATTTTACCCTATGGTTCCAGACTTATGGAACACCCTGTGTGTGTGTGTGTGTGTGTATATTACTAAGGAAGGATAATTTATATAATACAAATTTCACAAATTAAAAAAAATGAAAAATTTTTGATCCGCAAAAATTCAGAGATGCGAGACTAATACATCGATTTCGTTTGAAGATATAATTCTATTTTTTTTCTATTTTTTTAATAATGTTTACCCTTTCTTAAATGGAGGTCTGGTTATATCAAAGCACTCTCAAATACACCAGAAACATAAATAACCTAAGAAATTATACCTAATAACAATCTTTACTTACATTTTTTTTCTTAACAATTTATGTTAGTGACCGTCGAAAAGATGACTCAATATTCGTTAGAAAACGTAAACAAGAGATTAATAAAAAAATATTAAAAAATTCAGTGAGATGATGAAATATTTAAACATTTAAAAAAAAAAAAAAATTATGCAGGAAGGAGGGGCCAAGGACAAATGCCCGCAAAAGCGCCCCTCCCATAGAAGGAGAAGAGAGCCAAAATCAAGATCTGGGGTTTTCGAGATGCCTGGACACTTCGTTTAAAAGATGGGAGGTCAAAGACAGGAGGAAAGATGGGATTGAGTAAGATTATTCCAGAGTTGACGGGTTGAGTAGATGAAAGAATGAAAATACCGATTAACCCTTGCACTGCCGGCCTTTGGGCAAAGCAAGCAAAGTGGCTGCTTTGGGCCCCGCGCTATTAGGGGCCCCGCAATTATATGAGTACAGTATAAAAAAATATTTTGGTTTTGAGTGGTAAATTAAATACGGCTTGTCATAATAACTCTTCATATACAGTAGTATTCATATATAATAGTATTCCGTATTAATTATAAATTTTGTTATATTTCAGATATCGAGTGACAGTGATGCCTCCAAAGAGATTGCGAGATACTGCTCGGAAATATCTCAGCGGTCACCAGAAGAGACAGCGTGAAGCGAAGCGGAAATCAGAACTTGAGCGGATGTATGGGTCATTTGAAAAATTTCTAGAGAAACGCGATCCACAGGCTGAAACTGAAGAAGATGCGGCTGCGCCGTCACATGCATCATCATCAGCTTTGATAGATGAAAGTGAACTAGATGTACCTGCGCCATCCCTAGCTTTGATAGATGAAAGTGATATCCAGAGGGAAGAAGAACCCATGGATCAGACTCCAATTCTGCAAAATCAGCCTCTGGATGCATTCAAAGATCCAGGTCAATGGCCGGAAACTGTCAGCACAAAAGTCAGAGATTTACTAGTGAGTAAAGGCCCACCACAGTGTGAGGAAGACTAACTTTCCCAGAGATGACAATGGCCGCAAGTTTTCAAAAAGTCATTACAAGAGACGGATGGAAAATGGAGTTGGTATACAGAAATGGCCGATTTATTCAATCTCTAAGAATCAGATATTTTGTTTCTGTTGCAAGTTATTTGGAAACCCCAACAATGCCTTGGGGTGGAGGATTCTGGGACTGGGTGAATACTAGTTCCAGACTGTCTGAGCACGAAAGCTCACAGGGCCATCTGAAGGCGACTCTCCAATGGATGGAACTCGAACAACGTTTGATCAAAAGTTGCACTGTGGATCAACTCAGTCAGGAACGAATCAATACGGAGAAGCTTAGGTGGAAAAATGTGTTTGAGCGCCTCTTCGCCATTGTACAGTACCTCGCTGAATACAACATAGCATTCCGAGGATCAGTAGATACAATCTTCAGACGGAAAAATGGCAACTTCCCTGGACTGGTTGAGCTTATCTCAAGATTTGATCCCGTCATGCAAGACCATCTTAGAAGAATAGTCAGTAACGAAATTCATGATCATTAACTGGCAAAACGAATGCAGAATGAACTCATCTCGCTCATGGGCAACAAATTTCGAGCAACCATTGCACACAGAATTAAAATGGCAAAGTCACATTAGTCACAAGGAGCAGATGTCCCTTACTTTGCGATATGTCTCTGATGGGTCATCGGGTATTGAAAATGGAATTTTTGAACACTTCATGAAGTTCATTGAGATGAAGAGACCACAGGAGAAAACCTATTAGAGGTATTGATGAGAGAACTTCACGAACTTGGACTGAAAATGAGTGATATTCGTGGACGAGGATACGATAATGGTGCGAACATGAAGGAACACTCATCAGGCGTTCAAGCGCGACTTCTGGAAATGAATTCAAGAGCATTCTTCACTCTATGCGCGCCACAACTACAATTTGCTACTTGGGGACATGGCATAAACATGTGTTCAAGCCATCTCATTTTTCTGGGTTATTCAACGCCTGTATGTCTTCTTCTCAGCCTCAACCCATCGATGGTCAGTCTTCTGCAAGTATGTGAAAGAGTTCTCAGTGACGCTCTTGAGCGAGACAAGATGGGAATGCCGTGTGCAAAGTGTCAAAGCTGTACGATATCAAGCTGTCGAGATCTATGATGCACTTGTCGAAATTGCTGAAAAAGCAAAAATCCTCAAGAAGAAGAAACGAAGCAGAATCACTTTGCAAAGAGATGAAGAATTTCAAATTCATTGTTGCTGTCATATTCTGGTATGACCTCCTCTTTCAAATCAACTACGTGAGTAAAGATCTTCAGAGTGATTCAAAGCATCTGGCAAGTGCCATCGAGAGTTTGGAAAGAACATGTAAGTGGATGAAAGAATATCGGGAGAGTGGATTTCAAAGTGTTGTAACAGATGCCAAAGAGATTGCAGAGCAACTTGAAATCGAGCCAGAATTCAAGACAACACAGGTCAGACGAAAGAAGATGATGTTTTCCTATGAAGGTCAAGACCAGCCAATTGAAGATGCTGAAGAAAAATTTAAAATTTCTGTGTTTAACGCAATTTTAGACACCGCCATATCCTCCCTGGAACGACGATTCGAACAACTGAGAGAACATCACTCAAAGTTTGGCTTCATGTACATGTTCACAAAGATGTCCAAGACAGACCTACGTAAGCACAGCAAAGATCTACAGATCTACAGAAGCTAAGGCTAACAAAGACCCTAAGATCCACTCTAAGGTTAGCCCGAGAGAAAGGAAAGAGTAGGGGGTTAAGAGAAGAAAATAAGGGGTTAAGTAAGTAGCAACACCTATCACTCGTGGGTTAACATTCATTCAGAAAAAGAGAGAAAAGACTCACCATCATCCGCCGGCCACTGCCGACAAGTCCGAAAAATAGTCGAAGAGAATAGGAAAGGGGTGAAAGATGAAAAGAATAAAATAAGAACGCTTACAAACCATGCAAACACAGTCTTAACTCACTGTCATACTATGCAAACTACAGACATGCAAGTAAGGAGAGAAAAAAAAAAGTAGGTAAAGTTAAACAAAAAGTGGGTTAGTTTACGCTACAAGCTACATCTACGCTGGCATGTCACAAGCTGGCATTAGACGTCAACAGACTCATCCCCGATTACGACCCCAGAGCTCCTGTTGCCAATTGTTTTTTTTAATTTTAAACAACGTTAATATTTTTAAAATGTCTGTCTAGACGGTTTTTAAACACATTAACGCTGGTAGAGTTAACGACTGACGCGGGAAGATTATTCCATTTATCAATTACTTTAAACGTAAAGAAGTGTTTCGCGATATTAGTAATGAAACGTCTGCCACGCAACTTAAATCCGTTATTACGAGTATTGCTATTATCGAAAGTGAACAGTTTGTCAAAATTTACGTTATCGATGTTATTAACGATTTTGAAAACTTCAATAAGCTCCCCCTTAATCTCCTAGTTTCGAGTGAATGCAAGTCTAACACTTTAATCCTATCTTCATAAGGCTTGTTGCGCAATGACGGAATTAGTTTCGTGGCACGACGCTGAACCCTTTCTAACCTATCAATATCCTCACGCAAATACGGGCACCAAAACTGAACGGCATATTCTAAATGAGGCCTGACTAGGGACTTGTAAAGGGGCAATATAATATCCTTCGATTTAAATTCGAAATTACGCGCTATGAAGCCTAACATCCTATTAGCTTTTGCGCAAGACTCAGGCACTGGTTCCTAACTTTTAAATCCTTAGATACGCGTACGCCTAAATCTACTTCCTCGTCAACGCTCGCTAACTCTCTATCATCCATCGTGTACGTGTAATTATTGTTACGAGAACCTATATGCACAACTTTACATTTGTCTACGTTAAATTGCATCTGCCACTTATCCGTCAACTCCATAATCCTATTTACATCGTCTTGGAGCCTATTTCTATCGTCCTCGTTAACAACCTTACCGCCTATTTTAGTATCGTCCGCGAATTTTGACACGTTACTAGTCAATCCTACATCTATGTCGTTGATGTAAATTACAAATAGCAATGGGCCTAACACTGAACCCTGTGGACACCGCTACCTACATCCAACCACCATGATTCACTACCATTAACAACGACCCTCTGTCTCCTAGCACGAAGCTATTCCTCTAACCAGTTAGCTACCTGACCGCGTATACCGTGCGCTTTAACCTTCGCAATTAATCTTCTATGCGGAACTGTATCGAAAGCCTTTTTAAAATCTAAATAAATAACGTCAGCCGCTCTATGCCTATCGTATTCGCGCACTATTTCGTTATAAAATTCTAACAAATTAGTTAAACAAGATCTATGGCGTCGAAACCCATGCTGACTACTATTAATCAAATCTCGACTTTCTGAATCAGGGGTCACCAACCTTTTTTTTGTTCACCGCCCACTTTTACGAGTTTTTGAAAATTAAAAAGCTTATCGCCCACCTTAGATCAAAAAGAATAAATCAACATAATCGATAAAATAAATAATGAAATAAATGTTTAATTACCTTTAATGTGGGCCCACTAGTGGGCGCTACCGCCCAGGTTGGTGACCCCTGTTTCTAAATGATCGATGATACGATCCCTAACTACGGATTCCAAAAGTTTTCGACAATTGACGATAAGCTAATGGGCCTATAATTGCTAGCTACTGTGCGGTCGCCTTTTTAAAAACAGGCGTGACGTTAGCTAATTTGAAGTCTTCAGGAATAATCCCCGTTTCGAGTGACTGATTAAAAATCTTCGTTAAGAGGCCTACGATAACATCTTTCAAATCTTTCAAATGTCTGGGATAAAAAGCGTCAGGGCCTGGAGCCTTGCTAACTTTTAGCGGAGCTATTGAAAAATAGGGACCCCAGCCTTCTTTAGTTAGGCTTTAAGGCTAACTAACGAAAATATCACGACCTAACCTAACCAATCGTTAGGTTAACTGTACGCCCTTGACGATTGGTTAGGTTAGCTCATGATATTTCCGTTAGTTAGCCTTATAAAGCTAACTAAAGAAGGCTGGGGTCCCTATTCTTCAATAGTTCCCTTTTAGCCTGTCGATATAATGCACAATCTCACCCTCGTAAACAGTTATTTCATCCAAAATAGTCTCGCTACTAAATGGAACGATATCGTCCACGTCGGGGACATTATTTACGTCTTCTACGGTAAAAACTGTCGCAAAAAAGTTATTGAAAATACCCGCCATCGCTTGAGCGTCAGAAGCCAAAGCGCCTTTAACATCCACTAGAGGGCCTATGTTATCTTTTATCGGCTTACGATTATTGACGTATTCAAAAAACTTTTTTGGATCTCGAACTTGAACTGACTGATGGAGAAGACCGCGACATTGATGGATTCATGCTTGCTGAGGAAATGGAAGCCTTGAAACCAATTCTTCCAGAAGATATACAAAGTGATCCACTGAAGATATTGGGCTTCATCACTTTGAACAATCGTTCTGTGGATTTCCCGAATTTCACGACTGCATTGCAAATACTACTGACTATTCCGGTTACTGTTGCATCTGGGGAAAGAAGTTTCTCAAAGTTGAAATAAATAAACACGTATTTACGGTCGACGATGTTGCAGGATCGACTCAGTAATCTGGCGATCCTCTCCATTGAAAACGACATTGCGAGAAACTGTAACTATACAGATCTCATTGCCGAATTTGCCACTATGAAAGCCAGAAAGGTTTCCTTGTGATCACATCCAAAATAAATTATATTTGTTGCTAAATCAGTGTTCTTTTCTTTCAGTAAGCATGCACCCACTGTGGGTAGATAATTTTAACCTTAGGACCCCACTTTAAAAATCTCGAATTGGGCCTCGCATTTGTGTAATATCATTTTGCAGGTTTATGATGACTTTATTAGAATGTTATACCTAAGTAAAATCATTTGTGTTTATATTCAGTTCAATTAAACTAATGAATCTGATGATGTCTGAATTAAACTGATGAGATGTAAGATACTTTATGATATTTTCTTTGATGTAATTAATCCTAATCTGTAGTATAAACAATTCATATAAATGCCCTATGTTTACTATATCTATATTATTATAACTTGCGTCATTGAGTATATATATATATATATTTTGTGAACCATAACTATATTGCAGTATTGTTATTTATATTAACAGGAATGTTGTTCAATTAAGTTGATTAAACCTAAGGAAAGGAGAGCGTTTCATTTCAATTTAATCAACTTAATTTCAAGATCAGAGGATATGGACAAGTTTCTGAAGCCGGAAAGTTTTGATGCCGAGCCCTCATCCTCAAAGTTCGTCTCGTCTCTGGAGTCACTGGTTCAAGACATTTCAGAACTTTCTGGTCGCATTACCTTCTGATCTTCAGACTCAAAAGCTAAGTTTGCTTGTAAACCATGTATCTCCTTTAGTCTATGAGTACATAGTTGATTGTACTACCTATGAAGATGCTATAAAGTTGCTCAATGAACTTTACATAAAACCGAAAAATGAAACGTTTGCTCGTCACCTTTTAGCCACCCGTCGTCAGGAGATGGGAGTGTGTTTGGACCATTACATGGATGCATTAAAACATCTGAGTAAAGACTAACTTTCAATCGGTCTCTGCAGATCAATACAGAGATGAATATATAAGAGATGCTTTTATAAACGGTTTGATTACTCCTTTCATTAGGCAACGATTCCTTGAAAACAAATCTCTCAGTTTACAGATCGCTTTTGATCAAGCTCGCAGCCTTGAGTTGGCTCAGATTCAGTCTGATACTTATATACGTTCTAATGCTCCTCTAAATTCAGTTAGTTGTGAAACTGAAACAATTACAATCGAAAAACATGAGGCTAAACAAGGTGCTAATGAAACTCTTTGCGAGGAGTCTTTTACTGCTGCAGCAAGGTCTCGCAGATGTTTATTTTGTGGAAGTAATGCGCATCCCCGAGCTAAATGTCCTGCAAGAGAGAGTTTATGTCATAAATGTGGTATTAAAGGCCATTTTGCCAGAGTTTGTCGCTCTAATTCAAAAGCTTCTGCTTCTGTTAATACTTTAGCTTCGCTATCAGGCTCTATTTTTCATTCTTTGAAAGAGGCAACTCTTACTATTTTAGCTAATGGTTTGTCTTTGAAGGCGCTAGTGGATACAGGTAGTACCGAAAATTTTATTGATATAAATATTGTAAAAGAAAACAAATGGAAGGTATATCCTTGTAAAAGTCAAGTGTCAATGGCTAATACTTCTCATGTAACTAAAGTTGATGGGTTTTGTTGTGTAGATTTGACATTCAAGGATCGTGCCTATAAAAATGTAATCATTCCATGGGAAATCACAGAAGTATTGCCTAAGGGCCTCCCAATCAGCGGCGACGAGTGCCAAAGGCACCTCCTCTTGGGAGGATCCAAAGGTCGAATTGGAGCGATAGGACAGGAAACAGATACAAGATTGTGATCGGAGGAGCCCAACGGAGAGAAAAGTTTCACAGAGTAAGAAGAAGGATGAGAGGTAAGAAATAAATCCAGAATGTTGGGCCTATCTCCAAGGCGATCGCGGATACGAGTAGGGTGCTGTACAATCTGCTCAAGGTAATTTAGGATAGAAAAGCTGTAAGCTAGTTCACCAGGGATGTCAGTGAAATGAGAGGAAAGCCAAAGGTGGCGGTGAACATTGAAATCTCTAAAATGGCAGCAAAAGGAGAGCACGAAAGAATGTATTCCACTTTGGAAGTGAGGTAGTCAAAGAATTTTGGATAGTCACTAGAATTAGGAGAAAGGTAAACAGCGCAGATCTATTTAGTTTAAGACTGGCATGTAAGCCGTAGCCAGAGGGTATAGAATTCGGAAGATTCGAGTTCGGAATACGAGAACAAATTAGGTCATCGCGTACATATAACTCAGTTTCAGTGAGGAAAAGAAGATGAGGTTTAGAGAAGAGGTGGTGTTCAACAGATTGAAAATTTGAGAAAAGGCCACGAATGTTGCAGAAGTTTATGAAAAGTGAATCAGACAGAGGTCCAGAACATCTCGAATGGGTGGTAGCAGATCAAGCCCCGCTGCCCGGGTCTGCGTTTCCGGTATCGGCAGGGGGGTGGGAGCCAGAAGTGGGGACATTTATGGTCCCCTCCCCAGGGGACTCTGAGGCTCCTGAAGTTGATGTTTTTTTTTTAAATTTTGAAAAGATTTTGTAGCGTGTAAGATGCATGTGTATGTAGTGAGGAATAGGGAGAGAAGTGTGTGTTTGAGAGCATGCTGGACTACTCACAGGATAGATGAGACTCGGAAAAAGATCGGCTAAGGAGGACAGTGACAGGAGAAACGGGAGTTCCAGCACTCCCTATCCTATTTGATAAAAAGTACTTTAATTATATTAAAGACATAAAATGAAGTATAAATTTTACATTTTAAAGTTTCTTCAATTCAAGTCAAGTTTTAAGTTTTATTAGTTAAAAGTTTGCTCAAGTTTTAACATCTTAATTTTTTATATTAAATTTGTACCACCCAAAATGTAATTTTAAATTCTATATTTTGTTCGTTGCGATGTCAACTGTATTGAAGCTTTAATATTTAAATCACTTTCTTGATGATGTCTGTCGTAAACGGACAAAACGTTGTATTATATAATTATTAATAATAAACAAAGCGGTTTCTTTTTATTTTTCTCAAGATTAATCTTTTACAATTTTTTTTTAATAGAAAATTGGAGGAGACATCAAAAACTTTCATTGGAATACGAACTGATATAACCTTAAAAATAACTTTTTACGGTCCCATACAGTTATAAAGAAGGGTCACTGTATTTTGCTGTTCATACAGTTATGAAGAACTACCACTTTGTTTTATAGTCCATATACAGTTGTGAAGAACTATCACTGTATATTGTATGTCCTTCAAAACAAGATCAAACGTCCTCCATACAAACGAATGGCAAAGAAAATATACTGTAAAGAATAGCAAACTATTTGTTTTGAAAGTATGTTTCCTAATATTTATCCTTTCTTATGTCGTAATATGGTTGCTCTTGTTTAAAGTTGTAATTTTCAGTACACGCAAAGCTTAAAACAATGAATAATTGTTCCAGACTATTGTTCTTGCGAAATATAGATTAGTTTTGCTTTGTATCATTTTAGAAAATATGTTACAATATTTTTTTTAAATCAATAATTTTTTATTTCCTATTAAATCTATTGTATAGGGTGGCCACAAAGTCCCTTTGCATGAAAAACAAGAACAACATACAGATATGATATAATCTCACTGCAAAGGGACTTTGTAGGGTGCTACTGTAGTATGCGGTCTACCTACGATTCGGCGGTCTACCTTTTAATTATAGCTTCTTATCTTGTTTACTAATTGTTTGGGGGTCAATCCCAGAATAAGCACCTGATGTACCTCAATCCCAGATGAAGCACCTGCGTTCAACCTCAATCCCAGAATAGGCACCTTGCAAGGAATTAAATAAAAAAAACCTGATGATTACAAAATTTATTGTTTATACAAAGTTTATTACAAATGTAATAAAGGCAAAGTTATAAAAGGTTTAAAGTGGTTTAATGAATAAAGAAAAATTTTAGATATTATAAATTCCTGCAATATGAGCCCGAATGTTTCTGAATCCATCTGAAGCAAATCTATCTTGCCACATAAATTGGTATAGGTTAGGTTAGGTTAGGTTAGGTTAGGTTAGGGTTGATTTTTTCAAATATTGATAAAAACAATGAAATTATATCTCTAAAAACTGTTTATATTTTTTTCTCCTCAATCCCAGATTAAGCACCTGTGTTTTGCCTCAATCCCAGATTAAGCACCTAAAAATGATTTCAGGTGCCTATTCTGGGATTGATCCATTGTTTGTTTACAATTAGTTGTCAATCGCCCTTGACAATTGGTTAGGTTTAGTTATGATATTTTCGTTAGTTTTAACGAAAATATCATGATTAAACCTAACCAATCGTAGGTAGACCGCATACTACAGTAGCACCCTTTGTAGCCCCTTTGTATATTTAATTTATTTTATAAATGTATTTGAAGTAATTTCTATTGCTATTTTTCAATTCTAAATCTTAGTAAAGTTAATGTAGCAGATTAACTGAACTAATTTATTTGTTAAGCAATTTAAAAATGAATATTTCGTCATACCATTAGTTAAATAAGTAAATGTTCTGCGGATGAATTTGCCGTAACATTAGTTAAATTAGTAAATAACTTGCGAATGAATGAATGCGTAATATCCTTCTTTTAAATTAAAGGCACTCTCATTTTAAGGCTATTTAGAATTGATAATTAATGTTTTACCTATTTTTCATACCGGAACATTAATCCCACAGAACGAGAGATAGAGGAAAATATTTTTTAGATCTGTTCCAGTATATTTGCAATAAATAACTTGTAACCAAAGTACGGTAGTTAATTTAAAATTTTTAATCTATGCATTCATTCAGGGAGGCAACACACGAAATATTCAGAGAAAAATAGTTTAAAATTCCTGCAACAGGTGGCGCTAGCTAAATCAATTAACTCATTTAATATAAATGACTTACGCTCGAGTAACAAATGTTAAGGCGATGAATTGAGGTTAGCAAATTTTTTGCAGTTTAGAAAAGTTAAATTTGAAACATTAATATACTTTATGGTATGAAATAAATTAAGTTTATGTAGTTGGAAAATAAACACAAAAGAAAAATGAAGCTACTATATTTATGAAAAGAATGGTATATTTGCAATTAATTATGTGGTGTACCTCAGTGTTTCCCAACGCTTTGTTGTTGGATGGAGCAGTAATTTTTTTTTTTTAATTTTTGAAAACCGATCAGACCAACAACTCTCAGTGAGGGGGGAGGGGGATAAATTGTTTGAAAACAATGAATTAGCATTATAATTCTGTATTTTAATTTGGATCATCTGAAGATCAGGGCCCCCAGCCTTCTATAGTTAGTTTTATAAGGCTAACTAACAAAAATATCACGACCTAACCTAACCAATCGTCAAAGGCGTACAGTTGACCTAGCGATTGGTTAGGTTAGGTCGTGATATTTTCGATAGTTAGCCTTATAAGGCTAAATAGAGAAGCCTAGGGGCCCTGATCTTCAGGTGATCCTTTAATTTTACCGTTTTTAACAACAGCTCTAAGGATGTTCTAAAAAAGTATCTTAAAAAAAGACAAACAGTGAAGATTTTCACTGTTTGAAATGTACAGAGGGAAAGTACGCTTTTTTTTGTTTCCTTTTTTTACATCTGAAGATTTTGCGAACTGATACTTTTCTGATTGCAAATTGGCGTTTGGGAACCAGTGGTGCACCTTGTACAAATTAGTTATTTAAAACACCCAATTTATAAATTACAAAAACTAAACAAGTATTCTACAAACTGTGAAAAAGCAGTTAAAAAAGAGCAACATTGTCAATAGATTCTAAATAATTTCAGAAACTAGAAGTGACCTAAAACCCATTTGAAAACTGTTCAGTTCAGGATTAACCTCTATTTAACATATCCTAAAGGAGGCTAAGGTAACCCAGACATTACGGCATTACTATTTAACATATCCGAGCCCACAGTATTTATCCCAGATATGAGGCTACGTCGTAGTCTCAAGCGATAAATGAGCGAGGTTAAGCGATATCCAATAGATGGATGGCTCACCGTCTTCTGCGTTCAGATGATGTACCGACCCGTGGTTCGGGTTTCACGTAAAGTTGTAGGTCCCCTGTATCACGTGACCTTTGCCGTTATAAAGGAAGTTAAACAACCTCATGAAAACCATACATGAATGATTTCAGTTAATTCTGGGTTGGAGTTTATTTGGCGCGGTGCTCCAATAGAAAATTCTACCAAATTCCGGTTCCCAACAGGTTGTTAGAACGTTGTATGCAGTTCCCCCTTTTCTACCTAACATTACTTTACCGATTTTATTCTGGCTAACGTCAGACGATTTAATTTTCTTAGAGAAGAACCTTAACAGGAAATGGTAAAGTATACCGCAACTAAATTGAAACTACCTTGAAATCTTAACTTTAAAGCGTGTACTGTATATATTATATACTTAGAAAATTAAGCTGAATCTCCTTTTCAAATTTTAGAAGGACACTTTTTGGAACTTTCCCCGAAAAAAGATTCGTACTGCAAGCAAAGTTTAGTCGGGTTTCATATATATATATATATATATATATATATTATATATATTATATCTATATATATATATATATATATATATTATATATATATATATATATATATATAAACTTTTTCTTACGTTCTTACGAACGAGGGCCTACATACTGTACAATATAACACGGGAAAACCAATTTTACCTTTAAACACCGCACTCTATAGTAAATTCTTATAAAAATATACCTATTTATATAATTGGACGTTTTCCAGTTTATGTACCGTTTTCTACAATGTTGGCTTTTATGCAACTTTCTAGTGTTTCTTTGCTTCTGTTAGGCACAGCATAGAGTAAAACAGAAGGTTAGGTTAGGTTACGTTAGGTTAGGTTAGGTTATCAAGAACTTACCTCTCTTAAAAGTTGTTATAATCGTCGGCGGTTGTATGACCAATCAAAAATAAATTATATGAAAAAGGTACACAAACTGGAAAAGGTTCATATAATTTCTCGTATACAATTTATACATATTCATACTTTCAACCGTGTTTTCTAATAACGTAATAATTACTATAACGTTCTCTATCCCATCCATGGAGCCCATAACCTCCGAGAGAGCGGCTTTTAAATAGGAAGGGCTCCGTGCGTGGATTTGAGCGCGTGGAGTTATTTAATCTTCATTAGTTTTACTTTGATAAGAAAATATAGTCATAAATTAATTTTTTCCCCACCTTTGAGTCATAAGGGCGTAAATAATAATTTCATGACGGTACAACAGCTAAAAATAGTTACCATAAACAACAAAAGCATATTAATTTCATAACCCTTTATATTGCTTTATCTTGCTTTATGATGTTTTTATGGGCCAAGCTTTGCTATATTTAAAATAATAATAATAATAATAATAATAACTGGTAGTAGTTGTAGTAGCAATAGTACTAAGTTCATTATTATTATTGGTACTTTTGCATTATCCTCCGAACACTAATTTTTTTTTATAACGGCTAACGCCTGCGGCGGGCTGTTTTTACCGTAACCTAACCTAACCTAACCTAATACCAACACTAATTTTTTTTATAATGGAAGGAAAATAAAGTACCATAACCAAAACCAAACCAACATTATATAAAAAAATTAGTGTTGGGAGGATAATGCAAAAGAACCTTATTATTATCTAGAGGTAGTAATAATGATAAATAATTATTAGTATTATTATTAGTAATAGTTTAAGTGTATAACAGAAGAAAAAGGTAAAACAACTGTTAAAACAAAGTTATTTGGCGAATCAACGTCAGTTTTTTGAACAAAATTTTGATGATGAAAAAAAAAAAATTGTATCATGTTTACACGAGCAAAAAGTTATATACAAAGTAAGGGTATCGTTCATTCTATCTATTTACACCGTACATCTCTCTGTTTACACACACACACACACACACACACACACACACACACACACACACACAGAGTGTGGGTTACAGTGCGACAGAGACTCATTACGAAGGAGGAAAACACTGCGAATGAATTGACAACGGAATCGATACACACAAATTATCGTTTATACACAATGGATCTCCATTTATTAAGCGTAATAAAAAAGAATGAAAACTCTAATTACTTCACAGTATATAAACGAATGCGTTCAGAGAGCATTAAAAAACACGGAAGCCACTCTTATGAACTAAGTGTCAACAAAGAAAAATTATTCCACTAGTATGAGTCCAAAAATGCTGAGTGGGTGCGGTGGATGGAAGAATTGGTGGATAGGGGATGAGGGATGCAAAAATGCCAAGGGGTGTAACTGGAGGAATGAGGCATGCAAAAATACCGAGGGGGTAATTGGGGGAGAAAATGCAAAAATGGGGAGGGGGTGTCACCCCCAAAAATGTAGAAAATTGAATATAACCTAACCTAACCTAACCTAACCTAACCTAAACTAAACTAAACTTAAAAATAATTTTTTGGGGATATATGTATTGTGAAATTTTGCCCAGTTCATAAAATGGGTAATCTGACTGGCCAGTTCATGAACTGGGCAAGTTTTATGAAGGAAAATTAAATGAAATTCATAAATATTTATAATAACTTTATTGCACATTTTCTAGAAACGAGTACGTTTTACGTCTAAATGACATACAGTCAATAGTAATACTATATAAAATCGTTTTGACAAAGTAATTGATGCTTTCATGTTTTACTGGAGAATATTTATTGGATTAGTTTTCTAATTTCCTTTTTAACTTCTCAGTTTAGATTTAAGTAATGTTTGTCCAGTTCATAACTGGGCAATTTCACATACGGGGTGAAACACATAATACTGTACATTCATGAAGGAAACTTCAAATCTCCTACATAATGTTGCCCAGTTCATGAACTGGACAGTCAAATTGCCCATTTCATGAACTGGGCAAAATGACTGCCCAATTCATGAACTGGGCAATTTCATAAACGGGGCGTAACATAAAAGGGTGTCCCAGAAGTCTTGGAGGGGTTTTATTTGGCTATAACTCTTTTGTTTGGGGATCAAGTAAAAAGGTTTGTAACACTTGAAAAATATTTATTGCGATTTTAATTACAAATTTAATATCTGGTGAAAATCTTCATTTTCATTGCGTAAATCTAAAATCGCATTAGCGTACGTTATCCGACTCTGATGATC
Organism: Bathynomus jamesi; assembly: GCA_023014485.1. Taxonomy (NCBI): domain Eukaryota; kingdom Metazoa; phylum Arthropoda; class Malacostraca; order Isopoda; family Cirolanidae; genus Bathynomus; species Bathynomus jamesi. Next base: position 222,028 of record JAJOZX010006197.1, read on the forward strand.
TTGTGGTTTAATTTCTTGAGCAGTTTGAATTTTGTACGGGTAAAGATTGATATCCTCTCTTAAAATTCGATGATGTAAGGAACTTCTTGAAATGTTTAATTCCTGGCTGCGTCGTCAGACTGATGTGGATTTTCCTCAACGCTTTCACGAACCATCTCAACCCGAGTTGGACTTCGGCTTGTCCGAGGACGCTCAGTCCGTGGTTCGTCTCCCTGACCCTTTCCCATACGAAATTTAGCGACGTACGTCGAATAGCTCGATCAGAAGGAGCAGAACGTGTGTTGAATTTTAATCGAAAAGCTCTTTGAGCGGCAACGATGGAAGAGTTGTTTGTCAAATAAAGTTCCACAATAGCCACTCTTTGTTGCATTGTCCAGGATTCCATTTTCATTAATCGCAGCAAGGTAACTTTAATTGAAAAAAGAAATAAATTAATCAACAAAAAAAAAGTTATAGCCAAATAAAAAACCCTCCAAGACTTTTGGGACACCCTATATAAGTGTATGTGTGTCTGATGTCATACTATGAACTTTAGCGGCCACCATTCAGTTTTGTCTTGAGCATAACAGTGATGTTATACCATCGGGAGTCGAAGCCCAACCTCAATCTTCGTAGTACAATAATTCATTTATGCACTAGCGGAAGTCGAACCTCCCCAACTTCAATGTGATGGTTAAAATACATATTTGTACTGAAATCTAAATGATCACGCTGGGCCACTGCTACTATGAACGAGAGCAATACTACTAATAAGAGAAAATACATGCCACTGAATGACCCCACGCGGATGCGTTCGCCAACTCTTTGTAGAAATAATACTCACATGCAAATATTAAATGAGATCAGAGACAAAATATGTATTTAACGAATAATAAACATTCACTCGAGGTATATTAAAATAAAATAATTTATTTCTGAAAATATTAAAGGAACTCGGAAGTGAAATTATGATTTTTCGATATTATATAGATATATATACACTCGAACCCCGTTAATCGACACTTTCGGGGCTCTATCCTTGTCGAATAATTCGGAAGGTACGAAGTAACCGGACAGTACGAAATTAGTTGGATATTTCGAACTTTTGTACAAAGTATCGAAGTATTTGTATATAAAATTTGTTGGGTATTTTAACATTTTATACAAATGTGTGTGCATTTCTTAAATCTACTGTCCAGTAACTATACTGTACTGTATAAATTAATTGCAAAGTTTTTTAAACTATTTCTTCATAATATAATAGTAATACTGTACAGTTTATTACTGTATACTGTACAGTTTATTACTGTAATACTGTACAGTTTTATTACTGTAATACTGTACAGTATGTACATTATAAATGTTTAATTTAGTTAGTGGCCTTACGATGCGTCGTAGTGGTGGTAACTATCTTATTCCGAATAGCCACAAATTAATTTCAAATTTCGAGGGGTTGAAGAAATGTATGAATTAACCCGAAGTACGAAATAACAGAGTATGAATTAACGGGGTTCGAGTGTGTATATCTTAGTGATTTTTTCCATTCCCCAGACTCCATTTTTTTGTGGGCGAAACTTTACCCACTCGGCATTTTTACGTACAGAAATATAGATTTAAAAAGTTATCTCCTTGCTAATCAACCTTTTATCTTTGTAAATATAAACCAACCTCTTGTGCATAGTTCTCCATACCCTGATAAAGGGGGTCAATACACGAAATGAATCCTTAAAACAGGGGTTCCCAAATTGTGTTCCGCGGAACACTTCTCACGGTATACAAGTGTTCCGCGGAACACCAATTTGGGAACCCCTGCCTTAAAATATGAAGGAGAAATTTTATGTTAATCATTATAAATTAAATGGTTATTTAAAAGGGCTTTAAAAATAAATTAAAAAAGCCCATTCTAAATACTGACCGCCAACCGCGCGAAGCCTAGCAAAGTTCAGTGCCACTCCTGAATAAATCAAAGCAGTACCAATGGTTCTTGTTATCTTCGTGAAGTGTGCTGGGCGCATCACGGAGGTGATTCTCTCTGGCATGGAGGCGTACATTCCATATTCTATTCCTACTACTAATGCAAAAAAAACCTTCGTTTAACTTTACTTGTTCTAATGCTATCCTCAACAGAGAGGAGTCTTTCAGAAGGTACCGTCGCCATTCAACTCCTGACTCTCACTCAGCTTATATTTCTGCCCGGAATCGTGCAAAATCTGTTTTTCGACTCGCCAAAAATTCCTTCATCCGACAAAAATGCGAAAATCTATCCAATTCTAATTCTTCTCGCTCTTTCTGGCATCTAGCTAAGAATCTCATCAACAACTTTACTAATTCTTCTTTTCCCTCCTCTTTTTCATTCCGATGGCTCAGTTGCCATCTCTTCTGATAAAGCTGAACTCTTCGCTCAAACTTTCGCTTACAACTCAACTCTGGACAATTCCGGTGCTGTTCCTCCATCCCCTTCCCCCTCTGTCTGAAATTAGAATATTTTCCAAAGATGTTTTTTTCTGCCCTATCTGGGCTCAACTCTAGGAAGGCGTACGTTCCTGATGGTGTTCCTCCTGTTGCTCCTCAGAACTGTGCTTCTGTGCTGACACCCTGCCTAGGCAAACTCTTTTGTCTTTCTCTCTCATCTGGTACTTTTCCTTCCTCCTGGAAGTTCGCTTTCATTCAGCCTGTCCCAAAGAAGGGTGACCGCTCTCAACCCTTCAGCTGTCGTCCAATTGCTTTGTATTTCTTGCCTTTCTAAAGTTTTTGAATCTATCCTTCATAAGAAGATTCTTAAACACCGATGTTCTCACAGTCTTCTTTCAGGTCGTCAGTATGGGTTCCGCAAGGGACGCTCTACTGGCGATCTTCTTGCATATCTCTCTGACTCTTGGTCATACTCCTTTCGGGATTTCGGTGAAACGTTTGCTATTGCCAAGCAAATAGGATCCATGGCAGATAGCTGGTGAGGGAAGCTATATTTTGGGGCCTCTTTGCGAGTAACCCGCTGCCCACGTTGGGCCTTCAATCATGAAAAAGAAAAACTATAGTATTTGTCATTTACCATTACTTATTCGAACTATAGTGGATTTAATTTCTCAGAAGAGTTCCTTGTTCCATGCACGGTCTGTGTGTAATATAAAAATTTCTCAGGGGACCATTCTGATTTATCATATATATAATGTAAAGAACGACGCTTGTGTAGAAGAGCGTTCTGCACAAGATGAGGAGGGAGAACGAACAAATGAAAAATGAGGTACCACCCGGGAATCGAACCCGGGATCATCCGATTGCCGGTCAGATATGCTATCCACTACACCATGGACCTCGATCAATCAGAAGTCGTAATTCTCCTACATACGAGCAGAAACCAATGCCCTGAGGGGGCACCTTCGCATGCCGTACATATATACATTTTAACTGCAAACAACACACAGTATAATTAATGTAAAGAACGACGCTTGTGTTCGTTCTCCCTCCTCATCTTGTGCGGAACGCTCTTCTACACAAGCGTCATTCTTTACATTAATTATACTGTGTGTTGTTTGCAGGTAAAATGTATACATATATGTACGGCATGCGAAGGTGCCCTCTCAGGGCATTGGTTTCTGCTCGTATGTCGGAGAATTACGACTTCTGATTGATCGAGGTCCATGGTGTAGTGGATAGCATATCTGACCGGCAATCGGATGATCCCGGGTTCGATTCCCGGGTGGTACCTCATTTTTCATTTGTTCGTTCTCCCTCCTCATCTTGTGCGGAACGCTCTTCTACGCAAGCGTCGTTCTTTACATTAATTATACTGTTTGTTGTTTGCAGTTAAAATGTGTGTATATATATATATATATATATATATATATACACATATACACACACACCTTGGTTTGCTTCCGCCCGAATTGTTCATTCTGACGACGGTCAAAGTTTTCACTCCACCTTAGACCTACATTTAGCGTGGAATCCGAACCACGCTCCACCAGCAGCCCAACGTCTTAACCACTAGGCCACCCAGGGTCCTCATTTATCTACCAACCACTTTCTTTATTGTGGGGAAGGATAAACAGCTGGGTTTTGCTGCGCGCCGGCTGCCGTCACCGGGTCTCGATCTCAGGGCCGCCGGATTCGTAGTCAGCGACGCGCTAACTACCACAACACCGATATATATATATATATATATATATATATATATATATATATATAATATATATATAATTATATATATATATAAATATTTCACGAAAGTAACACGTGAAAAATATTTATGATGAATAAAACCACGAAGGAAAGGAAACACAAAAAAAGGTGCTCAAGCGCTTTCGTCTAATGACATCCTCAGGAACACTGAAGTACATAAAGGTTACGGCCTATATATAGGTTACAGAAGAAAAAAATAATAAATAAATAAATAAACAACATACACACACAAACATTATATATATATATATATATATATATACATACATATCTACACACACATACATATATACATATATAGCAATAAACGGAGAAGTAAAAATTAAATTAAAAATTAAAGATTAGAGGATTAACAAAGAGGCATACAGATTTGTAAGGAAAAATATATCGATTTTTAGCTCAAGATCAAATGAATTAAAAATACAAATTTATACTGGAAATCTACCCGGGTTTTAACACTTTGCCTTTTAGAGTCAAGTTTCGCATATATATAAAAATAAAATGAAGATTAAAAGTTAATAAAGTAGCGTACAAGTTTACCACCCAAAGATTTAGCGTCCTACCCTTTTTATCTAAATTTGTTTTGGAAGGAATTCAAAACAACAGGATCGAGTTGAAAAAGACCTTTGCTTATGTTGAAGTTATTTGAAAGTTGGATAATGGCAGACTCAAGAATATTTCTATTGACAATGTTGCTAGAATGAAATAAAACTGAAGCATTATTCCAATCAATACAGTGGGATAACTCTGACAAATGGACAAAAAGAGCACTGGACACTGTCCTGTTCTAATGGAATATTGATGCTGTGTTTTAATACGTGTGTGCAATCCTTCCCATCTGACGTATGTAAAAGGAATCACATTGTTTACACCCAATTTTATAGATAATGCCTGAATTATTGGTAGGGCTATTTTTTACTATGATATTTTTCACAATATTGTTATATGAAAATACTACTTAAATATCCAAAAGTTTAAGTACATTAGCAATGCCTAAAAAGCCCGGGAAAAAATGGAGTACTAAAATATTTTTTGACAAAGTCGTACGAGTGTTATTATTGACACGATAGAAAGTTCGTTTTGCCTTGTTGAGACAAGATTCCTAAACGCAGATGGGTACACAGATCACTCTTCCAATACCGTTGATTTTTTCCAATTCGGCATCGATGTATTCCGGACTGGCGATCCTAGGGCGCGGAGAAAAACATTGATGAAAAAAATGGCTTCTTAGTGGGGTGTCATGTCCCGAGTAAAAGTGTACGTAGGACAAATTGTTTTGTGTTTTCCGATAGATACTAAACTTAAAACCTGGCTTTCCCTATGTACCCCGCACATCCAAAATGGGATTGAATTGTCTTGTTCCACTTCTAAAGTAAACTTAATGGAGGGGACTTGATCATTTAACTGAAGGAGGAAGTTATCCAGGTCACGATTCATGGGCCAGATACAACAAAATATCGTCGACGTAACCGCAACCAAGGGATGCCAACCCGCCAGGATTCTCGGAATGTAAGTAATTTCGAAAAACTCCATATAAATATTGGAGAGGAGGGGCGATAAGGGGTTGCCCTGGCCATCCCAAACACTTGTTGATAATACTCGTTATTGAAAGTGATTTACAGTCTTTGATGCAAAGCTTAATAAGTTCCAAAACAATGTGGAAGGTAGTGGCAGGTCATACTTATGTAATTCTTGGGAGAGAAAGTCAAGCATATCATCAATCGGCACTTTTGTAAACAATGACAAACGTCAAAACTGATCAATCTATCGTTAGTTTCAGTTACGTGCATTATTCAATTTTTCAGTAAGATCCATGGAATTTTTTACATGTGAATCAGAGATAGTTCCGAGAATGGGGGACAAGACTTTGACAAGCCATTTGGAGAGTTTATAAGTAATAGGGCCCACCGAGCTAATAATAGGGCGCATAGGGGTTGCCAAGGTTTTGTGGGTTTTAATAAGACCGTAAAGGTAGGGCAGAGAAGGTGAAGTGGACATGAAAAGCGGAATTAAGTCCTTATGATCTTTGAGAATGCGTTTCAAAGCCACTATTAATGATTTGATGCGTCATCCTGCGGGTTCTTCTTAAGTTTGCTGTATGTGCGGGTCCTGGAGAAGCTCGTTCATCTTTCCGAGTAGTCCACTTTGTCCATAATAACTATGGGTGTTAGCCTTGTCTGCTTTAGTAATATGGAGCTCCCCATCTTTTTTTAATTGTGAGAGGCCATCGCGAAAACGTTTAGGAAAGTTATCTTCGTAATTACCATTCGCCGCACTATAAACGAGACCTTTAACTAGTTAAACAAATACTGAGGGAGATTACACTGTTTTTCAAACACGCGAGACTGTAACAAATTTGTAAAGCTGAGGTTTTTTTAACAATAAAAAAGGACATACCATATCCAAGGGCACTTTTTGCATCGTCACTAATGTTTTTCGAAGAAAGGTTCAAAACACACTTTGAGCTTGCTTTTTTACTCCACTGACTATTTCGAATGAGACTTTTAATTTTCCGATCCAAAATGTTACGAAGTGAAGTAGTTCTCCGACGCAACTCGTTGTAAATTTCATCAAACAAAGGTTGGATCCACGGTTGGGGAATAACGGTTACAAAATTATGTTTGGCGATGTTTAAATTTTTGAAGGCGGCCCATTCATTTTGTCTGGTGACTTCAATATGTTTCTTTAAAATTAATCTGCTGAAGTTGTTGAACGATGGTCGTCAATTTGTCTGAGGCGAATCGGAAGCAGGGATTTGGGAAGAACTTGCTCCTCTAGATAGTTAGTAAGAAACTTTCGTCGGATACGAAATCTCGGAACTATCTCTGATTCACATGTAAAAAATTCCATGGATCTTACTGAAAAATTGAATAATGCACGTACTGAAACTAACGATAGATTGATCAGTTTTGACGTTTGTTCATTGTTTACAAAAGTGCCGATTGATGATATGCTTGACTTTCTCTCCCAAGAATTACATAAGTATGACCTGCCACTACCTTCACACATTGTTTTGGAACTTATTAAGCTTTGCATTAAAGACTGTAAATTCACTTTCAATAACGGGTATTATCAACAAGTGTTTGGGATGGCCATGGGCAACCCCTTATCGCCCCTCCTCTCCAATATTTATATGGAGTTTTTCGAAATTACTTACATTCCGAGAATCCTGGGGGTTGGCATCCCTTGGTTGCGGTACGTCGACGATATTTTGTGTATCTGGCCCATGAATCGTGACCTGGATAACTTCCTCCTTCAGTTAAATGATCAAGTCCCCTCCATTAAGTTTACTTTAGAAGTGGAACAAGACAATTCAATCCCATTTTTGGATGTGCGGGTACATAGGGAAAGCCCAGGTTTTAAGTTTAGTATCTATCGGAAAACAACAAACAATTTGTCCTACGTACACTTTTACTCGGGACATGACACCCCACTAAGAAGGCCATTTTTTCATCAATGTTTCTCCGCGCCCTTAGGATCGCCAGTCCGGAATACATCGATGCCGAATTGGAAAAAATCAACGGTATTGGAAGTGATCTGTGTTACCCATCTGCGTTTATGGAATCTTGTCTCAACAAGGCAAAACGAACTTTCTATCGTGTCAATAATAACACTCGTACTTTGTCAAAAAATATTTTAGTACTTCCATTTTTCCCGGGCTTTTTAGGCATTGCTAATGTACTTAAACTTTTGGATATTAATGTAGTATTTTCATATAACAATATTGTGAAAAATATCATAGTAAAAAATAGCCCTACCAATAATTCAGGCATTATCTATAAAATTGGGTGTAAACAATGTGATTCCTTTTACATAGGTCAGACGGGAAAGGATTTGCACACACGTATAAAACAGCATCAATATTCCGTTAGAACAGGACAGTTGTCCAGTGCTCTTTTTGTCCATTTGTCAGAGTTATCCCACTGTATTGATTGGAATAATGCTTCAGTTTTATTTCATTCTAGCAACATTGTCAATAGAAATATTCTTGAGTCTGCCATTATCCAACTTTCAAATAACTTCAACATAAGCAAAGGTCTTTTTCAACTCGATCCTGTTGTTTTGAATTCCTTCAAAACAAATTTAGATAAAAAGGGTAGGACGCTAAATCTTTGGTAAACTTGTACGCTACTTTATTAACTTTTAATCTTCATTTTATTTTATATATATCGAAACTTGACTCTAAAAGGCAAAGTGTTAAAACCCGGGTAGATTTCCAGTATAAATTTGTATTTTTAATTCATTTGATCTTGTGCTAAAAATCGATATTTTTCCTTACAAATCTGTATGCCTCTTTGTTAATCCTCTAATCTTTAATTTTTAATTTTTAATTTTACTTCTCGTTTATTGCATATATATATATATGTATGTGTGTAGATATGTATGTATATATATATATATATATGTATGTTTGTGTGTATGTATGTTATTATTTATTTTTTTTCTTTCTGTAACCTATATATAGGCCGTAACCTTTTATGTACTTCAGTGTTCCTGAGGATGTCATTAGACGAAAGCGCTTGAGCACCTTTTTGTGTTTCCTTTCCTTCGTGGTTTTATTCATCATATATATATATATGTGTGTGTATATAAAATTTTATATATACACGTCGTTAACCTCGTTTAGGTTCCGTGTGTTGGTCTCTCTTCACACGATGGTCACGCTGGTGGCCTCGCCTCTAGGCCTGGCTTGGTGGAGGAGCAAGTTGCTCTCCTGCGCTCTCCACCGCACATTGCCAGGTACTTGAGCCAGGAATCTAGTCTTCTCTTGAAGACCAACTTTGACCTCTGTAACGTTTGAGGTCCTTTGGAAGCTGGTTAAAAAGTCTTGGCTCTCTGACAACCAAGCTATTTTCCTTCAGTGTTGAGGTCGTCTCTTGTCGGGCCTTTACTTTGGGAACACTACACATTCTGCCTTTCCTATTTTCCAGCGTTGTTTGGATAGTAATTGAGTTTAGTTTGAGGTTTGGTATCAATTTTTCGATCATTTTCCATATATAGATTTATAGTGTACCTCTTTCTTCTTCTTTTCAGAGAGTACAGATTTAGTTTACGTACTTTTTCCCAGCAGTTGAATTCATATATATATATATATTCTACGAAAAAGTATTTAAATCTCTTAAGTAGCTTTGTCGCTAAAGTCAGAAGGTGAGCTTTGGCAAATTTTTGTTGGAAAAGATTTTTGCTCGAAAAACTAAAATACTTAACTTTGAACCACTGAAAGATCAAGAAAAATCTCTCATAAACCCAAACTTGAAGACAATAAAAAGTTTACATTTATACTCGGGTAAAAAATTTAAATCAGCAATCATTCTATAGACGTTACGTAGTATGGAATGCCGATTTAAAAATAGATCTAAAAGGATCTTCCATTATAATTTAACCTTGACCATCCAGGTGGTCAAAAAAATAAAATCCTTCAGCTTGCCTCAGAAAACCAAAAATGTGTATCTGATTTCCAAAATGAGCCAGTGTCTGTACTGTAGGGGCATGGTTAATTAATCATTTTTAAGAAAAAGTGATGAATGATGAAATTTTCTAATTAATCAATGATTAACTGATTAAAATTATTAAAAATTAAATACTTCTGAAAAGAGTAAGAAAGAACTTCATTGTTTCTGTTGCGTGAGATAAGACCGAAGAAAACATTTCGCTCAAACATTTAGTTTGCTTTACCTCAAGAAATTAGGCATGGGAGGATTAGACAGTTTATACATGCAAAAAAGTGCCAAATTCAAATGATACATTACAAAATTTAAGGTAAAATGATGGTGAAATTATGAGGAAAATTAATCATTTCCCATCATTTTCTAAAAATATTTTTTTGATTAATTAATGATTAAATTCAAAACAATGATTAACTGATTAATCAGAACCATGCCCTATGTAGCTCATAGGTTTCGAACCTCGATAGTACAACAACAACAGCAACAACAATAATAATAGAGGGGTGGGGGTAAGGTATGAGCGCTGTGCTCTCTTGACTGACTGTTATCATTATTTCCAAAATAATTCACGTTGTCACTAAATATTGAACATTTCAAAAACTAAAACAGTCAATTAGTTGTACTTTACTCTTGTAAAAAGTTAACTACAGCTACAACTATAACGACCACGGCGATAACGACGTCAATGTTAACGAACTGCAAACGTACTGAATAGTTTCACCTTGCCCTTCGATCAGCTTAAAATTCCCCCGTACCATACTAAAAAAAAATTTATACCCTTCGATCGTTGTTCAGTTCTTCCAAAAACTTCACAAAAGTAGTCAAGAATCTACAAAAATTATTTTTAAGACAACTGCTTCTAAATTCAAATATGGTATCAATAATTACACTTCATTTTATTACTAATGAAATAAATAATTCGCTTTACGAAACAAGAAAAAAAAAAACAAAATACAAAATCGATCATTGTTAATAAAAGTCCTAAATTTATCCACAATTTAATTTTACAGACGAGATGCTGCGAAAATTGTAACTAACTCCAAGTTCGTTTAAAAAAAAAAAAAAAAAAAAATTCTAGGGGGAAAAAGATTTCATTTTTACCCAAAGTGAATTTAATGCATTTATAAGATTTCATCTAGTTTCACACACCAATAAAATCTAAACGCAGAAAGCTTGAATCTTACATAATGCAAAAAATTAGTGACAAATGGATGTAAGAATGAAATACTCAAAGTTATTAATATCTCATTAGTAGCAAATTGCCTTATTTTCCACGCATTTCATTTGCAGCATTTATTGGAGCTTCAGGAACACACCTAATTTAGCAGAAATGAGGTTTCCAGAAGGCATTGGAACCTATTTTTATACTAATTCTTCATTCAAGTATTTTTTCGCGTTGAAGATAAAATCTTCTCAGACGCTCGTAAAGAGACGAGAAAAAATTGTCGAAAATTTATCAGGGACTTAATTAACGTCGGCGGAAAATGTTGCTATACCTGAAGGAAGCAGCTCTTTTGTTAATTACTCTGCCACTCTTGCCCTGATACGAAATCACCCTAATTATGTAAAGCATCGGATGCTCATTCTGAGGAAGAGGCTTTGCCGTTTTGCTTCGAGGTTCGGTGGAAATTGCTTCAGTTTTTATCCTCGCGCATTTTCTCCATTTTTACTTCGTTTTTACTTCTTTTTCGTGTCTACTGTAAAGGTCTGACAGACATTTCTCTCTTTTCTTCCGTTTTCGTTATTAATCAGTTTCTTCTGCACCACGACACTTGTGTTTGTATCAGATTCCTCTCTCTCTCTCTCTCTCTCTCTCTCTCTCTCTCTCTCTCTCTCTCTCTCTCTCTCTCTCTCAGGTGGTATAAAGGTTATGACATTTTTTTGGATGTTGTAAACTTTGTACTTGGGGTGTGACAGCCCTCCGGTCCCGAATCGTGGGATTCTAGAGAAATTGGCTGCCAGTTTCTTTAGGTTCTCTCTCCTTTCGGGAGGGCGGGTAAAGTATGTTGTACAATCCTGTCCCGTGGGTTACTAGGACCCATCCCATCCCTACTCTGTCCTTTTAGCTTACATTAAGGATGTTCTCCTCTGACTGGAAAAAAAAAAAAAAAAAAAAAACCTTTTCTTTTAGTATAAAGTATTTTTCTCTTCTTTTACTATTAGGACCCTACTGCTACCTCATGCGTGGGAAGAGAGGCTTTGGAACCTCTATAAATAACACCAATTAACGCTCGTAGGTTGTGAGAGACTGGGATGGAGGGGTCCCAGGCGTAGGGGCGCGATGAATGGAGTGTGGCTAGTGCCCCGTTAAGCCCATTCCTAACGCGTAATGGCCTGACCAGCCCCCTGCGACCGTTCTTTGGTGACCAATTGATGGTGCTTGGCTGTACTGCTCTGAGGTGAGAGAGCTTTACTGCCCAGCTGGCTGTCAGGCCAGCGTAAAGTCTCGGGCGTAGACTCTGGGTCTGGTGGGATATCCCTTGAACACTGGATTCTAAGAGTTTGGCCGCTTGTGAGTGACTAGTAAGACTTAGTAAGGGGCTGCATCTCGCTGTCGCTCCTGGCGGAAAATCCGTGATGCCCGCGTCGCGAGTGTTTGTCAGTTGGTAGCTGCGACACGTTTGGGATTGTCCGGCCCTGGGGAGACCTTTGGTCGGTGCGGCAGCAGCGAGAGGTGTAGTCTTCTGGAAGGGATGAACGTCACTTGCAAGTAGGTGGATGCGTCTACGCGCGGGATGAATTCACCCCACCCCCTTTTTTATATACTGGTCAGAACGTTTTTGATAGTTTTCATTGCTAGAACGCTTTATCTTATTCAGAGTATTCAGAAAAAAAAAAAAGAGAAAATATGGCAGGGCCAGCTAAATTGAAAGCAGAATGCTTTAAATGTAAAGTTAATCATTGGTGCGTTGACTTCCCTGAAGGTAGTATCAGCGATATCACATCCCTTAGTGTATGTTTGTTTGTAAACTTAGAGACAACCACGAAAAGGAAGTTAAGAGCTAAAGGAATTAGTAAAAAGCTTAGAGACAACCACGAATAGGAAGTTAAAGAGCTAAAGGAATTAGTAAAAAAGCTTGAAGCTAGGGTCGTCGCACTGGAAATCCAACCCAGTGGACAAGATCAAACTAAAAACACCAGCAGATTTAAACTGTAAGATTAAGCATCTAGAACAAAGCGTGGCACGCTTGGAAAACACTGTGACTATTCCGGAAAATAGAACGGAGGAACAAGAATTCAAATTGGTCAAAAATAAAAGACCCTCCAAACCAAAACCAAAACATAAGGATTTGGAACCCATTACCATCAAAAAAAGTTTCACTTACTTGCTGATGAGGAGGATGAATCCTTTTTAATTGGGGATTCTATGCTAAGGAATCAAGGGGACTTTTTCGGAGCAAGACGGGTGACCAAGAGAAAACTCCGATGTTTTCCGGGTGCCACAAGCCAGATAATTAATAGGGAATTAGGCAAAATTAATATCAAGAATAGGAGTTGCCCTATCATTGTCCATGTTGGTGGCAATGACGTTTTTCTGGGAGGGACAGGAGGGCAGACAGAGCCCATTATAAAAGAATTTAAGAACCTAACTGACAAGGTTAGGGATAGGACAGACATGGGTATGGTCGTAGGAATTCTCCTCGAATGCGTGCTAGAGATTATACTCTAAGTAAAGCCATTAGCATAAATAAAAGAGTTAAACGCATGTGTGAGGAAAAAGGCCTAAAGTTTGTCGATTTTTGGCCTACATTCTACGGAAATGGGGAATACTTTGGTTCGGACGGGATACATTTTAACCAGAAGGGGAAAAAGAAGTATGGTGATTTACTGAACATTAATTTGTATAATCTTTTTAAACTAGGACCCCCCAAACCAGTAATTGATCCTGCTTCCCAAACAGTTAAACCTACTCCCCCAGCAGTTAGTCACCCTCCCCCAGCAGTAGTCACCCTCCCCCAGCAGTAGTCACCCTCCCCCAGCAGTAGTCACCCTCCCCCAGCAGCTAGTCACCCTCCCCCAGCAGTAGTCACCCTCCCCCAGCAGTAGTCACCCTCCCCAACAGCAGGTAGTGACTCTCCTTCCACGTTGGAGGGGACTCAGGCTCCTGCGGAGTTTGTCCCCTCGTTAGTGAGGGGCTCTTCAACTCCCGACAGCCCTGGCTGTTCGGGAAACGGGTCGTGCTAGGGGGCGGTCAGAACAGGGGAGGCTCCCTCCGTGCAATGCTTTTTAATGCTAGGTCGATCAGGAACAAGTTTGGCGAGCTACGGGCGCTCTTAGCATCAGAATACCAGGATATCGTTGCTATCACCGAGTCCTGGATTCATACTGATCGTAGGGACTACGTTGGGGAGTTCGAAATTCCCGGGTATAGAATGTTTCGCAAAGACCGCACCCGTGGGGAGGGGGGGTGGGGTACTAATATACGTCAGGGACACGTTGAGTCCGGTTGACTGCCAGTTCCGGTCGGAACGGGAGCTGCTTGGCGTCGATCTGAACGTGGGAGGGACGAACTATAGGTTAATCTTGGTGTACAGACCTCCGCATCTCCTCCTCGAGGAGGATACAGCCCTGTACACCGAACTCAGTAGCCTGCTAGGGGATAGGGTGTGTGTAGTTTTAGGAGACTTCAACTGTCGCGGCATAAAGTGGGAAAACAGGACTGCCGATGCTGAAGGGAGGAGGCTAGTTGACTTTGCTGATGAGAACTTCCTCACTCAGTGGGTCAACGAGCCTACACGAGGCGAAAGCGTTCTAGACTTAGTATTCACGACCGAAGACAACCTCGTCACTGGCCTCACCGTTGACGAATCATTGGGCGGGAGTGATCACGGTCTTATTAGGTTCCGTGTGTGCGTCCCTCGGGTGAAGCGTAGTAACTCGAGAGGCAGTAAGCTCGATCTCCGGCGGGCGAACTTTGTTAGCCTCAGGGATAGCGTAGGAGAGATGGGGTTAGAGGTTGGCGGCGATGTTGAGGGAGTGTGGAGTGCATTCCGGGACGAGTTTATGGTGCTGCAGTCTGCTGCCATACCCTCAAAACCGGTCACCCCTGCTTCAACGCAGCCTAAGTGGTTCAATCGTGACATCGCTTCGGCTATCCGAAATAGGAAAGTAGCGTATAGGAGGGCGAAGGCCAATCGTTCCCACGAGAACACTGAAGCGTATGTCCGCCTGTGTAGGGAAGTGAAGGCGAAGGTTAGGCTAGCGAAACGTAACGAAGAACTACGGGTGGCAAGCCTCTGCAAGGGGAACCCTAAGGAATTCTTCAGTTATGTTAATAGTAGAAAGCCCATTAGAAGCATGATAGGTCCGTTAAAGGATGGAAGCGGCGTTCTGCGGACCTCCGACGCGGACATCGCTAATGTGCTTAATGAGTACTTTGCGGGAGTGTTCACCAGGGAGGATACCCGCGTCATCCCCGAGCCAGGCGTGAGGCACGAAGGTGCTGGCCTGGATAGTGTTAGATGTACCGCGACAGTCGTTGCCGATAGAATAGACAAACTGAGCGCGTTTAAGGCTCCTGGGCCAGACCAGTTTCTCCCCAGAGTGTTGCGAGAAGTGCGCGACCAGGTGGCTCCCCACCTGGCTACAGTCTTCAACAAATCGTTGGAGATGGGCCAGGTGCCGGTGCCTGGTGACTGGAGGGAAGCCAACGTGACCCCTATCTTTAAGAAAGGGGATCACGAAAGTCCAGGGAACTATCGTCCCATTAGTCTCACTTCAGTTGTAGGTAAATTATTAGAAGGGATAATAGCTGATAGGATCGTTGACCATTTGGATTCCTACAAGCTGCTTGGGGACTCCCAACATGGGTTTAGACGGCATAGGTCGTGTCTCACCAACTTGCTCGAGTTTTTCCACGTCATGTTGAGTGAGTACGATAAGAGTAGGGCGATTGATATACTTTATCTCGACTTTCAGAAAGCCTTTGATAAGGTACCTCACCGCCGGCTAATGGCGAAAGTGCGCGCGCTGGGTATCGGTGGGGAAATAGGTAGGTGGATTGAAAACTGGCTGAGGAATAGGCGGCAGAGGGTGGTAATTAAAGGGGCTAGTTCGGGTTGGGCCTCGGTCACTAGTGGGGTTCCTCAGGGCAGAGCTGGGCACTTGCTGTTTTTTTGCGGTACTGCGGTACTGCGGTACTACCGCACTACCAAACCGGTACCGCATAACGCGTACCGCAAAGGATCGCTGAAAGTACAGGCTGTACTTTCAGCGATCCTTTGCGGTACTGCGTTATGCGGTACCGGTTTGGTAGTGCGGTAGTACCGCAGTACCGCAAAAAAAACCGCAAGTGCCCAGCTCTGCTCAGGGTTCCGTTTTGGGGCCGCTGTTGTTTATCATTTACATAAATGATATCGACGGTGGCATCGTCAGTCGGATCGCCAAATTCGCTGATGACACCAAGCTTGGGGCCAATGTTGGGACGCCCGAAGCGATCGAGGAACTGCGTGCGGACCTAGGTAGGATAGGAGAGTGGTCCGAAAAATGGCAAATGCCGTTTAACTTGGGTAAATGCAAAGTGATGCACATTGGCTACGCCAATCCCAAGTCGGACTACTCGATGTTGGGTAGTAATATCGAGGTGACTGATTTAAAAAAGGACTGGGTGTGCTAATTAGCAGCGATCTTAAGTTTACGAAACAGTGTGTAGAGGTGGAAAAGAAAGCCCAGAAACTATTGGTTATATCAGGAGGCAATTTCAGTTTCGGAACAAGGAGATTGTGCTCTCACTGTACAATTCCCTTGTTCGGCGGCCGCACCTGGAGTATGCTGTGCAGTTCTGGTCGCCCACCCTCAGGAAAGATATTGAGAGGCTGGAGCGAGTGAGACGAGGGCCACAAAGTTAATCCCTTCCGTTAGGCATATGGGCTACAATCGACGGTTACGCGCCCTTAACTTGTTTTCGCTTGAAACTCGGAGGCTGCGCGGTCAACTGATCGAGGTTTTCAAGCTCTTACGCGGGTTCAACGATGTCGATTTTAGAAGTATGT
Organism: Bathynomus jamesi; assembly: GCA_023014485.1. Classification (NCBI taxonomy): domain Eukaryota; kingdom Metazoa; phylum Arthropoda; class Malacostraca; order Isopoda; family Cirolanidae; genus Bathynomus; species Bathynomus jamesi. The sequence continues at coordinate 238,625 of JAJOZX010006197.1, forward strand.
TTAGTTTAAATGATAACCCAACTCGCAACAATGGTTGGAAGTTGGATTTGAAACGGTTTTAGGACTAGTGTGTGTGGGAAGTACTTTACGTATAAGATCTGTGACACATGAAACAGGTTACCTTCGGAAGTTGTGAACAGTTCCTCTGTGGATCAGTTCAAGAAAAGGGTAGACGAAATCTTGCACACTATTTGAGTGTGTAAGACATTTAGGACCTCAGTGTGCGGAAATTTCTTTTCCTATAAAATAGTTAATATCTGGAACCAATTCCCTCAGAGGGTGTTTCCAGTCAAAGTGTAAATGTGTTTAAAAATAGGCTAGACAAAGTACTGAATACTCTCATAGTTTAAGACTAAAACATAAGAAAACTCTGCAGGAGATCGCTTGCACGGTGTCTCTGTGAGCAAGCTAAATATAGAGCTATTTATATATTCTCCACTTTCCTGTAAAATTTCCTTGGCTACTTTTCCAGGGTCAAGGTATTTTCTTCAACCTTTTTCCGTACCTGCCTCTGGCAGGGAGGGAGCGGAGGGTGGGGAGAGAGCCTTCTACTTTTCTATCCAGTTTTCTACTACTGCTAGGATAGTTGAAAGAAAATAAACTTGTTTTATAACAGGAACCTCCCAGAGTGGACCGAAAGGTCTTTGAGGCTTCCTCTTGTCCTTGTAACTCTCTCTCTCTCTCTCTCTCTTTACTCCGCAGGGGGTATAAAGGTTATGCACATTTCTTCTGGATGTTGTAAACTTTGTACTTGGGATGTGACAGCCCTCCGGTCCCGAGTCATGGGATTCTAGAGAAATTGGCTGCCAGTTCCTTTAGGTTCTGTCTCTCTTTCGAGGGGGCGGGTGAAGTATGTTGTACAATCCTGTCCCGTGGGTTACTAGGACCCCATCCCATCCCTACTCTGTCCTTTTAGCTTACGTTAAGGATATTCTCCTCTGAAAAAAAAAAAAATTCTTTTAGTATTGAGTCTTTTTCGCTTCTTTTACTATTAGCACCCTACTGCTACCTCATGCGTGGGAAGAGGCTTTGGAACCTCTATAAATAACACCATTTAACGCTCGTAGGTTGTGAGAGACTGGGATGGAGGGGTCCCAGGCGTAGGGGCGCGATGAATGGAGTGTGGCTAGTGCCCCGTTAAGCCCATTCCTAACGCGTAATGGCCTGACCAGCCCCCTGCGACCGTTCTTTGGTGACCAATTGATGGTGCTTGGCTGTACTGCTCTGAGGTGAGAGATTTACTGCCCAGCTGGCTACCAGGCCAGCGTAAAGTCTCGGGCGTAGCCTCTGGGTCTGGTGGGATATCCCTTGAACACTGGATTCTAAGAGTCTGGCTGCTTGTAAGTGACTAGTAAGACTTAGTAAGGGGCTGCATCTCGCTGTCGCTCCTGGCTGGAAATCCGTGACGCCTGCGTTGCGAGTGTTTGTCAGTTGGTAGCTGCGACACGTTTGGGACTGTCCGGCCCTGGGGTGACCTTTGGTTGGTGCGGCAGCAGCGAGAGGTGTAGTCTTCTGGAAGTGATGAACGTCACTTGCAAATAGGTGGATGCATCTACGCGCGGGAAGAATTCACCCCCCCCCCTCTCTTTTTTTATATACTGATCAGAACGTTTTTGATAGTTTTCATTGCTAGAACGCTTTATCTTATTCAGAGTATTCAGAGTTCGAAAAAAAAAAATCAGTTACAATGACTGGACCGCAGAAACTGAAGGCTGAATGTGCAAGGTGTGAAGTAAACCAGTGGGTGACGAACTTCAAAGAAGCCTGCTTCGCGAAGATCAACCACTCCAGCATGTGCCGCTTTTGCGAACTCATGCGGTTTTACGAGAAGCTAGAGGAGAGGGTCCGGCGGCTCGAGTCGTCCAGACCGGTTGTTGGAGGTGCGGCGGTCACTGGTGCGGCTGCGCCCTCCACCCCGGAGCTCATTGATGGAATAGCTGCCATGGAAAGGCGGTCCAGCGATGGACTGGACAGGGCTCGGGACCGCGGAGAAAGAGTAGAGGTGCAACCGGGGGCTAGGGTACAAAATCAGTGTGAAGAATCGCTAGCAACCCACGTGGAATGCACGGAACCGCGGCGCAAGGTGGAGGGAGAAAAGAAGGGGTTGAAAGAGAAGGGTGGGAAGGGGTCGATAGAGAAGGGTGGGAAGGGGCTGATAAAGAAAAAGGGTGGGAAGGGGCCTACTGATGGCCCAAAGAAATCGAAGGATGTAGCTACCGGTCGGGGTGGGTCAGGTGGTATAACTGCGTCTATGGGTGGCGACGGGTTTCGAAAGGTCTCGGGCAAGAAGGCTGCGAAGCGGAAGCCTGAGACCCCAGTTGCCCCTGTCAAGACCTCCAACCGCTTTAGTCTCCTATGCTCGAAGGAGGAAGACACCGTTTTGATTGGGGACTCGCAGATCAGGGGCCAGGAGAAGTACTCTGCTTCTGCAAACCGGGACGGGAGGAAGGTAAGGTGCTTACCTGGGCGGGGAACGGCGTACTTAAGGAAGGAGGTAGAGAAGGTGCGCGTGGCTAGTCGGAGGACTGCGATCATTGTCCACGCTGGTGGCAAAGACCTGTTCCTCAAGGGCGGTAGGAAGGTCTTACAGAAGGGATCATCACCGAGATCATGTCTCTTGCGGATGATCTAAAACTGAAGACAAACAGGGGAATGTTATAGGTATTTTACCGCGAATGAATGCCAGTGACCACGCCCTCAGTAAGGTCATTGGCATCAACGAGAGGGTGCAAGACTTGTGCGTCCCGCTGGGCGTGAGGTTTATTGACCCCTTTAACGCATTTTCGGGTAGGTGGGACCTTTACCAGAGGGATGGTGTCCACCTCAATAACAAGGGTAAAGGTGTGCTAGGCGCGCTGCTCGACCGGCACCTATACAGAATGGTGAGGTCGAGTCCGGGGAGAGATGATGGGCCCCCACCGGGGAGAGATGATGATGAGCCGGTGGCGAACGTACCTTCAACTGAAGGGTGCGTCCAGGTACAGGTGGGTGACCCTCCTTCCACGGGATAGCGTAGGTGAGATGGGGTTAGAGGTCAGCGGCGATGTTGAGGGAGTGTGGAGTGCATTCCCGGACGAGTTTATGGTGCTGCAGTCTGCTGCCATACCCTCAAAACCCGTCATAGCTGCTTCAACGCAGCCTAAGTGGTTCAATCGTGACATCGCTTCTGCTATCCGAAATAGGAAAGTAGCGTATAGGAGGGCGAAGGCCAATCGTTCCCATGAGAACACTGAAGCGTATGTCAGCCTGTGTAGGGAAGTGAAGGCGAAGGTTAGGCTAGCGAAACGTAACGAAGAACTACGGGTGGCAAGCCTCTGCAAGGGGAACCCTAAGTACTTTGCGGGAGTGTTCACCAGTGAGGACACCCACATCATCCCAGAGCCAGACGTGAGGCACGAAGGTGCTGGCCTGGATAGTGTTCGATGTACCGCGACAGTCGTTGCCGATAGAATAAACAAACTGAGCGCGTTTAAGGCTCCTGGGCCAGACCAGTTTCTCCCCAGAGTGTTGCGGGAGGTGCGAGACCAGGTGCCTCCCCACTTGGCTACAGTCTTCAACAAATCGTTGGAGACGCGCCAGGTGCCTGGTGACTGGAGGGAAAGCAACGTGACCCCTATCTTTAAGAAAGGGGATCACGAAAGTCCAGGGAACTATCGTCCCATTAGTCTCACTTCAGTTGTAGGTAAATTATTAGAGGGGATAATAGCTGATAGGATCGTTGACCATTTGGATTCCTACAATCTGCTTGTGGACTCCCAACATGGGCTTAGACGGCATAGGTCGTGTCTCACCAACTTGCTCGAGTTTTTCCACGTCATGTTGGGTGAGTATGATAAGAGTAGGGCGATTGATATATTTTATCTCGACTTTCAGAAAGCCTTTGATAAGGTACCTCACCGCCGGCTAATGGCCAAAGTGCGCGCGCTGGGTATCGGTGGGGAAATAGGTAGGTGGATTGAAAACTGGCTGAAGAATAGGCGGCAGAGGGTTGTAATTAAAGGGGCTAGTTCGGGTTGGGCCTCGGTCACTAGTGGGGTTCCTCAGGGTTCCGTTTTGGGGCCACTGTTGTTTATCATTTACATAAATGATATCGACGGTGGCATCGTCAGTCGGATCGCCAAATTCGCTGATGACACCAAGCTTGGGGCCAATGTTGGGACGCCGAGAGGCGATCGAGCAACCGCGTGCGGACCTAGGTAGGATAGGAGAGTGGTCCGAAAAATGGCAAATGCCGTTTAACTTGGGTAAATGCAGGTGATGCACATTGGCTACGCCAATCCAAGTCGGACTACTCGATGTTAGGGAGTAACATCGAGGCGACTGATTTGGAAAAGGACTTGGGTGTGCTAATTAGCAGAGACCTTAAGTTTGCCAAACAGTGCGTAGAGGTAGAAAAGAAAGCCAGAGGCTGTTTGGGTTATATCAGGAGGCAATTTCAGTTTCGGCACAAGGAGATTGTGCTCTCTCTGTACAATTCCCTGGTTCGGCCGCACCTGGAGTATGCAGTGCAGTTCTGGTCGCCCACCCTCAGGAAAGATATTGAGAGGCTGGAGCGGGTGCAGGCGAGGGCCACAAAGTTAATCTCTTCCGTTAGGCATATCGGCTACAATCGACGGTTGCGCGCCCTGAAATTGTTTTCGCTGGAAACTCGGAGGCTGCGCGGTCAACTGATCGAGGTTTTCAAGCTCTTTCGCGGGTTCAACGATGTCGATTTTAGAAGCATGTTTAGTTTAAATGATAACCCAACTTACAACAATGGTTGGAAGTTGGATTTCAAACGGTTTAGGACTAGTGTGTGTGGGAATTACTTTACGTATAAGATCTGTGACACGTGGAACAGGTTACCTTCAGAAGTTGTGAACAGTTCCTCTGTGGATCAGTTCAAGAAAAGGGTAGACGAAATCTTGCACACTATTTGAGGGTGTGGAAAATTTTCCCTGGCACTGTTGCCATTGGTACCTCCTCGGTATGGGCCGCAAGGCCTTTTGAGGTACTTCTTTTCCTTGTAACTCTCTCTCTCCTCTCTCTCTCTCTCTCTCTCTCTCTCTCTCTCTCTCTCTCTCTCTCTCGTTTTTCCATGTATCTATTATTTACCAAATTACAATCTCTTCAAACGTTCACTCATGCATATTTTATGGCATGGGTTATGGTATTCCCATTACACCTATATATATATGTTACAGAGAATCTGTGTAACTAGAGATTTCATAAAATCCTTAAAATGTTCAAGGATTTCATGTAAGGTTAAATAGTGATATTTTCGTTAGCTTTAGCGAAAATATCACGACTTAATCTAACCAATCGTCAAGCGCGTACAGTTGACCGAATCGAGCATTCAGTAATTTTCGGACATTCAATAATTTTCAAGTAAGTTTAACGAAAATATCACGACTTAACCTTACATGAAATCCCTGAACACTTTAGGGATTTCATGAAATTCCTAGTTACACAGATTCCTTGTAACATATGTATCATGTATGGTAAATATTAAATTTCGCGGACACCAGTATTTAGTCGAAATTTTTACAAAGATCGTGATTGGACAAAATTGGCCAAGTGGGAATAACACCCCCACCCCGCGAATTTTATAATATATGTATATATATAAACGTGTATTATATATATATATGAAAATCTTTCTTTAAAAGTTTAATTTTCTGTCTTTCGTATTTTGTCGCAAATTCCTTCACCGTCATTCCATCCAACACATAATAGACTGGTTTCAGAACTTTAATAAACCACTTCAGAAGCTTAAAAGAATTCGCAGCCAAACACATTTTAACGCGAAGGAATCGCAAAGTAAGATTTAATTTCACCAAGTTCAGACCGACAAAGCGAGAGAATTTTACCCTACTCCACGACCCCTTTTTTACGTTATATGAAAAGAGTAAATTACGCCCAAAACCTTATTTAGAACGCGGTTGTGGAGATAAGTAATTGAATTTTGTTGGCCAATTATTTTTGAGCCTTCCCTCATTATATTGCAGTTAAAAATATAATTACCCGATACGCCAATCTCATTACAATTTGTATCACGTTTGAAGAAGGCGCGTGTGTTTACCGCGTTAGCTGCTCGACACTGTCATAAAATTTTATTCGCATGGTTGTAATTAGCCTATAAAACGCATGCACTTCAAATATATATAATATATATATACTCGTGTGTATATATAGATATATATGTATATTATTCATCGATGCATTCATAGTTGAAGTGGAAGTATGAAGTGTTAAACATCTTTCACTCAGAACATCCATATTCGTATCGATTTATTGCAATTTTCGTTCATTTGTATTACAGACACCTCAGTTATAATCAGTCCTGGTGCACGAGTCTTCAGGGACGAGATGCAAAGAAAGTTGGTGTTTCTCTCAAGGCAGCACAAAATTTACCATATCAATCGCAGTCATATTCGTACTACCTCAAGCTTGCTCTGCACAAACTGAACCAAAAACCACGAGTATCCGCAATCACACAACCGTCCGCATACGGGACTTTATTTACTTTAAAATAATAATTTTTTATTTGTAGGCCGAACGGAAAAACACTGGACAGTATTTGTAAACTTAAACGGAATAGAATTTAAAGATTACGTCTCAAGCTATAACTTCCCACTAAAACAAAGCCAGAATATATATATATATAGCTACATACATATATATGAGAGAGAGAGAGAGAGAGAGAGAATCAATGGATTTCTAATCCGCGACATAAATTTATATGATGGAATGGGCAAATAATGTCCTGACAAGCTTTTCTTTATCTCTAATAACGTTTCAACATTTTTATCATCTGTATCGGAGAAAGACTGAAAACGACGTAAAACAAGTGAAATAAACAATTACAGTTGAGAAAAATTTAAAAAATAAAAGTTCTTCGTATCTAAACAACAACGAGTAAAATATTTACTCAAAATGAATAAGACAGCGTTTTAAATATTACAGTATGCGTGCGTGAATCATGCAATGTAAACATACGGCCTGTTTTTGTTCAAACCTATCACATCCGGCTGACAACATATCATTTCATTCAGTCTAAGAAAATCCTATTGAATTCGTTGAAGACTTTCGGGAGTCAACGCAACAAAGTATTAAAACAGAAATTTATACATTTTGGGGTAAAAATTATATAATAACTCGTAAATTATATTTTTAATTTAACGAATGCAAATACTACAGTGTATTGTAAAAGATAATAATTTAACAGTACAGTCCTTAACGGTACTGCAACATAAACACATCGTTTTCCAACGTTCGTCCTATCTACTATACTAACTACAAAAAGTGTCAGGGACGTAAACTTCATATTCTGTCCCTGTTTCTTCTTGTTTTACGTGAAAAACGAAAACAAAGTTTGCAAACTTTATATTTGAGAGGTGTAACTGTCTTTCAAGTTTAGATTCATTTATCTGCTGGATGTCTAGATGAGGTAAGGGGAGGATACGGCATATCCACGTTGCAGCGCCGCCGCTTGGCGTTAAACAGCAAAACTTAAGTGACGTTGGATCTGTTGAATAGCTGGGTGGGTGCTGTTTCCGCGTCAGATGATGTAGCGACCCGCGGTTCGGATCCATGTAAAGCTTAGAGGGGCCACTCCTTCGCATAACTCTGAGAGTAGGGGAAGGAAAGATGAGGAACTGTGTTTACTGCAACTCCTTCTTTATAAGTTTCATGGGATAGATGGGGTTCATAGTCCCTTCAAGTCAGTGGGAAGGTGAAGGTCTGTCGGTGGTATCTATCAGAGCATTTTCTAGGGGCCTGATGGCTTCTTTGTGGAATTAGTATCCCCCTCAAGGGGTTCAAACCTCGAAAATCGCAAAGAAAAAGTTTGTTGTAACAGCTGCCCACGTCTGGTTGAGCCCAGGTACTTTTCTTTCCCCTTGATAAGTCCGTTTCTGGTTTCTACCTCCTCTTCACTCTCTCTTCCTTCCATCTTTCGCTTCCTCTTCCATTAATTTTTGAGATCCCTCATAATTCTGTAGTGACGGTGACGGTGACGGTAATCAAAGCTGGGCACTTGCGGTTTTTTTTTGCGGTACTGCGGTACTGCGGTACTACCGCACTACCAAACCGGTACCGCATAACGCAGTACCGCAAAGGATCGCTGAAAGTACAGCAGTACCGCTACCGCATTTTTTGCGGTACTGCGTTATGCGGTACCGGTTTGGTAGTGCGGTAGTACCGCAGTACCGCAAAAAAAAACGCAAGTGCCCAGCTTTAAAATTAAATCTGTACACTATATATATATATATATGGTAAAATTTTAAAATTTGACATGTTAAAAGGTTTGTATTTTTTTATTAACTTAAATAAAAGCAAAAAAAAATTTGCACCTTCTTTACACATGGGGATTAGTCTTCCAGTGCAAAACATGATCTATATGATCTATATGATGTCTCCTCGGCTCACGATACTAACACGATACTCTCGACGAAAGAGATCTGCCCGACAGATTTCCTACGGCAGGCCTAAATCTAACATGTTAACTGGGTGGGTGATCACCCACCCAGTAAAGGATTTCACCCACCCACTAAATAGATTTCACCCACCCAGTTAAAAAACCAAAATAATACTGTATTCAATCATCTAAAAAAAACTCGGTCAAATCCATGGATAAAGCAGCCAAAAGAATACAGCCAAAGTTGCCAACTTGGCTATAAATCTAATCGGTAGTTTGGCATTTGCCATAAAATCTATTGTAAACAAGACCCATGCTGGCCCTAATACTAAAGCAATGAGTGTAATAGCCAGCTTGATCTGTTCATTTCTGTTGCTTTTAATTTAAGTGCTTTTAAAGGGGATAGAGGTAAATAAGTAACTTTGTTTTCTATAAGTTCTATTACATAGTTTAATTTTACTCATATTATATTGCAGTATTAAGATATTGACTTGCTAATGCTGCCTTGGTATACAGGGTGTTTCAGGAGGAAAGGTCAATACTTCGGGAGGTAATAGTATCGGTCATTGTGAGAAAAAAGTTCATATGAACATGTGTCTAATTCTGAATGGTTACGGAGATAGAGCTGTTTGAATCTGATGCGCGCGCAGCTCTTCCTCCCCCTTCCCTCCCCTATAACCTTGAACCATGTAAGCTGTAAGGTAAGCATGTAACATAAGCCAGTCGACAGCTAACTGTTGTGAGTGACATTGTTTGGTGTTTGAAGCAGTGTTAAGAATGCCACACACCTTCACACATGCCGAATATGCAGATATGGTGTATGTCTACGGTTTTTGCGATGGAAGTGCAACAGCTGCTGTTGCAGAATATCGTCGACGGTTTCCGAACCGCACAATCCCGGATCGAAGTGTGTTTACCAGGGTTTTCAACACATTGCGTGAGATTGGTACACTTCCCAGCTCATGTTTCATCTGAACGTGAAGGTCAACAAGATGTGGATGAAGTGGAAAACATTCTTCAGTTGGTGGAGCGTAGTCCTACTACTAGCTCACGAAGAATTTCTACACGTCTCGGTGTACCACACACAAGAGTATGGCGAACATTACGTGAGGAAGGCTTGCATCCATATCATGTACAGCGTGTACAACACCTTCAACCAGGAGACGCTGCCAAGCGACTGGAATTTTGTCATTGAGTAAATGCTAATCGCCGATTGCTTCGATTAATACTGTTCACCGATGAAACTACTTTCACCCGTGACGGTATCAACAACACTCGTAACTCTCATCGGTGGTCAGACGAAAATCCAAATGCCACTGTGGAAACAAATTTTCAACATTGCTTCTCTGCCAATGTGTGGTGCGGTATCATCGATGATCAGCTGATTGGCCTTGTTACTTTAGAGAATCGTCTTACAGGACAAAGTTACTTAGAATTTCTGCAAAATGAATTGCCAGGACTATTGGGGGATGTTCCTTTGGCTACATGCGCTGGTATGTACTTTCAGCATGACGGAGCGCCTCCACATTCTACCCGTCTGGTGATGCAATACCTAAATCAAACTTTCCCTGGTTGATGGATCGGCCGCGGTGGTCCCATTCAATGGCCACCAAGGTCTCCAGACCTCTCTCCGTTAGATTATTGTTTGTGGGGGTGGATGAAAAGTCAAGTTTACAAAAGAAAGGTGGATACACGAGACGAATTGCTCGCGCGCATTTTGGATGCTGCTGCCCACATAAAGGAACGTCAAGATCAACTCAGACGAACAACACGCAATCTTCGCACACGAGTTGCAAAGTGCATTGAGGTTGACGGTGGGATTTTCGAAAAAGTATTGTAAACTGTAACAAATTTGTCATTTCTGTATCTGATACCATTCAAAATGCCAATGTTTAAACATTAAATGTTAGAAACAGTAATTGATTTCTCTTTCTTGATTACCATTAACAATGCTTTTGTATTTGTAGATTCAAACAGCTCTATCTCCGTAACCATTCAGAATTAGACACATGTTCATATGAACTTTTTTTCTCACAATGACCGATACTATCACCTCCCGAAGTATTGACCTTTCCTCCTGAAACACCCTGTATAATTGTAATGTGATGGAATCATGGATGGCGGCCTAACTTTGACTATTGAAGCAAATATGAAACAACCTATTTCCTATGTTTATGTGATTGAAATTATTTATTCTAATGCAATTATGCATTTATGTATTCATTTGCATGACTCTATTACATAATGGTTGATATGCAGGTAGCAGGTAGGCATAGCTACAGCTACAGGGCCTAATTATGCCAATCTTGAGCAAGTGACACATGAATGCGTGTTTGGGTCTTTTACAGTGGCAATTTTTTATATTGCATAATTGTATATTTGCATACTGTTTATCCTATTTTATTCTATTTACCTAGTTCAAAATATAATAATTGGTTGTTTTATTATCCGTAATATTTATCACAATATTTTTATTTTCATACATAATGAGACTATATATAAACAATATTACATGGTATTACCTACAAATGTATATTATTTTTTCGTTAAAAATTGTTGAATACTTTATTTATGCTTCTTGTAGGTTCTTCTTCTTGTAGGTTATCTCCCCCCCCCACTATTAATATTTGTTATTAATAGGGGGGGGGGGAGATAACCTACAAGACTAATATTTACTACTAATACACTATTAATATTTGTTATTAAATAATAGTGGGGGTTTATATAAGTTATATTTATAGTTTATATAGGTTATATTTATAGTTTATATAGGCATATCAGATTATTGAAACCAATCAGATTTTTTATTGATATTCATTGCTCTTTCAATTAGCTATAAATTTACTTTATTGTTGTTTATTTTATTTCTACTAAAAATATTTTTACTATGTTTTAGTAACCAATTCACTTTATTATGCTAAATTAAATTCATACATCAATAATATTGGTTGTCTATTACAGATTGTATTTGAATACTAAAATGTCTAGTCGTAAAAAATTAAAAAAAGATGATTCTGTTGGTTCAATGGACATATCTAGTTTTTTCAAGTCGAACAATAAAACACATAGTAAAGAACCTCAGTCTGTTGGAATTACAGCTAATGAACGACCATTGACATCTACAACGGCCAGTGATACAGGGTTGACAGGTTCTTCAATTATGCCATCTGACTGTTCAAATACAGCCTCTTCTCAATGTCCATACCCAGAGACCTCAGCTTCAAGTATTGGTCAAGATGCGGATGTGGCCAATTCATCTTCCACTTCTACTGGTTCCACATCGTACTATATGGGCTTACCTCTTAATATTAACAGATTGTTGAACATGTATTCATCGGATTCGGTTCTTACAAGAATTAAAAACAAGGATAAAAGACAAACTCGATTGTTTGTTAAGTGTAATGTTTGTTGCAGTTTCATAGATGATGCTGAGAAGGTTTCATTGAACAGAAGTGTACCTTATGCATCCAGTACGGGAGCACGAACAGAAGGTAAGCTTGGAGCACAGCGCTTAATTGAGCATCTTCAGGGTAAACCACATGCAGCTGCACTAGAGGCAAGCAAATTACATGATCAGTTTCAAAAGCAGAGCGACAAACATCCTTGGCTGAATCTCTTCAAGAGATATAGAATCCAGGAAGTTTCACAACTACTTCGCCTGGCAATGGACTGCTACAATGACACTCAGTGTGAAACCGTATCAGGATATTCCTGGCCATCAAGGTGTCTCACCAATATCTTTTCCGACCAACTTGTACAGAAGTTTTCCCAAGACTGGGATTGCAACATGGAACCATTTAGACCCACAGGTTCAGATATGCACTATCGCACGACAAATATTTACTATGAAATGTTGTCATGCATTGGTGATGTATTTAAGGAGAATCTCATTGAAGAAATAAATCAATGCGATGCTTTAGGAATACAAATTGATGGATCATGTGATCGTCAACAACTAGGCATTAAGTTTGTGACTGCAAGATTGGTGAAAGATGGCGTTATTACTACACGTTTTCTTGCAGCTGTGGAGCCTGTTGAAGGAGGAGCTAATGGCTTACTGGAGGCTCTCGGTAGAAGCTTAGAGAGGCCTGGCGATGTATCATTTCAGTATAATAATCTAGCGCCAGAAGGCCAAGATTCAAGCGATGATGACGACACCGAGAGCGACAACATGAATGAAATTAACTTCAATGCACCTGTTTTCGACAAGCTGTTATCCCTTACAACTGATGGTGAAGCAGCCAACACCGGTATCAATTCTGGGTTGTGGAAGAAACTGAATGATGAACTACAACGGCTGGTTCCTTGCATATGGTGGTGTGCCATAGAACTGATTTGGTGTTTCACGAGTTAATCACAACTGTTCCTGAATTGAAGCGATGGTATTCCCAGGTGAAAGATACTGTTAAATATTTTCATGTGTCTTCTGTCCGTACCAAGCGTGTGAAAATTGAATGCAAAAAACTAGGGTTGACGTTCAAACAGTTTATTAAATCCACCAGAAGTACGATTTGCCCAACATGTCCAAGCAATGTGCGTCAGTCTACTTAACAATCTGCCAGCATGTGTTGCTTTCTGGGAAAGCATCTCCACCACTGACGATAGAATCACTAAGCAACAGGCGTCTGGTTTTTTGCGTATGTGGGAGGCAGGAGGTCAGCAATATAGACTGACTGGTTTAATGGCTGACATTCTTCATCACCTTGCCTGTCTACAAAAGGAATTCCAAAAAACAGACCTAATACTGTTCGATATTCCGGCAATCCAAACTCGATACATCGAGCGTATCACGACGATGGTGGACAAACCATATATCGGTGGTTGGGAGGAGAAATTGGGAGATGTAGACGAAGGTGCAGGAACAAGTAAACCGACAACGGATGGCGATCAACATAAGGAGGCAAGAGAAGATACAGGTGCAGTTAGAAGGAGAGCAAGAAGAGCAATTTCTAATCAGTTCGTCACGTTATCAAATCGCTCTTTCAGTGCTATTAGGCATGAGACACTTGAGTCAATTAAGAATTTCTTGCAAAAGAGAATGGACGAAGGAGCAAATGCGTCGTTAAAAGAAATTTCAGAGGTTTTTAATTCGACATCTCCTGAAGTTATGGCCAGAAAGGCTAACATTCTTCTTCGGAAAATGAACAGACATTTTGACTCTATGAAACTTACTGACGATTGTATTGATATTTTTATCAACAATCCGAGGTTGAACGAACATGAAGACATCAACACGAAATTCAAACGTATTTCTGAAGCTGTGACCAAAAATCCTGACTCTCCACTTACAGCACTCGTGAATCTTGTTCTCACTGCAGCTCCACATTCAATGGCAGTAGAAAGAGTGGTATCGCATTATAATATTTTCCGTAGTGACAGAAGGCTTGCGATGTCATTGCAGGGTGCCAACAACAGATTGCTTATTGCATTAAATGGTGTTGGTGCAGGTCATTTTGATCCACGTCCAGCAGTAGCAAAATTTCTTCAGGCTAAGCGTCGACGATACAAAGAGCCACAAACATCAACCTATAAAAACAATCCAGCTGTAAAAAGGTTTTTCCGTAGTAATGGCGAAATATCTAATTGAGCTCACATACTAGGGAGCTCTCGCGTAACACGAGCACTCTTGAAAACCACCGTGTAACTTAAAATCGTATTAAACGAGGCAAGAAAATTAGGAATATTTTCTCTTTACTGAAAGATTGTCTTCTTGTAAAATTTACCGCTAATGATTACACTGTATCTCGTTTTTTTCCGAAATTGTGAAATATGAATTCGCGTTAAGCAATAGCTAACTGTAATAATTACTGACAGATGATAAATTAATGATGTATATACGTTATGTGCATCTATGTAATGAATAATTTCGCAATTTTTTTGTTTTTGTGCTTATTTTTAACTGCCATTATTTTTCATTGAATGACTTATTATTCACTTGTCACTGTGGAGGCAATATGAATATAATTATAAATGAAAATGTAGGTATATATGTTGAAAAAACTTCCTTAGTCTTACAAATACAGTTTACTAATTGATTGCATTTTCTTATACGATACCCATTGTTTTACTGAACAGCTGTGTTTTAATTTTGCAGATATTGTTTTCATCAATATGTAATATGTATTTCACTTCTCAAAATTTACATGCAGTCTGATGATGTCAAGAAGACAAGATTTTAAAATTGTTTCAAATTAAATGCTGAGCCAATTCTGCAATCGCCTACTGGGAGTGCTGTTACTGGTTACAAAGATATTCAGTACCGACGTTTGTACCTATGTGGATACTTGTGTAGTCTTAAAATTTTGGACTATAAACTTGTTAGGTTGGAAAGTTTTCTGTATTGTACAAACAATACAGAAAAGGTGTATTTTAATGCAACATCACAATGACGAGTTTGTGAAATCACCCACCCACTAAAAAATCCTTAGGTTTAGCACTGTCCTACGGTTCATGATAAAGGGATATCATAGCCACCATCATCATTAGATCTAAACCCCTGTAACTTTTATCTGTTGAGTTATTTTTAAAAGGTAAAATGTTTAAACAGAATCCACACACAGTTGAAGAACTGAAAGCATCAAATGAACGAGAAATTTCTCAGATTTCAACAGATACTCTGTCCAGAGTACTTCAAAATTTTGTTGTTCGTGTGCAAAGAGTTAATGAGCCGAGAGGACATTACATAGATCATGTTTTGCACTATGGTAGTAATTCGCCATGTGTGTAGAGAAGGTACAGTAAATATTTTATGCTTTTATATCAGTTAATAAAAAAATACAAGTATTTTAAAGTGTCACGCATTTAAAAAATCACCACCCGATATGTATAACCTCATAACAGTTTCATGCGTTGGTCTTTCTTTACACAAAGATCAAGCTGGTGGCCCCACTCTGGGCCTGGCCTGGTGGAGGAACGAGTTGCTCTTTTGCGATCTCCATCGCACGTAGCCAGGCACACCCGGCTCATCTGGTACCGTTCTGAGCCAGGTGTCTAATTCTTCTTTTGAAAAGTTCCACGTTAACTCTAGTGATGTTCCTGATCTTCTTCGGAAGTTGGTTGAATTGTTTTGGCCCCCGTGACAACCAAACTATTTTCTTTCAGAGTTGAGTGTCCCTTGTCTGGTCTTTAGTTTGGGAACACTACACATTCTACCTTTCCTATTTTCCACTGATGTTTGGGTGGTTATTGGGTTCAGCTTGAGGTTAGGTACCAGTTTTTCTATTATTTTCAACGTGTAAATTAGCCATGCTCTCTCTCTCTCTCTCTCTCTCTCTCTCTCCTCTCTCTCTCTCTCTCTCTCTCTCTCTCTCTCTCTCTCTCTCTCTCTCTCTCTCTCTTCTCTCTTAATGCTAGGTCAATTAGGAACAAGTTTTGCGAGCTACGGGCGCTCTTAGCATCAGAATACCAGGATATCGTTGCTATCACCGAGTCCTGGATTCATACTGATCGTAGGGACTACGTTGGGGAGTTCGAAATTCCCGGGTATAGAATGTTTCGCAAAGACCGCACCCGTGGGGAGGGGGGTGGGGTACTAATATACGTCAGACACACGTTGAGTCCGGTTGACTGCCAGTTCCGGTCGGAACGGGAGCTGCTTGGCGTCGATCTGAACGTGGGAGGGACGAACTATAGGTTAATCTTGGTGTACAGACCTCCGCATCTCCTCCTCGAGGACGATACAGCCCTGTACACCGAACTCAGTAGCCTGCTAGGGGATAGGGTGTGTGTAGTTTTAGGAGACTTCAACTGTCGCGGCATAAAGTGGGAAAACAGGACTGCCGATGCTGAAGGGAGGAGGCTAGTTGACTTTGCTGATGAGAACTTCCTCACTCAGTGGGTCAACGAGCCTACACGAGGCGAAAGCGTTCTAGACTTAGTATTCACGACCGAAGACAACCTCGTCACTGGCCTCACCGTTGACGAATCGTTGGGCGGGAGTGATCACGGTATTATTAGGTTCCGTGTGTGCGTCCCTCGGGTGAAGCGTAGTAACTCGAGAGGCAGTAAGCTCGATCTCCGGCGGGCGAACTTTGTTAGCCTCAGGGATAGCGTAGCAGAGATGGGGTTAGAGGTTGGCGGCGATGTTGAGGGAGTGTGGAGTGCATTCCGGGATGAGTTTATGGTGCTGCAGTCTGCTGCCATACCCTCAAAACTGGTCACCCCTGCTTCAACGCAGCCTAAGTGGTTCAATCGTGGCATCGCTTCGGCTATCCGAAATAGGAAAGTAGTGTATAGGAGGGCGAAGGCCAATCGTTCCCACGAGAACACTGAAGCGTATGTCCGCCTGTGTAGGGAAGTGAAGGCGAAGGTTAGGCTAGCGAAACGTAACGAAGAACTACGGGTGGCAAGCCTCTGCAAGAGGAACCCTAAGGAGTTCTTCAGTTATGTTAATAGTAGAAAGCCTATTAGAAGCATGATAGGTCCTTTAAAGGAAGGAGCGGCGTTCTGCGGACCTCCGACGCGGACATCGCTAATGTGCTTAATGAGTACTTTGCGGGAGTGTTCACCAGGGAGGATACCCGCGTCATCCCCGAGCCAGCTGTGAGGCACGAAGGTGCTGACCTGGATAGTGTTAGATGTACCGCGACAGTCGTTGCTCATAGAATAGACAAACTGAGCGCGTTTAAGGCTCCTGGGCCAGACCAGTTTCTCCCCAGTGTTTTGCGAGAAGTGCGCGACCAGGTGGCTCCCCACCTGGCTACAGTCTTCAACAAATCGTTGGAGATGGGCCAGGTGCCAGGTGACTGGAGGGAGGCCAACGTGACCCCTATCTTTAAGAAAGGGGATCACGAAAGTCCAGGGAACTATCGTCCTATTAGTCTCACTTCAGTTGTAGGTAAATTATTAGAAAGGATAATAGCTGATAGAATCGTTGACCATTTGGATTCCTACAAGCTGCTTGGGGACTCCCAACATGGGTTTAGACGGCATAGGTCGTGTCTCACCAACTTGCTCGAGTTTTTCCACGTCATGTTGAGTGAGTACGATAAGAGTAGGGCGATTGATATACTTTATCTCGACTTTCAGAAAGCCTTTGATAAGGTACCTCACCGCCGGCTAATGGCGAAAGTGCGCGCGCTGGGTATCGGTGGGGAAATAGGTAGGTGGATTGAAAACTGGCTAAGGAATAGGCGGCAGAGGGTGGTAATTAAAGGGGCTAGTTCGGGTTGGGCCTCGGTCACTAGTGGGGTTCCTCAGGGTTCCGTTTTGGGGCCACTGTTGTTTACCATTTACATAAATGATATCGACGGTGGCATCGTCAGTCGGATCGCCAAATTCGCTGATGACACCAAGCTTGGGGCCAATGTTGGGACGCCCGAAGCGATCGAGGAACTGCGTGCGGACCTAGGTAGGATAGGAGAGTGGTCCGAAAAATGGCAAATGCCGTTTAACTTGGGTAAATGCAAAGTGATGCACATTGGCTACGCCAATCCCAAGTCGGACTACTCGATGTTGGGCAGTAATATCGAGGTGACTGATTTAGAAAAGGACTTGGGTGTGCTAATTAGCAGCGACCTTAAGTTTACGAAACAGTGTGTAGAGATGGAAAAGAAAGCCCAGAAACTATTGGGTTATATCAGGAGGCAATTTCAGTTTCGGAACAAGGAGATTGTGCTCTCACTGTACAATTCCCTTGTTCGGCCGTACCTGGAGTATGCTGTGCAGTTCTGGTCGCCCACCCTCAGGAAAGATATTGAGAGGCTGGAGCGAGTGCAGGCGAGGGCCACAAAGTTAATCCCTTCCGTTAGGCATATGGGCTACAATCGACGGTTACGCGCCCTGAACTTGTTTTCGCTTGAAACTCGGAGGCTGCGCGGTCAACTGATCGAGGTTTTCAAGCTCTTACGAGGGTTCAACGATGTCGATTTTAGAAGTATGTTTAGTTTAAATGATAACCCAACTCGCAACAATGGTTGGAAGTTGGATTTGAAACGGTTTAGGACTAGTGTGTGTGGGAATTACGTTACGTATAAGATCTGTGACACATGGAACAGGTTACCTTCGGAAGTTGTGAACAGTTCCTCTGTGGATCAGTTCAAGAAAAGGTTAGACGAAATCTTGCACACTATTTGAGTGTGTAAAGACATTTAGGACCTCAGTCTGCGGAAATTTCTTTTCCTGTAAAATAGTTGATATCTGGAACCAACTTCCCTCAGAGGATGTTTCCAGTCAAAGTGTAAATCTGTTTAAAAATAGGCTAGACAAAGTACAGAACACACTCATAGTTTAAGATTAAAACCTCAGAAAACTCTGCAGGAGTTCGCTTGCTCGGTGTCTCTGTGAGCAAGCTAAATATAGAGCTATTTATATATTCTCCACTTTCCTGTAAAATTTCCTTGGCTACTTTTCCAGGGTCAAGGTATTTTCTTCAACCTTTTTCCGTACCTGCCTCTGGCAGGGAGGGAGCGGAGGGTGGGGAGAGAGCCTTCTACTTTTCTATCCAGTTTTCTACTACTGCTAGCATAGTTTGAAAGACAAAATTTTCCCTGGCACCCGTTGCCATTGGTACCTCCTCGGTATGGGCCGCAAGGCCTTTTGAGGTACTTCTTTTCCTTGTAACTCCTTGTAACTCTCTCTCTCTCTCGTTGTGAATATAGATTTAATTTACGAAGTCTTTCCCAGTAGTTGAATTCTTTGCAGCCATCAATCTTGGCAGTGAAATTTCTTTGAACTTCTTCTAGTTCATTAACTACTTCTTTTATACATGGAAATATCAAAACTGAGCAGTATTCAAGTTTTGATACGATCAGTGTTTTCAGCAGGGGAATCATTGCTCTCTCGTCCCTTCTTTTAAAGGTTCTCATTACCTGTCCCGTAACTCTTTTTGCTTTGTTTATCGCTTTATGTTGTTTATTTTAATTCATCATTTCTTCCATATCTCAAGAACTGAAATTTCCGGGGGTTAAATTTCATGTTGTTGCCTTCTGACAAGTTGCATATTCTGTTCGTCTCCATGTAGGGTCTCCACCTCTTCTGCTGCATGATTGATTTTCCTGCTAATTTTTGTATCATCTGCAAAGGATGTTACTATACTGTTGTTCGTACTTTCCGATTCTGATGATGATATAACTTGGATTTTATATAATATATATTAATGCAACATAAAATAAAATACAAAAACACATGGTAAAAGTTTGCAAAACGACCTTTAAAACAAAAAAAAACCTTAAATTTTTAACAAATTTTAATGTCAGAAGGCGCCTGACTTCAGGCACCGATTTATGTTCCATGAAAATTTAGACAAAAAAAAAAAAAAAAAAAAAAGCGTCGAGAAAAATTTTGAAAATTTTTTACCATCATTTTTGCCATTATTTTTACCATCATTATGCAATACGATTTTTCTTTTCACCCTTCGATAAAGCGTAAAAGATGGTTAATGCAACTATGCATACATAACCAATCAAGTACACACACACACACACAGTGTTCGATACTTATGGTGTAGGGTGTTAAATATGAATAAACTATTTAGAGTAATTCTGTTAATATATATACGGTGGCGCTCATAAGTATCATATTTGTACGATGCCTAGGATAGTTATGAAAAGTTTACCATTCGTTTGGAAAAGTTTAACAAATAAAAAAATTAGTTTAACTCTAAACATATAATGTAAAACATCAAAGAATTTGAGTAAAATAATAAGTTAAAATGCAAATGTTTTCGTACATTTGCTTACAAAATTATTTAATACTTTGTCTCCAACTTTTGCTTGAATGGCTTCAATGACTCGTTTTGGGTAGTTTTCAACAAAGTTTCAACATCTCTCAGTGGAAATTTCAGATCATTCTTCTAAAGAAAACTTGCAATTCATTCAGATTCGAAGGGTTTCCCTTACGGATAGCATTTTTCAAATGAAACCATAAATTCTCGATTAAATTGAGATCTGGGATTTGACTGGTCCACTCGAGAAGCTTGACATTCTTTTGTTGAAGCCATTTCATGGTGCTCTTACTTTTATGTTTTGGATCATTATCTTGTTGCAGTACCCAACTGCGACCCATTCGCTACTTCCGAACTGAAGGCAATACATTTTCTTCTGAAATTTCCTCATATATGTTCGAATTGAAGATTCCATTGATGACAAGTTTTCCTGGACCAGAAGTATCACAAATGAAGCAAACTAACACCACTATGTTTAAACGTAGGGAAGATGTTTTTTTTCGAATTCAGTATTTGATTTTCGGCAAACATCCCGTTGCTCGTTATTCCCGAATAATTCAATTTTGGTGTCATCTGTTCAGAAAACTTTCTTCCAGAATGCAAATCCATCATTTTGATGATCTTTGGCATACTTTAAAAGAGCTTCTTTGTAAGCTTTTCGTAGCAGAACTTTTCTTTCTCATTGTACGACGTACAGTAGATGGATGGACATCGATCTTGAACAGTTCTAATGTTTAATAAATATCAACTGCAGTCACTCGTGGATTCCCAGCAGTCATTCTTTCAATTCGTCTAGCTGTACGTTCTGAAATCTTGCAAGGTCGTCCACACCTTAATAGAGTTTTCATTGTTCCCAAGCTTTCCCTTTGCTTGTAGTTGCAGCAACCGTCGTAAATGGAATTCGAAGTTCTTCTCATATCTCCTCATAACTCTTTCCAGACTCGTATGCAACAGTAATAGATCTCTCGAGATCTGTAGACAGCGCTTTACCACGACGACCCATTGCTTACTAATGGCTTGTACAGTCATCCGTCTTCCATGAAGATTCAAAAAGAAAATTCTGGAATTCAGAATTGCCAACAGTCTCTAATCAATAAACAGCCAACTACTGATAAAAATTGTAAATCCTTCAAGCCTAAGGTGGACACACAAGTATTAAATAATTTTGTCAATAAATGTAGAAAACTTTTGCATTTTAAGTTTTCTTTATTTTCCTCAAATTCTTTGATGTCTCACAGTATATGTTGGAGCTGAACTGAATTTTTTTTATTTGTTAATTTTTTCAAACGAACGGTAAACTTTTTTATAACTGTCCTATGCGTGGTACAAAAGATAAGAACAAATATAACTGAAATATTTGTCTGTACGAGTACTTATGAGCGTCACTGTGTGTGTGTATATATATATATATATATATATATATATATATTATATAGTCATGCGGTTTGCTTCTACAAAGCTTCAATTTAATATTTAGGAGAAATCCAATGACAAGGAGGAATGTAAATGCCATGAAAAGTCTTCTTTAATGCGCAACGTTTCGAGCAATACGCTCATCATCAGGCTAGATAATAACAATATGAAATTAGAATCCATAAATAATGTGAACAAGACAAAATAATTTCTATAAACCTATTCATTAAAAGCAAATTTTAAAAAGACTAAAAGAAGAGAGTTAAATTCAAAGTTATAAAAATTTACATATAAATTACAAGAAATTTAAAAAGCTATTTTTAAATTACATATAGTAAATTTGAAATTAGTACACTGGAATAATTAACACTAATACAATGGAATAATTAACACTACGAACCTTTCAATGCTGGTTCCGAGGCACGAGTAATTTAAAACAAAACAAAACAGGAAACAAGCTATGGGTTGGGCGGTTTGGAGAGTTATAAGTTGGGGAGGGGGATTATAAAAAATTGGGGAGGGGAGTTGGGGAGGGGGATTATAAAAAATTTAGAGGGACAGCTGAGGAATCCACGTTTAGAGAAGGGGTCAATGTTTTAATATAGAGAGATTCCAAATTCTAAGTGAGTTAGGACAGGAATTACAACCGAGAATTTTAAATTATCTAAAGTGACATCAGTTTTACATTTTATACTATGTTCCCGAATACTAGAGGCTTCTTTTTTATTTAAAATTTTACCTGTTCGGCAACTTATTCCCTGATGGTGAACGTATTGCTCGAAATGTTGCGCATTAAAGAAGACTTTTCATGGCATTTACATTCCTCCTTGTCATTGGATTTCTCCTAAATATTATATATATATATATATAATATATTATATATATATATATATAGATATATATATATATACGCACTTAAGGATCAATTAAATTTTAAAACCATGTTTTAAACTTTTACGTTTTTAATTATTATTATCCTCTATTATTAATAATAATAATAATAATAATAATAATAATAATAATAATAATAATAATAATATTATTATTAACCTCAAATGTATAAGAATAGAAAAGAAACCTTTAACTCATCGCAGAACCACATTTTATATACGGTCTTCCCTTTTCCAATTTAATTAATATTTGCAACGACTGATGAGGAATAATGGTGACGCATTGAAACATATAAAAATGTTCTTATTTCTTAAGTATTATTAACATTTTCTTAACATAATTCTCAACTTTGTTCACCTTTGATGTGGTTTCAGATAAAATTGACGGTTGAGGTCACTTTAGTTTCTAAATGTACGTAATAATGTGCGCGTAATGCATTTATAACCTTCGACTGTAATATCCTCATAAACAGGTAGAAAATTCTCTCTTTACAGTTTCTCATTGTTTAATACTACTCGTATATCACTTTCTACTAACTGAAACACGCGCACACACACACACACATATATATATATATATATATATATATATATATAGGGCGGCGCAAAAGTCGCGCATCATAGGAATTTTCAGTGTTGACTATAATAGTACAGGGTGTCCCAGAATTAACTATCTATTTCAATGAAATCGGACAAATTTTTTAAAAACACTTTTATTTATGTTTATCATGTTTAATATGTGTTAAAAATTTATAAATTTCTAAATTTTTTTCATAATTTTATTTTCATAATTTTTCATAGTTTTATTTTCATTAATGAATACACAAGAACGCATCTTTGTTGTAACATCCCGTATCAAAGGAATGCAATGTAATGAAATCAGAGAAAAATTTACAAGAAGATTCCACAGAACCGGTCCTACAGACAAAGCGATTCGTGAACTTGTGAACAAATTTAAAAGAACTGGATCCGTACACGACGAGGTGGGAAGAGGACGCCCAAGGACAGCACGTAACAGTACCGAACAGGTACGACAATTGTTTGAGGATGAACCAACAACTTCGGTTAGGGAGGCCGGTCGAAGACTCAACATATCCAAGACAACAGTTCATAGAATCTTGCGTTCGGCACTGATGAAAAAGGCTTATCACATTCAAGTACTGCATACCCTAAATGAAGAGGATTATCCAAATCGAGCAGCAAGGTGTGCAGAAATTGTGGATCAAATCGAAAATGAAAGTTTATTGGATAACATCTTATTCAGTGATGAGGCGACTTTCCACACGTGTGGTAAAGTCAATCGACACAATTGTCGTATCTGGTCCAATGAAAGACCGTCTGAAGTCATAGAATGGCAAAGAGACTCTCCAAAAGTTAATGTGTGGCTTGGAATGACCAAATCCAAAAATTTATGGCCCATTCTTCTTTGCGGGAGCAACTGTAACAGGTACCGTCTACCTTGATATGCTTCAGCAGTTTCTCGAACCACAGCTTCTTGATGATGGCATTCTTGATAATGTTGTGTTTCAACAAGATGGAGCACCATGTCATTATGCTCTAATTGTTCGAGAATACCTCAACAGACGCCTTCCGAATCGGTGGATTGGACGTGGAGGACCTCGACCTTGGCCTCCGCGTTCTCCGGATTTGACACCCCTGGATTTCTTTGCATGGGGTTTCATAAAAACAAAGGTTTATCGTCAAAAGATCAATAGTTTAGCTGAACTTAAAGAACGCATCCAGTTGGCAGTGCGGGAGATAACACCTGAAATGCTTCAAAATGTGTTTCGCAGCGCTGAGGATAGATTTGAAATTTGCAGAGATACAGACGGTGCACATGTTGAAACTTCTCAATAAAGTTTTGACTTATGATTTATAAATCTATTTGTTTTTGTATCATAATTTAGTAATAAACACAAAATTATGTCAGTTTTTAGTAAATTTGTCCTATTTCATTGAAATAGATAGTTAATTCTGGGACACCCTGTATATTATTTTTTTCTTTTAGGTAGGGGATGGCTGCGAAATTAACAACAGGCGAGAGAATGAGCTTGGTTTTAATGCACAGAATATCAGGTACTACAAATCGGTAAATCGGTACAGAATTTAAATTCTGTACCGATATATATATATATATTGGGCTACGTCGAAGCCAATGTCATAACACCGCTTCCCGTTGATCAGCGAAGTTAAGCGACATTGGGTCGGATAGTAGTTGGATGGGAGACCGTCCGCTGCGTCCAGACTATGTAGCGACCCGTGGTTCGGATTCCACGTAAAGCTGAAGGTTCCCTCCGTCACATGACCTTAGATGTTGCGAAGGAGGTTAAACAAAACCAAATATTATATATATATATATATATATATACATAGACTGTTTCGTCATGAAGTTTAAAATCGTGTGTACAATTTGGCAGTACGTGATTATAAAGCATATAAGCATATTTGAAACTTTTGAGTTTTGACCTTACTAAATTTCTTACAAACATTTTCTGGGTTAATGTTTTATATATATATATATATATATATATATATATATATATATAAAGAGTAAAGATAGGGCTTATAGGCAACATAAGTGCGATAAAGACAATTTGTTGTTACGAAACAACTACATATCTCTGAGGCGTGAAGCGAAAAGTGTAATAAAAAAGTCCAAGCGCGAATTTGAAATCTCCATAGCTCGTGACGGTAAAGAAAACCCCAAACGATTCTTACAATACGTCAATAATAGAAATCCAGTAAAAAGTGTCTTAGGTCCATTGAAAAATGTAAATGGAGATCTAGTCTCTGAAAACAAGGAAATGGCTACCTTGCTAAACGAATTTTTTACGTCAGTTTTTACTATAGAAGATGTAACGAATATCCCTACGGTCATTGACATAATACCTTTTGATAATGGTAATATTTTGGATAATATTGTCGTTAGTGAAGGGGAAGTAATGCGCTATATTGATAAAATGAAAACGCGTAAATCACCGGGGCCGGATTCCATATATCCCATACAACTAAAAGAATTAAAAGATAGCATTGTTGTGCCGCTAACAAAGATTTTTAATGCGTCTATTTCTGAGGGGTGCGTACCAGATAATTTCAAGTTAGCAAACGTAACACCTATCTTTAAGAAAGGCGATAAAGGTGCGGCGGGAAATTATAGGCCAATCAGTTTAACGTCTGTTGTAGGTAAGCTACTGGAATCAATAATTAGGGATCGTATAGTCGAACACTTAGAAGTGCATAATCTGGTTAGAAATACGCAACACGGTTTTAGGCGAAACAAATCTTGCTTAACTAATCTTTTAGAATTTTTCCAAAGCGTGTTGACGTTTACGATAGACATCGGGCGGTTGATGTAGTGTATTTAGATTTTCAAAAAGCGTTTGACACCGTGCCGCACAAAAGACTCATTGAAAAAACTAAGGCTCATGGAATCAGGGGTGTAGTAATAAATTGGCTAGAAGAGTGGTTGCGAGGCAGGAAACAGAGGGTGGTCGTTGATGGAGCGGAGTCGTGTCGGGCTAATGTAGCGAGTGGCGTTCCTCAGGGTTCTGTATTGGGCCCCTTGCTTTTTCTTATATATATTAACGATTTAGATGTCGGCCTAGTCAGTACAGTTTCAAAGTTTGCGGATGACACGAAGCTGGGTGGTAGGGCGATTATTGACGAAGATAGAGGTAAAATTCAGGAAGATCTGAATAAAATCGTTGATTGGTCAGTCACATGGCAAATGAGATTTAACGTGGATAAGTGCAAAATTTTGCATATAGGTTCGCGTAACGGTAATTTTGCGTATAGTATGTCAGGGAAAGATTCAACAAGCGTAGAGCAGGAAAAAGATTTAGGAGTTATAGTCACTGGTGATTTAAAAGTAGCGAAACAAAGTACAGCAGCGGTCAATAAGGCGAACAAAGTGTTAGGGTTTATAGCTCGGAATTTTGAGTACAAATCGCGCGATATTATAGTTCCTCTTTATAAATCATTAGTTAGACCCAATTTGGAGTACGCGATCCAATTTTGGAATCCGCATATGCGCAAAGATATAGACAAAATCGAAAGAGTTCAAAGACGAGCAACTAAGATGATTCCGTCTCTTAGGTCAAAGTCGTACGAGGATAGGCTTAAGGAGTTAAAATTGACTACTCTCGAGACTAGGAGGTTAAGGGGTGATCTAATCCAGGTTTTCAAAATTATGAATGGGTTTGATAACGTAGATAGAGATAGCTTTTTCGAAATATCTCAATATAATAGGACTAGAAATAACGGGTGTAAGTTGACAAGTAGAAGGTTCGAGACAGCAGTTGCGAAAAACTTTTTTACGCATAGAATAGTAAATAGCTGGAATAGTTTGCCGGTAGAAGTAATTAGTAGCACGTCTATAAACATGTTTAAAAATCGATTAGACGCGCATGTTGATAGAAAGGGTATCGTTTAAGGTAGTAAAATTAAGGCTTTGTGGGGATAGATCCCACAGCTCAACACAAGTCTTGTGGGATATAGGGAGGCGGCGTCTTGGGTTAGGGGATACTCTCTGTCCTTACACACCCCATTTAAAGAGATTCCTCTGCCGAGCGGTGCCCCCCATAGTACTGTGAGGTATTGAAAAACTCATGATCTTCACTTGCCCTACAAACACCTTTAAATGGGAGACCCATAATGGGTGCACACACATTTCTACATTACTGTACAGTCTTTACAGCCACACCTACACTTTTCCTCGTAAGTGTATATATTGTAATGTATATGGTTGTAAATTTTGACTTGGTCCGCAATCGATATGGACCGTGACTTGATGGATACCGTAATGAAATTGACTGGATTCTTTGGATCTGATATATTTGCATGTCCGTTATAAATAGATATAGAGTGTAACATTTGTGGATAGTAGTCTATTATGACTTGATCCTCTGGATCCAGAGATTCTATCATTAGTTTTAAATCGATAATTAATTAGTTTTAAATTGATAATTATTTAGTTTCGTAAAAATTGGTCGTTGCCAAATTACCGGCAGTTTTTACATAAATTTCTTATGTTCTTGTGGTCGGAACCCACGTAAAATTGTAGGTCCCCTCCGCCACCTAGGGTCTTTGTTGGTCTGAAACATTATAACATTATATTCTTTTTCTTTCTTTCTTCACAATAAATCTTAGTAAAAACAAAACTTTCTCATTAGTATTATTAATATTCCAACGTTTCGTCCATGTATATTACATTTTTAACTGTTTTACCAAACAGTTAAAAAGTTGATAATTCCAACGTAAATAATTCCAATAATTCCAATTACAAATAACTCTGGGGTTCGTATATACCGGGTGGGCCAAAAAAAAAAAAATTGCTCTGATTTTGAACAATTTAATTTTACCTTTATCAAATGTTATTTGTACAATCAATATGCGTCCTGTATAGAATTTCATGGTCAATCTCGTGGTGAAGTTGGATTTTTGCTAACTGCGACCATTATTTTGTAATTCACTGTTATACAAACACGGGTAGAAAAACTTGATTTCTATAGAGTTACCTAATTGAGTTCAAGATTATGCGGAATGTGCCCTCCTCCATTATCAATGCACGCTTGCAACCTTGACTTCTCCCTTATCGACGGCAGTACCGCATCAAGGATTTTTTCTTGGTAATAAGCAGCAGTGATTTTGCCCCTTTGATCAACAAAAACAATCTCTGACTTCCCTAACTTTGAAATAAAGATGGAAACCATGACTTTTTGAGGAAAATGCGAATGGTCTCTGCAAAGTCGATCTAGACCAGCATTTCTTAACCTGGGGGAAATTTCAGGAATCCAGGGGGGATTTACGGCAGAATTTTGTTTGGTGATCATATAATTAGTGTGCATTATAAGTCTGCTAATGTTATTAAATTTTGTCTTCGAGGCTACTTTTTTCCGTATCCTAATAGAGGGGGAAATTGGGTAGGGCGAACTGGTCGAAGGAGGAAATGACACGAAAAAGGTTAAGAACCGCTGATCTAGACAGAGATTTTTTGTCCTGTCGTCCATAAACTCGGTCATTTTGCGTGTTTATTGTTGAAGCAACCGTAAAGGTCTTCTCGTCGCTGAACCATATTTTTGACACTGCTCTGTCTGGGAATCGATCTAACAGAGCACGACATTTTTGAACTCTTGCTTGCTTATTTGATGCAGAGAGCTTATGAACTTCGACTCTTTTAAAGCATTTAAGCCCCAAATCATCTTTTACTATACGACGAACACTAGAGCGAGATATACCAGTAGTTTTTTAAATTTCTCTAACGGACTCGTGGGTGTGGGCCGTTCTTCTTGACTGCATATCATGGATGAAACCGTGCCAATATTTTCCTCAGTCCGTGATGTTTTTGCTTTTCCACTGCCTTCTTTTCGTTTGGTCGACCCTGTGATATCAATTTTCTTTATGAGATATTGAAGTCCAGGTATCGTCCATCGTTTATTTTGAAACTCTTTCTTCATTCGTTTTGCACACCAGTGTTTCTCCTTACGCAGATTCAATATCAATGCTTCATCTTCCAAAGAGTATTTCATTATGTTATAACTTGTTCACTAACTATTGCAGAATGATGGTTTGAAATGAAAAAGGAAATAAATTAATTATTTTGTGTAAAAATTAGGAAAATTAATTATTTATAGAGAAACTGACTGTCATCTGAAAGTATCAGCTCCTGACTTTGACCGCCTTTCAATTGAGCACCATATTCTGATACCTCCCTCCAGTTGTGAGCCTGTACCTCTACTCCTGGGGCGTTGAATCTAGATTCAAAGCCAGCGTTTGAAAGAGAAAGTATGGGTACAACATACGACCTCAGCAGTAAGATCAGTATAGTGTGTGAGCCATAATATTTTTTTAAAAAGTTTGGTTATAGTTTTTTTTTTGGCCTACCCTATCTATATATATATTATATATATATATACACACACACACACATATATATATATATCACACACACACACACACACACACACACACACATATATATATATATATATATATATATATGTGTGTGTGTGTGTGTATATGTAACTTTGTTTTGTAAATATATCATTTAATCTCATACTTACCTTTGCTTGTTATTTCTGACATCCGTTGTGAGTAGTTGGTTTACTAAACTTTTTCCTTAAATATGAAATTCAATCTAGTCCATTCGGAATGTAAAATTTTTGTATGATATCAAAGAAACATCAATACCGGAATTTGGTGGCAGATGAGATGTCACCTAAATATTAAGAAATATTTTCTTTAACTTTTACAGTGTGGATTTTTTTAACCGCTTTTGTAATGGGAACGGTCATGCGACGGAGAGGACCTGTAGCTTTACGTGGAATCCAAGCCACTATTCGTTACACAATCTGAACGCAAAGGATGGTCACCCTTTCAAGTACTGGGGCTACGTCGTAGCCAATGTCGTAACACCGCTTCCCGTTGATCAGCGAAGTTAAGCGACATTGGGTTTGTGTAGTAGTTGGATGGGAGACCGTCCTCCACGCCCAGATTATGTAGCGACCCGTGATTCGGATTCCACGTAAGGCTGTAGGTCCCCTCCGTCATATGACCTTAGATGTTGCGAAGGAGGTTAAACAACCCCAATCATTATTTTTTTCTTCCAAGTACCGAACAAACCCAACGTCACTTTGCTGATCTAACAGCAAGCGGTGCTGCAACGTAGTCACGACGTAGCCTACAGAGGATAATTATACACTTGAGAACATTTCAATAGAAATACCAACGAACCAGAATCCACGATTATATTAAACTGAACCGTAAAAAGATACCGAAATACCGACATTTTGAACAGTTTTTAAAATCATGGTTTGAAATTCACGATTCAAAGATCTCAAAAGAGTGAAATCGCTTTTGACAAAAGCATCGAAACCTGAAATCAGTATAAAATTGAACGAAATGTCGAATTTCTTAAATATATTTAACGAAACTTTTCAATTCGCGAACTGAATTTATAAGTAATATTTTCTGTATTAAAGATACATTTCTGTATTAGAGTTGCTCCACATTTCCTTTTTACAGTATATGAATTACTCTTTTATTCAGATTTTCCGCATTACAGTTTTCAGCTGCTTGCGACTGTACTGAAGGACATTATATTACTTCCTTGAGGATGCAGAACAAGTACGAAACGAAATAATAAGTAATCAGAGCGTTATATTTTTGTTTTAATCAGGGTTAGGCAATATCCTATTTTGGCGTCCCAAATTATTCAACCAACCAAAAATAAACGGCACTCCAACACTTTCAAATTACTTGTTTATTAACCTTTATTAATAATAATAAAATAAATACATTTTTTTCAATTTACAATGACATGAATAATTAATTGTCTGCCCGGTTAGGTCACTGTACGCCCTTGATAATTGGTTAGGTTGTCTTGATATTTTCGTTAGTTTAAACGAAAATATCACGACTTAACCTAACCAATCGTCAATGGCGTACAGTTGACCTAACTGGTTGGTTGAGTAATTTGGGACGCCAAAATAGGATATCGCCCAGGGTTAATCTTTAAAAATGAAAGAATTACTACGACTACAACAAATAATAATAATAATAATAATAATAATAATTTATACTATAAAAAGGGAGTCCTGTCCGTCTGTCTGTAGACACCATGTATTTATTATTAAGTGATTCTGAACACAGAAATAAATGCGCTTTGCTTTGTTTCCAACTTTTTACTCTAGCGTGTTAAGATTTTCATTGCTGCGTTCTTTTCTCTACTTCTATTGACTGAATAATTGACTCCCCAATTACTGAGGGTTCAATTATTCGGCCAATAAAACTATAGAAAAGAACGCAGCAATGAAAACCTTAAGCTTCACATCCGAACCCATTGTATCAAGATTTGTGAAGCTTAAGATTTTCATGGCTGCGTTCTTTTCTATAGTTTTACTGACCGAAAACTATTGACTATCCGGTAATTGGTGGTGGGGGGGGGCGAAGTCCCCAGCACTGCAGGTCTAGCTAAATGGGACCACTTTTGCTAGTAATAATAAGCTACTGCCAGATTTTGAAGACTTTTGTACTTCATGACCAAACAACTGGACACTCACTCTAAAAACTGTCCATTGTGTCTGTTTTTAAAACTGACACTAGAAGCACGACTAAACGGACACTTCAAAAACTAAAGTATTTCAAAAGTTCACTGAGAGTAGATAAAAAGAAGGTCGCCAGTAGTTGAAGTCGTTCTTTTCTTAACAAATGGGGGTCTTCTGAAACTAAACGAAATATACAAAAGTACACTTACAGAGATTAAAGAACGTATTTTACTTTACTCTCCATGTACCTTCGACCTACCGAGTGTACTCTTTAAATACAGGGTGTTTATAAAGCTACGCAGTGAATATGCATGTACACTTCCCCATATTCACTCGCGTGACTTTATGAACACCCTGCACTTTAGATTCAGAGTATATTTTAGGCTTTTTTACTCTCTGTTCTAAATTAAACACAGCGAACAGCTTTTATGGAATAAGTGAAAACTCAAACAAATAATTAAATTTATAAAACCCTTCTAAACAGCAGAGTTGGAAACGGGTCACCAACTTTGACCCGTGACCCGCTGACCCGTTTCCAACCCTTCTAAACATTTTTTTTTTTCACATATTTTTATAAATTTTCGGGAGTACTTTTTTTTTCTTTTTTTTTTAAAAGTAATCTTACTTTTTAATAAATAGAGATTATATTTAAGCATTCTGCATTACTTTAATTTTCAAATTTTAGTGTCTAAAATTTCATTTTTTATACATTTTTAATATTTCTTAATTTTCTTTTTATACTTGTGTAGCGATGTCCAATTGTCCATGTCATGAAACGCTCCTAAACAAGTATTAACCCTTTATCAGTCACGCCTCTTTACCGATTTTGTTTTGGCTAACGCCAGCAGTTTTTATTCTTTCTTCAAAAAAAATAAAATAATAAAATAACATTGAAAATTGAAAAGTTAATTTTTTATTCCAGTCGTAATTTTTGAAAGTTTAAAATTGCTCCCAATTCGTTGAAAGTGTTTTCTCGTGTTATTCGTGTCAACAGGTATTTTTATATTTGTTACACCCGTATCTATCTCGAAGTTTAGTCCCGAACCTATCCCTATACATTTATACTTGAATAAATTTATTTTTATGCTTATATCTATAAACTTCCCTGGTTTTGAAGGAAATGCCGTAACAAGAAATGTACTGACTTAATGGAAGACCTCTCCCTCTTCTTCATCTCCAGCTATAGATTTCCAAGAACTTGTATGATACTTCAAATATGAAATAAAACAATTGATACATACTTAAAATCTTTAATCTTTGATATAATTCTTTAACCTCCCTTTCATAAGTTTCTAAGTATAGAGAGACAGCTAGATGTAAAAAAACAAGTTGATATTAAGTAAACAATTAACTATTTCAGAGGGAAATAAATGAGTAACGGTGTTACCGTTGGCTTCAGCCGTAATAATTGTAACTGGGTCAGAGGTAGGCCAGAAGAATTTGGTCGAAATATTACTCATTTTCTTCCTTCTAAAGTGGCTAATTTTTATTTAAATAAAAATAAAATAAATGCTCATGTCCCTTGCAGGTAGGTGAATTTTAACACAATTAAGATATTACAGAAAATACGAGAGAAACAACTGTTTAGATTTATTTGATCACAAATAATAGGAAGACCCCAGACTGAGAGACAACAAAGCAAGCATGATATCATTCTCAAGGTTAAAGAAGACTATCAAAACATTCGAACAAAACATGTTTCGGCAAAAAAACAAGAGGAATCTGCTGAGAGAGAGAGAGAGAGAGAGAGAGAGAGAGAGAGAGAGAGAGAGAGAGAATTTGTGAAACTGAATGATACGCAAATACAGCACTAAAAGGGATCACATACACCCACAAAAAATTAAAATAAAAGAAGTTATTGATTATGACCTAAAAATTCAAACTGAAATACATAGAGAAAGAAGAGAAAGGATAAATGCAAAAAACTTCACTTTTTTACGTGAAGGTCAAAATATGAGAATAAAAACCCACTCTAATAGACAGAGTTTATTTCCACGACAGTTTCGACGCCCACTGGCATCCTCCTCGGTGGATACAGAAACACAATGAAAAACAAGAGGGAAAAACAGTTCAGGGATCGACCGTTAAGAAATTCGCACCTAGGTTGGATTCCATTCTCTCGAGACAGGAGGGGCATTTTCATTAAGTACATTCGCACAAATTTTAAACTATCTTCCTGTTCTAAACATACAGATTCTATTATTTTTTCATAATTATTACCTTTATAATTAAATTTATTACATTTAATATTGCATAATTATTATTACAGAAATTAAATTTATTATTACATTGGTTATTACATTGTTGTTTATTATACAGAATTATAAACCGAAAAACGAATGAAAAAAGGCGATTAGGAAATAATCCAGAGACCATTGAGAAATTCGCACCTAGGTTAGATATCGTTCTCCCGAAACCAGAAGGGCATTTTATTACAGGGTCAGCTTATAACTACATTTCCCACAAATTAAAAATATCTTCTTGTTCTATACATACAGATCCTAATGTTTGACATAATTACTGCATATATTTATTTCCACATTAATTACTTCCATTATTACATTTACTAAAAGCGAGTAAGGAAACATTTCCAATCCAGAGATCGTCCCCCCTAAAGCGTCTTTCTGCCGAATTCACAAAACCATCAGGAACTTATTAAAAGATGTCCCGGCGATTGATCCTAAAAGATTTCTACAGATTAACCCCAAACTCCCCCACATTTACGGCCTACCCAAAACCCATAAGATTAATATACCACTCCGTCCCATTATTTCACACAGGGGTTTCCTTTAGTTACAGGTTATCTAAATTTCTTGCAGATAAATTATCCCCATTATTGGTAAATTTTCAGGCTCGCACATCACTAATTCCTGTGACTTTATTAACAAAGTTATGTCCTTAGATTTAAAACGGGGAAGAATGATAAGTTTTGATGTTGAGTCCTTGTTTACGAAAGTTCCCATTGATGATGTACTAGTTTTTTAGATAGAAAATTGCAACATGTAACGTAGAACTAGGCATGCCCACATCTGTATTTTTAGAACTGATAAACTCTGTGTCACCATAATGCCTTCTCCTTCGTGAAGAATTTTATTTGCAACGTTTTGGTATGGGAATGGGGTCCCCTTTATCCCCAATACTGAGTACATTATATATGGAGTATTATGAGTCGGAATTGTTGCAAACAATATGTCCCAGGAATCTAATTTGGTTTCGTTATGTAGATGATATTTTCTCATTTTGGCCTGACCACTGGAACAACTTTGACACTTTCTTTCAGTCATTAAATAATCTTGTTCCCTCTATTAATTTAAATTGAATGGAGAACGACAAACAATTACCTTTTCTAGATGTTTTGGTCATTAACGAAAGCGGAAAGCCCGAATTTCACGGTCTATAGAAAACCTACTCATTGTAATTTCGTACATTCATTATTTTCATATCATGATGAAGGGGTTAAAAGCTCAATTATTTCTTCCATGTTTTCTAAGAGCACTCAGGATTTGTAGCCCACATTTGCTGGATCCGAAAATTCAAAGATTTGGAACATTTTTAAGGATTTAAAATATCCTGATGGTTTTATCAGAAAGGCGTATTTTAAAGCCAAAAATCTTTTTATGCCCCTCGGGAAACCTTCAGTTAACCAAAAACAATATGTGAGTTGCCTTACATTGCCGGCTTAGAAAGAGTAAACCGTGACGAAAGATTAAGTTGCTTTGGCGTTCAAATATTCGTCTACCGTGAAAAGTAATTGGGTTAGGATAACGTTGCAAAAGAGGAACAAGCCTGTGTCTACAGCATTCCCTGTAAAAGTTGTGATTTAGTATACGTGGGAGAACTGGAAGAAATATTGAAACCCGTATCAAAGAACACAAATATGCCTTCAGAAGTTGTAATACTAATAATGCCATTTTTTATCACGCTAGCCAAAAATCATGCTATAGATTGGGAATCAAGTAAGGTACTTTATAAATGTAATAATTATGTCAAAAGAAAAATATAGAATCTGTGTGTATAGAAAAAGTAGATAATTTTAATTTGTGCGAAGGTAACTTATATAGTTAGACCCTTTAATGAAT
The DNA here is from genome assembly GCA_023014485.1 of Bathynomus jamesi. NCBI lineage: Eukaryota > Metazoa > Arthropoda > Malacostraca > Isopoda > Cirolanidae > Bathynomus > Bathynomus jamesi. The sequence goes on from JAJOZX010006197.1 coordinate 274,111, forward strand.
TCTTGGTCATAAATCCCTTACGGAGTCGTGGGAACGTGTTCGAACCTAAGTGTGAAATTTCTTAAATGTCTCTGGATTGGATGTTTCCTTACTCGCTTTTAGTAATGTAATAATGGAAGTAATTAATGTGGAAAAATATGCAGTAATTATGTCAAACATTAGGATCTGTATGTATAGAAACAAAGAAGATATTTTTAATTTGTGGAAATGTAGTTATAAGCTGACCCTGTAATAAAATGCCCTTCTGGTTTCGGGAGAACGATATCTAACCTAGGTGCGAATTTCTCATGGTCTCTGGATTATTTCCTAATCGCCTTTTTTTCATTCGTTTTTCGGTTATAATTTCTGTATAATAAACAACAATGTAATAACCCAATGTAATAATAAATTTATAATTTCTGTAATTAATAATTATGCCAATATTAAATGTAATAAAATTTAATTATAA